>JAJPUD010000214.1:738865-766043 GCA_023553655.1 Myrmecobius fasciatus | reverse complement strand
TTTGTAAATAAAAAGCTTTTAATAAAAAACAAACAAACAAACAAACAAACAAAAAAAAGAATGTTTGGACCACTTGAAGGATCTACCCACAGGGCATTATTTATTCTTGTCTCTTAGAGTCCCTTCAACAATCATCATTTTCCATTTTTTTGTCATTCTTGCTGGTCTGATAGCTTGAAGTAGAACTACAGAATTCTTTTAATTTGGATTTTTTCCAGTATATTTTATTAGACTACTGATAAGTTGCCTTTCTTCTTTTGAGAAGTTATGTTCATATCCTTGACTCACTTATTTCTTGTGAAATAGCTTTTGTTCTTATATATTTGTAGCAATTTCATATTTGTGTGCATGTGTGTATATATATATATATACACACACACATATACTATATATGCATATACACATAGATGTGTATCAGAGAAATTTGCTACAATAATGTTTTTCCAGGTTGCTTTCTCTTCTAATTCTAGCCTCATTCTGATTTTGACAACCCCCCAAAATTGGTACCCTTGTCACTTTCTATGCTCACATAAAGCAGTGTTTGGATTTTCTTAAACCAACATTTTTCATGGTTCAAGGGAATGGTGTTGCATCCCTGACATCAGGTTGAAAAGTTATTTTCTTCTAAGATAATTGTAGAAAAATTATAGGTGGGTCTTTACCCATCCTTGATAAAGTTTATACTTTAGCGATAAGGCTTCTTTTCAAGGTTATTGCTATATTGCCAAGAATTCCCCAAAGAACAGTTTGAATGAAGTGTGGCCTAGGAAATCTCCTAAATATGCACTTTCAGGGTATGGGGAGTAGGAACTGAAATTTGGAGCTTATCCTACCACAAGAAATATGCACCATCATCAAAAAGACTTAGCACCTGGAATCACAAGTCATAGGTTCAAATGACAGCTCTGAGGTTCAAAAACCACCTTCTTTAAGTAGTTATTTACTACTTTTATGCCATTAAGCAAAGCCTTTGTTCTCTCTAAGCCTCCAGTCTCCTCATTTATGAAATTATGAGGTTCCCTTTGAGCCACAGATATATGTTGGCTAATCAGTCAATAAACATTCAAGTGCCTGCTATGTTCTGAGCACTGTGCTAAGCACTGGTGATTGTGTGTGTGTGTGTGTGTGTGTGTGTGTGTGTGTGTGTGTGTGACAGAGAGAGAGAGAGAGAGAGAGAGAGACAGACAGACAGACAGAGAAACAGTATTTGCCTCAAGAAGCTCACAATCTAATGTAGGGCAAGGGGCTGAGAGAAAACAAGCAAATAACTACACATAAGCTTTATCCCATATATACATGAGATAACTAGGAAGTAATGAAAAGGCAAGGCACTAGAATTTTGAGCTGTTGGGGAAGGTTTTCTATAAAAGATGGGGTTTTAGTTGGGACTTAAAAGAAGCCACAGAAGCCAGTGGACAGAGAAAAAGAAGGGAAAACATTCCAGGCCTGGAGAGATAGCCAGAGAGGTAAAAGAGGGATCATCTTGTTTATAGAACAACAAAAAGGCTGGTGTCACTGGCTTATGCTTTCTACTAGAAATGTAAGTGGCTGCAGACACTGAGAACTACTTTGAAGAGATCTTTTGGAAGATACCTAGGAACTTTTGTCAAAGCTCAGTTCAAGTTGCCCCATTTTTAATGAAAACTATTATAAATTCAAGAGATAGACAAAAAACTCAGCAAAGATTGGGGTGGCAAAAATGGCAAAAATACCAAGCAGAAACAAAGCCACACAAATAAAAGGGGCCATCCATTCTGTAAGACGTACAGAGAAGTAAGGGTTAAAGACATTGGAGTCTAGAAATTAAATGTGAGTCAGCACTGTGTTATTGTCGAATAAAGCAAAAATAATATTTGTATGCAGAAAGGGATGTATTGAGTTATGCTCGGCACAATTTAACATTTGATTATTCTCTCTTTTATTATTCTATAATTATATCGTATGCATAAATCTTGCTTTCCTAACCTGATTGTAAATTCTTTGTTGTTAGGGACTGTGTGTATTATCAAACATTCCATACTTATTTGGAACAAGAGAACCTGGGTTCTAATCTTGTCTCTGTCACTTACTAGGTGTGTGCCTATAACCACTTAACTTCTCAGAACTTCCTTTTTTTTTTTTTTTCAAATGATTGTTAAGAAAATTTTATAATGAGGATTTCCCAGGTGAAACAGACTTGGTAAGCTGGAATTTAATTTTGGTAAGAAATATCTTTCAAAATAGAGCAATAAAATAGACAAAGAAAATTGTATATTAAGAAGCTATGTGAGGGATTAGGCACTATAATGTAGAGCATTTGGGTGGAAATCAAGGAAAACAGAAACAACAGTGTCATTAAAGTATACTTATAGACCATCTGGGAAAAGAGATAAATTCATGAATAGTAATAACTGATATTTATATATTATTTTGAAGTTTTAGGAGTACTTTGAGTAAATTCTCATTTAATCCTCAATACAACTCTGTGAGAGGAGTACTGCAGAGATTATCCTCACTTTGCAGATGAGGAAACCAAGGCAGAGAAGTAAAATAGCAAGCCTTCAATTATGGTTGAAATTTTCTCACCTCTCCTCATCTTTAAGAAATCTCACAGTCTAATGGGAGAAACAATAGCAAACAAATATGTACAAATGAGTCATATACAGGATAAATAGTAAATAATTAAAAGAGGAAAGGCAGAGCAGGAAAACATTTCTAGACTTGTCTTAATAACAATTTCATCCCTTAACAGGTGGGGAGAATCCAAGAGTTGGTTATAGATCTGGTTGACAGTAAGGAGCAACAAATTGCTAGTATGGAAATGTTGGCAACCTTGAGGAGGAAGAACTTAGTCTATACTAGAATTTGGGATAGAGAAGGTGAAAGCTAGACCTAACTTGACATTATTTAGGGAAAACAAATTTCAGAAAGTTCATAAAAAGAATAGATAGGTTTCCATGCACAAATCTATAGTCTAAGAAGAATGGGTAATTCTCTAGAATTCAGTTCTGAAGAGACAGAAATAATTCTGATGAGGAGGAAAAATGGGATTTGTCTGAAGAGACTCATGTAGTTACTAAAGGAAGATTATTCTCAATTTCAAATCACCATTGACAAAAATATGGGAAAAGACAAGATATGGAGTAGGAATAAAAATGCAGGTGCCGTAAAAAGTGTGTCAAGAACACTGGAATTCATGAAGTTGTGTGGTAAGAAAAGCTAAAATCAACAAAAAAACATTGGAGAGTTATACGTATGTTTGGGGTGAAGAGTATAATGATAATCCACAACAGAGGAGCGAGAGAGTTGATTTCATTTCTTATTTTTCTTATCTCTCTGCCACCTTTCTCCTACTTCTATTGACTAGAAAGAAATGAAGAAAATGATTAAGAGGGAGTTGCTACCTAAGACAAAAAGGAAAATAATGATTCAACAACATGAATGAAATATGTACTCAAGGAGTTTACATTATATTGAAGAGACAACATTCACTTATACATACATACTTATAAATATGTGTATATATTGAGAATCACCATAGAATTGGAGGAGGGCAAATGTTATCTTGATTTTTAAAACAAAAAAAAAACAGGGTAAGAAAAAGCGGGGTAGGAGAATGGCATCTGAAAACTATTGACTATTGAGTTTAACTTTGATTCCTGTCCAAATCATACATTATATGATTAAATAAATAGTTTCAGGACCATCTCTTTAAAAAAAGGAGGCAGTGATCACAAAAAGCCAGCATAGCTCCATGAAAAACAGAGCATGTCGATTAAGCTTTTTGTTTTGAACAGTGTTAATAATAGTTAGATGAAGTCTTCTGCAATATTTGTTTGAAAAAGATGGGAAGAGATTGTCTGGGAGATATTTGATTTAAGTGCATTTGAAACTGGTTAAATAGCTAGACCCCCAAAAGTAGACATTAATGGTTTTATGTCAAGTTGGAAGGAGCTCTCCAGTGGAATTTCCCAGGACATATACTTGGTTCTAAGCTTTTTTTTTTTTTCCAATTTTTCCAGTGGCTTGAACAAAAACATATATTGTATGTTTATCACATTTACAGATTTAAAAAGTTGGAAGGGATAGCTAATACTTTGGTTGGCAAAGGCAGAGTTTAAAAAGATTTTAATAGGTAAGCAATTGGATTAAATCCAATATAATGGGATTTTATAGAAATAAATGTAAAATTATATTTTGGTTCCAAAAAGCAATTTGACAATTACAAGATGGAGAAAGTGTGATTAGGTTGAAGTTGATCTGAAAAAAAATATAGGAATATCAGTAAAATACAAGATCAATATAAGTCAATACAAGGTAGCAGCCAACAAAGCTAATATAATTTTAAGCAGCATTAAAATATATATAATGTAAAGACTAAGGAGGCCAATTCCAGGTGCCATATTTTATTAAGTTCAATGATAAGCTGAAGAACATGCAGAGGAGGGCAAGCAGGATCAATCAATTGACTGATCAGTATACTCCTACTACTGTTCCAGATATTGTGCTAGGCACTGAGAATACAAAGATAGGAATAAAATATATGCCCTCAAGGAGCTTATATTATATCTGCAGAGACAAAAACACATATACATGTAAACATATATGATATAAATACATATAATTTTGGGTAAACATATACATAATTAGGCCATTATGCATATATACATTATATAGAATATAAAATAAACACCAGGTAATTTAATGGAGGGAGCCACTAGCAGCTGAGGCAACAGGAAAAGCTTCATGCAGAAGGTAGCACTTGAATTAAATCTTAAAGGAAACCAGGTATACCTAGAGGTAAAGATGAATAGGTTGCACCTTCCAAGCATGGAGGGATAGTCTTTATTTGGAGACAGGAGGTGGAGAGTCATGTGTATGAGGAATAACAGCATGTTTACATCAAAGGGAAATGATATAATATATAATTAATACACAGTATATAATTCTTTAAGACTTGCAAACCACTTTATAAACATTCTCATTTTGTTCATATAACAATCCTGAGAGATAGGTGCTGTTATTTTTTCAATTTTATAGATGAAGAATCAGGGGCATAGAAAATTTAAGTCATTTATTCAGGGTCACTGAGCTTATAAGCATCTGAGGTGAGATTTGTATTTATTTTCCTGACTCCAGATCCATCATTCTATGCATTGTGCTACTTAGTTGACATTAGCTATCCTTGAAGACATAAGATCCCAGTCCTGTTCACTGGTAGGGAGGGAGAAGAAGAAAAAAGAAAAACACAACAATGAAGTATGAAGATTTATTTTTAAAAGACAAATACTTCTGTAGTCCAGTTGCTAGCATTGTTAATTTTCCCCATTGGTAAATGGGTATTATAGTTTAATGCCATCAATAGACTCTCAAATTCCTTTCTTCTCCCAGACTGCAATCCAGAATCAAATGAAAGAAAGAATAATAAATGCTGTTAGGGAAACAGGATATAAAGTTAAATAGTATAGAGAAATGATCTTCAGAATATAGTCTATCAATGATAAAAACACAATAAGAACACAGAGATAACAAACTGGTTCTAGGACTACTATAGTCACCTTATTCCTAAAGCATTCAAAGATACTGATTTTTGTCTCATGTACTTTCTTGATGAAATCTGAAAGATTCCATTGATATAATAATCCCAGGAAGAATAAGAATGACAAAAGAAGAGAGGAAGAAGAAGTCAACCAATATTTGTTAAATATAATGGTGGCACCATGTTAAGTACAGTAGATATAAAGAAAAAGTTAAAAAAAAACACTCCAATTCAGCAATGCAATTACTACATCTGTATTCCAAGGAAATCATAAAAGAGGGAAAAGGACCTATGTGTTCAAAAATGTTTGTAGCAGTTCTTTTTGTAGTAGCAAAGAAGTGGAAAATGAGTAGATGCGTATCAATTGGGGAATGGTTGAACAAGTTGTAGTATTTACATTGAAGACAATGTAGTATTGTTCTATAAAAATGATGAACAAACTGATTTTAGAAAGGCCTGGAAAGATTTACATGAATTGATGCTGAACAAAACAAGAAGAACCAGGAATACATTGTACACAATTATTACAAGAATGAACAATGATCAACTATGAGACTTGGTTCTTCTCAGTGGTTCAGTGATCTTAAAGCAGTCCCAATAGACTTTGGACAGAAAATGCCATCTGCATCCAGAAAAAGAACTAAGGAGACTGAATGTAAATGAACACATGCTATGTTCATTTTTAAAATATTTTTTATTTCTCCCATGGTTTTTCTCTTTTGCTCTGATTTTTCTCTCCCATCATGATTCATAAAGCAATGTGTATTAAAAATAAATAAATTTTTTAGAAAATAAACCACTTCTGTTTTCAAGAGATCATAGCACAATGAGGGAGAAACCAAGCAAATAACTTTATAGAAAAAAAAGATATTTACAGGATAAATTGAAAATAATCAATGGAGAGAAGGCATTAGAATTAAAGAATTTTGTGAGACTTTGCATATGGTAGGACTTTAATCAAAGAAGTCAGGAGGTAAAGATGAAAGAAGAAAAGTATAATAGACATGAAAAACAGCCAGTGAAATTTGTCAGGAGTTAAAGAGTTTTGTGCAAAAAATAGTATCATCATTACTCTATCATTTAGGGTTTTAAGATTTCCAAGGAACTTTTATATATATTGTCCCATTTGATCCTCACAAAAATTCCATGAGGTAGGTGCTATTATTATTCCCATTTTACAAATGAAGAAACAGCAATTTAAATGATACATTTTCTTTCTGATTCCATATTCAGTGTTCCATTCTCTTTACCAAATTCTCCTGTTTTCCAGGAGTTCAAAGCCAAAATTAAGCAGAACGCTACTGCCTAGTAAAAGTATGGTCATGGTAGATATAGCAGCTGTAGAGTGTAGGTTTATTCAGATAGGCTACAAAGCTTGAATTCATTAGAAAACTACTACCTATTTAAAAGGAAATGTATACCTTAGGCAAGAAAGAACTGATCTCAATATTTTCTAGATTACTCAATCTTTCAGTCCATAGTGACTATTAGAGATGACATCTGCCACAAAGTACTTAAAATCCTAAATATGTTCTACTGTGAAATCAGCTTTTTGAACAACAAAATATCACTACTGTCATTTTAGAAATTATTTCATTCATGATCCTCCATAGAAGTTCTCCTCTGTTGCCTCATTATATTTTAATTTTATTTTTTCAATTACCAAGTCTTTTTTTGCTTCCTCCTACCTTCTCTCCCTAAGAAAAAAGAAAAACAAATATGTTTATCAGCCAAAACAATTTTCTCCGTTGACCATATCCAATATATTTGTCAGAGGTTGTGCTCCTCAGGCACAACCTTTGAGATTCCAGAGTCACTTCTGAGTTCTAATGAATAGTTTGTGGATTGGTCCAGCCATTCTGGAAATGGAATTAAGTCCCAATTTGGAAGTCTGTCTTAAAAATTGCTCAATTGAATGTACTCTTTGACCCATTAGAACCTTTATTAGACCTATACATCAACTAAAAGGAAAAAGGATGCAATGTAAAGTGTATATTTATAATACATCTTTTTGTGGTTAAAAAAAGAAGTAGAAAAAAAATAAAAATAAAAACTATAATACATCTGGATTCTATCACCTCTCTATCAAGAGATGAAGCATGATGTAGCATGCTTCATCATTAGTCCCTAGAATAAGAGTTCTTCAGTCTTTCAAAATTGTCTTCACCATATTGTGGTTATGGTATGAATTGTCTCCTGGTTCTTCTCTCACTTCAGTCTATTTCAGTTCATATAGATCTTTTCAGGTTTCCTTGAAACTATTTATTTTGTAATATCTAATGCTCCACAGTAGTATTCTATTGCATTCATATACCAAAATGTATTCATGCGTTCCTCAATTTACACATATATACTCCCACATATATACACACATGCATCTCCCTTACATGTATCCCCTTACATGCACACACACACACACACGTCTTCTCTGTCTCCAACTTTCTTGAGATGTCTCAGTTCCCTCATTTATCAACTGAAGAGATCAGAAAGGGGGAATTTCTCAGATCCCTTCCAATTTTATTGTGGTATATGGGTTTAACAGAATACTATTTACTGTAAAAAAAATAAAAAAAAACAAACAACAACAACAAAAAAACCAAAACCCCCACCTATGAACGAAGAATTTAGAAAAATGTGGAAAGACTTGTATGAACTAAGGCAAAGTGAAGTAAGCAGATCCTAAGCAATATGAATAATAACTTCAATAATTAAATACTAATAATACTTGCACTTAGATACTATTTCATAGTTTACAATTCTTATCTCATTTGATCCTCACAATAACCTTAGGAGGAAGGTATTATTATTATCTCTATCTTACAGTTAAGTAACTTGCCCAGGATCACACAGTTAGTAAATGTCTGAGTCTAACTATGAACACAGGTCTTCCTAACTGAAGGTCCAGCTATACACTGGGTCATCTAGCTGCCTCTCAAGCTGTATCATATTGGATACAGTCTTTATTTTTTGTTATGAAGTAGGATTCAGTAATTTATGCCAGGGTAGAAGGAGGGGGTAAAGAGGATAAAATAACTCTGGTATAAAAAACAAAACATTAACAAACATTTTTTTAAATGCCTTCAACATATTAACAAAATATTTTTTAAATGCTTTCATGTGGACAAACGTGCCTGAATAGGCTCCATAGAAGGAGAGGAGACAGAGGCACACTGAAATCATTCTAATCTTTCAAAGATCACTTTGACTACTTTCTATGCCCTCTTGAGACGATATAGGTGTGGTAGAAAGAACACTTAGGTCCATAATGGGGTACTTGCTCCCTCCTCATGGCATTTTCCCTTTAGTGTCTGCTTCATCCTGATTAACTGTAAGTTCCACTAGGGAACTTGTCTTTCCTCTTGTTAACTGCTCATAAATAAAATAGCAAATCTTAGAAAGGAAGAATGAAAGAAAGGAAAAAAGAAAGAAAGGAAGAAAGGAAGGAAGGAAGGAAAAAAAGAAGGAAGGAAGGAAGAGAGGGAGGGAGAGAGGAAGGAAGGAAGAAAGAATACCTACTCTGAGGTCAGAGATCTGGGTTCAACCTTAGTTCTGTCACTGTGTGCTTTGGGGTATATCAGTTTCCTCAGCTGTAATAGAGAGAGTTGGACCCATTTGGCAGTATCTGGTAAAGCCTATGAACCCCCATATTAGAAAAATACTTTCAAGTGTATACAATAAAATATGGAAGATTATAAAGGAAACCAATTCCAATGAAGTGCTGTCTATGGAAGACTATGATGATATATAATTAAATAGTAGATCTCATCACCAGAGTAATTTTGAAATACTAATCTCCATAAATTATATTTTAAGATATTTGTGACAACTGGAATGGGATTATGAAAATACCTGTGATTTCTATTTGTAGCAAGATATATTACTGTGATTTATGGCCTACATCCAAAGTAGTAGGAAATCTTAAGTTTCAATTAGTGAAAATAAGTAAATTTTTCCACCCAAGTTCATAGACCCCAAGAATCTCTGGACAAGATGACCTTTAAGGTCTCAACTAGCCTTGAAGCTATTATCCTAGGATTCTCCATGCAGCTTTCATTGATGATCCTAGCTGACACTGTGACAGTTTTCTCTCCTCAAATTCTTTAGAGTACTTTGGATTTCTTTGAAATAGTACATTTTACTTTATATATTCTTTATTTGTATAAATTTCATATCTCTATTTCTTAACTGCCTTTGCCACCATCCCCAATTAGAATGCAAATACTTTGAGGTCTGTGATTATTATTTTAAATCTTTATGTGCCTATCAGCTAACACAAGGCATCTGAATAGTTTAAGGCTTCTCCTGTTTTCCTGTTTCCCCATACTTTGAGTTCCTAGTTTATAGACCATCTTTCTCTTACTTCTTGTATGCTATCACAAATCACAACTTAGGATAGTCTAAAGTGGTACATGAGGATTTGAGCTGTCAATGCAGAATCTTCAACAAATCTGAAGTGTCCCATATGTAATCATCTCTCTGGGCTACACATAACTAATTTATCAATATCTATTCTGTCTCATTCATTATTAGCCATGTACTGGAAGAAGGATCACTGCTCTGAAGTTTTGCCAGATGGTTCCAATCCTAACAAAGGTCCCCACATTTTTAAAAAAGCACCTCAAGGCAGGAAGGAAGAGCTCTCTGTTTCTCAGGATCCCATGACTATTGACTATAATAGTCTTATGACCTTTCCACAGTGTGAAAAGACACCAAAGAAGGATTCAGAAAGTATTCTTCAGGATGTGGTTATGTATTCTTGGTCTTGTGATATGACACCATCATTCCTATCCCATAGAATCTATGTCTAAGCCTTTTAGGCTGCTTGCCACACAACCTAACACAGACTTTCTCAGAGAAATACTTAAGCACAGGGAAATGAGGTAGACTCATGAAATTGGCAGATAACAAAGGAAGGAAATATAGCTCTAGCTAACACATGTGATTATAGAGAATAGATCCAAAATGACCTCAACATGGGAGCATGATAGCATCATGTGACCATTCTCCAGGTTTGGACCTCTGGAGGTTCCCAAAACCATTTCAGATAGTCTGAGAGATCAAAACTCTTTTCATAATAATGCTCAGATGTTAATTGTCCATTAAATACTCTTTCCTTTTCCAACTACATGTCTGTGTGAGGTTAGATTTTCTTCATATACTTCAGCCCTAACAATATATTACAAAAGACTGAATACAGAAGCATATATGAGAATCCAACTGTTATCTATTAAGCCAAAATATGTAAAATAATGCCACTTTTTGTTTTGTTTGTTTTGGAAAAATTCATTATTTTTTCTTGAAAAATATGTCATTTACATTAACATGTAATGGACTGATTAATTTTAAATGAATTGATAAATATATTTTAAAATTTATTAATTTAAATTTATAATATAGGAATAATTGATAGAAGAAACCCAGCTTTTGGAGGGCTTCTTCAGAAATTTTTAATAGTGTAAAAGTATCCTGAGACCAAAAACTTTGAAAACCACTGAAATAGTGGTTAGGGCTCTGTACTTGGGGTCAGGAAGAACTGGATTCAAATCCCATCTTTCACAGATGTGTGACTTAAACAAGTCACTTAACTTTTCTCTCTCAATTACCACATTTTTTAAGTAGGAAGATTAGACCGAAGAACTTCTTCCTTTCATTTCTCAATCTCTAATTCCATGATCCTATGATCCATGATCCTAATTTTGAGTAATCGATTAAATCTAAAATTTCTGAGATTCAGAATTGTTTTCTGCCTGGGTGGAAAATTGTGTCTCCTAATACTAGTCTCTACTTTCTTGTTCTCAAAACTTAAACTCCACTCCTCCCAATTCTACTATATGTCCTAGAAAATTTTATTTTCCCATGTCCCTATTCTGTTCTGCCCTGGTTTTCCACCATGCCCTCCATAACTCATATTTTGATCTTAATTGTATGTTTTCCTTTCATATTCCTTCCATCTTCTATGTACCAAAAAATTCTTTTCCTCAAGTAATACTGTATTCCTGGCCTTCCTCTCCAGGACTAGGTAAACTGGTAAACCTCAGTAAGAGAAAATATACTTCTTGCTCCTCCCTACCACTTTTTCTTCCTTAAGGCATCACAGAATATCAAGGTTGAGGGAGATCTCTCAAATCTTTTGCCTCTGCATCCTATTAATTCTCGTGCTTTGTCAAGTTCCAATCTTGGGTTATCCCCATCATCTGCTATCTCCACTTCTACTCAGTTGGTGTTCAATATCTCTGCAGAACTTCACACAACCTCTACAAATTTGTGTTATCTAATCTCATGTGGGATTTTCATGGCAACATCTATTTTTTTTCTTACCTGAATGCTTTCTTATCATAACAGCTGCTTCAAAATTCCTCTTTAAAGGATAACTACACTCTCCAGACCTCAATGCAGAAGAGGACCTTGCTAAAGTCTTTTACCATGAAAATAGAAGCTATTCATTGTGAGCTCACTCTTCTCTCCAATTCTGCACTTCAGAACTCATTAACATCACTCTCCATCCTCTCCTCCTTTGCTGCAGTCTTTGTTGAAGAAATGTATCTATTCATTTTCAAGGCCAGCTCTTTTACTTATGCCATTTTCTTCACAGTCCTAACCTCATAATCATTCCATATCCATATATGTCTTTCCATTTCACTCTCTCCTTGTTTATTAGCTTCTTCCTCCCTTACTGTCAATAAACCTCCTCATACTTCCCTATCCTTAAACAAGACAAAAATTTAACTTGTTTGCCCTTCTTTCAAGCTATGATCTTTTCCCCATCCTTAAAAATTTTCCCAATCTTCATTTTTTTTACTTAACATTGCCATTTTCTCAAGATATATTTTCTTTCTCCCCTTCCAAAGTCAAATGCCAAGAAAAATCTGTCTACTCGTGTTGATTCTACAGTCTCACTTCCCATTCACTTTTCAATGTCTTGCAATTTGGTTGCTGACCTTAACCTCAACTGAAACTGATCTTTTAAAAATTATTGCTCATATCTTAAGTGCAAAAAAAAGTTTTCTTAATCTTCATGCCCTTGACCTTCTTACAACTTTGAACCCTCTCAAAAAGCACTTTTGCCTGCAATTTTTTTTCTCCCTAGTCTTTCATTATCATGCCTCTAAATTCTTTTCCTACCAGTGACTGTTCCTTACTCTCCCTTGATATATTATTATGCATCTTCTGTCCCTTAACTATGGTGTTTTCTAAGTCTCTCTGTCTCTATCTTTCTGTCTCTTTCTCTCCATATCTGTTTCTCTCTTTTATCTTTCTCTCTGTCTCTATTTCTCTCTGTCTCTGTCTCTTTGTCCCTGTCTCTTTCTATCTGTGCCTCTGTCTCTCTTTCTGTCCCAGTCTGTTTCTGTCCCTCCCTTTCTCCCCTTCCTCCTCCCTCTCCCTCTCCCTCTCCCCTTCCTTTTCCTTTCTCCTCTCCCCTTCCTTCTTTCTCTCCCTCCCCATCACCTTCTTTCCCTGTCCTTCTCCCTTTCCCTCCCCTTCTTCCATTTCCTCTCTCCCTCCCTCTCCTCCTTCCCCTTCTTCCCCTTCTCCCACATAAAATAATTGATGATTTCATAAACTTCCATGAGTTTAGTTAGCTCTATTCTGATGACTCACAACTTCACCTCTACAGTCCTACACTTTGCTTTGGAAAAAATATTTTATGAAAGGCAGACAGGTTAGATCATAGATTTAGAACTGTATGGAACCTTGGGAACTTGGAGGCTACTGAATCTAAGTGGATAAGAAAGTGAGACCAAGAGGGGTTAAGTGAGTCACTGAGGATCACAGAACTAGCAAGAGTGTTGTTGTTCAGTAGTTTTCACTTGTGTCAGGTTCCCTATGACCACATTTGAAGTTTTCTTGGCAGAGATACTGGAGTGGTTTTCTATTTCCTTCTCCAGCTCATTTTACAGGTGGGGAAACTGAGGCAGACAGGGTTAAGTGACTTGCCCAAGTTCATACAACTAATAAGTATCTAGGGTCAGATCTGAACTCAGGAAAATATTGTTTGTCCTTCCTTCTCAAAAAGATCTGTGACATCAGGGAGCTGTCACGATGCTATGACATAGAAGTGAATTGGATTTGTGAGGGAGGGCAAAGTCACCTGTCTAGATTTCTCCTCCAGGGCCAGTGGCAAGATAAAGATCAGAATGACTGGAGATGGCCCTAGATGCAGTGGGAGATCTTGGTCTCTTTAAACTAAGAGCTTTCTCAGGTCTCAGTTTGAGACTCAATACACTGTGTCAACAAGTTGCCCTCAAATGTATGAGGTAGAATTTAAATCAAAGTATTCCTCATTCCAAGTCCCTGCATTCTATTCCCCATCCCATGCATTTGGAAAAGAATGATGAAGATTCTCAAAAGATTGGAGACTCTGGCATATGTGGATTGGTCAAGGAAACTGAGAATGTTTAGTCTAGAGAAATGAAAATTGGAAGGGAGTAGTCAAGAGCAAGCAAGGAAATTTTAAGTATTAGGAAGGTTAATATGTGGAAGATTTGAATGGCTCATCTTGGCTTCAGGTACTAAACTAGAAGTGACAGATAAGAGTAATAAAAAGGCAAATTTGAAGTTAAGGAGAAAATTCCATGAGTTAAACAAAACAAAAAGCACAATCGATTGCCTTGGGATCATAGAAATAGGGTTGAGAGAGACCTTAGAATTTATCTAACTCTCATTTTGTAGATGAAGAAACAGACACAATAAGGCTAAGTGACTTGCACAAGATCACACAGGTCTCAAGTGGCAGTTTAAGAATCTGAAATTCCCCTCACCCCCACCCCATTGCCTGACTCAAAACTCAGTCTTCTTTTATTTTACTGCTCTGTCTTTCTCTAGTGAAGATATTTATTCAGAAACTGCAGTGTTATAGAAGCGACTTTTTTGTTGTCAGATATCAGTTTGATTGCTGTCCAGACTCACCTTTTGTGACTGCAAAAGTCATCCAGGTAACCAGAATTTGCCAAGCATCGAGGCTATGACACGATGAAATGCCATCCATCTTTCTTACTCCCCCTCCTGTCAAGACTCAGCTCTGTATCCAAAGATTAAAGGCCAGTTGAAAAATGTCATTCTAGAAGCCTGGGCTCTCCTTTTGTATTCTTGCAAACTTAGTGTCATCAAAGTTGATGTTCTCATTGGAGCTACTGACAGCATTTGCTGCCTCCTTGCCCCACACAACAAAGGAAGACTCTCTTCCTTTCAGACATAAGAATACCCATCAGTATACATTTTAAACTCAATATGTCCAAAATGGAACTCATCTTTCCTCCTATACTCTCTCCTCTTATCTTCCCTGGAGGACAACACCATCCTCCCAGTCTCCCAGGCTTATCACTGTAGGAAGCATCCTGCATTCCTCATTTCTCTCACCTACATATCCAAGATGCCAATTTCATCTTTTGCAACATCTCTCAGATGCAGGCTCTTCCATCCTTTGACACTGGTATCACTGTGGTGCCGACCCTTATCACTTCATGCCTGGACTATCGCAGTAGTCCAATGATGGGTCTGCTTGCTTCATGTTTCTCCATCCAATCCATCCTCTTTCAGCCACTAATATGATTTTCCTAAAGTGCTGGTCTGATCATATCACCATCCCTCTCCTTCAACTCAATAAACTCCAGGTTTCTGGAATTTATTTTAGAAGTAATGATATTATTTGATTATTTGCTTCTTCAGCTGATTTAACAGATGGGAGGATTGAGGCAAAGAGGGTTAAATGACTTGCTGAGGGTCACATACTAAGTATCTGAGACCAGATTTGAATTCTGGAAAATGAGTCTTTTTTTAGATTTCATTTTATTAAAGCCTTTTATTTTCAAAATACATGCATGGATAATTTTTAAACATTGACCTTTGCAAAATCTTGTGTTCCAATTTTTTCTCCCCCTTCTCCCCATCCCCTCCCCTAGGTGGCAAATAATCCAGTATATGTTAAACATGTGCAATTCTTCTATGCATATTTCTAAAATTATTATGCTGCACAAGAAAAATCAGATCAAAAAGGGAAAAAATAAGAAAGAAAATAAAATGCAAGTGAACAACAAAAAGAGTGAAAATGCTATGTTGTGATCCACACTCAGTTCCCATAGTCCTTTCTCTGGATGTAGTTGGCTCTCTTCATCATCATTGGAATTGTCCTCAATCATTGAAAATGAGTATTTCTAAATCCCTACTTAACACTCTATCTACTGTGCCATACAGCTACCTGATGGATATTAAAAGCTTAATAAACCTTTATTTATTGATTTTTGATAGATTGATCCAAACTGGTTCTTTCTTTTTTTTTCCCCAGGGAAAGGGTGAAAAGGGTGACTTGTCATCCCACTAACCTCAGGTGGGAAGCCAATTAAAGACTGAAGAGGTCTTTTCTTGCTAGCCCCATGAGACTAGTGCTGGTTCATTGTCTTCTCCTGAGATAATAATTCTCTAAATTTATGGGAGGAAGCAATTACATGATAAACTTGGAGTCAGGAAGACATTCAAATTCTACCTTACTAGTTGTGTGAAACTGAAAAAATCACTTAACCTCTCATCCTCCATTTCCTCATCTATAGAAATTACTACAGTAATAATACCTCCCTCATAGTTAGGAATAGCAAATAAAATAATGTCAATTAATTAGCATTTATTTAAGCTGTCTCATTGCAAATCTTAAAGTTACCACAGAAATGCTAGTTATAGCTTCTATTTACCACTTACTAAGCATTATCTAGAACCTTCCTTCTGCAATTCTTTCTTATCTATCTTATCTCTCAAAGGGCAGGTCTGTGCCAATGGCTACCCCAATGATTCTCTCAGTCTACCTTGCTTTGTGACTTCTGAATTCTCTAAGAAACTGTCTAATGTCATCATCTGTACCTTCTTTTCTTTTTGAGGCCTCACAACCCAGAGCAGAGACATGTTTGAAGGCTGTGCCCATTGGATGCTTTGCCTTGTCATTGAAAACAAAAGCTTTACCTTCAAAGTAAGAGCATTCATCAACCATTTCTCCAAGATAAACTTTACTCAAGTTTCCATCAAATACAGTAGGGGCTTGCTATCCAACTAATGGGTATCCACTCAATTTCCAGTTCCTTGTTACTACAAAAAGGGCTGCTACAAACAATTTTGCCCATGTGGGTCCTTTTCCCTTTTTAACGATCTCTTTGGGATACATACTCAATAGAGACACTTCTGGATCAAAGGGTATGCACAATTTTATATCCCTTTGGACATGGTTACAAATTGTTCTCCAGATTCATTGGAGCAATTTATAACTCCACTAACAGTGTACTAGTTGTCCCAGTTTTCCCACATCCCCTCCAACCTTTATCTTTTCCTGTCATCTTAGTCCATCTTTTTTATATGACTAGAAATGGTTTTAATTTCATCTGAAAACTGTCTGTTTATATGCTTTGACCATTTATCAAAGGGCCCAAAGGATAATGGGTTTATATTCTTATAAATCTGAGTTAATTCTCTATAATTTTAGAAATGAAGGCTTCCCAATTTCTAAAAATATCTCTTATGGATGTATTAATTAAATGAGTATAATAAGTAGTATCATACCATAAGTATTTTCATGGCAAATTTTCTCTCTCTCTCTCTCTTTCTCTCTCTGCATGTTTCCTTTTCCTCTTCCTCTTCCCTCTCTTTCTCTATTTTCTTCTCTTTTTCTCTTCCCTTACTTCCTCCTTTTCTTTATCTTCCTTCCCATCACACTTTTCTCTTTTTCTGTCTGTCTGTCTCTTTGAATCTCTATTTGCCTTTCCTTCCTTTCTCTCTTCCCTCTCCCTTTCTCTATCTCCTCTCTTTCTCTTCCCTTTCTTCCCTCTCTATGTCTCCCCTTCCCTCCTCTCTTTCTCTTCCCTCTCCCCATCCCATTATTCTCTCTCTCTCTCTCTCTCTCTCTCTCTCTCTCTCTCTCTCTCACACACACACACACACACATACACGTACACACGGTGCAATATATATATATATATATTGCACCGTGTGTACGTGTGTGTATATATGTGTGTGTATATATATGTATATATGTATATACATATATGTACATATGTATACATATGTACATATGTACATATACATATGCATATCATGTTTCTCACTTAGTATACCATAAACTTCTTGAGTATATGTATTTTTTGCTTTCCTTTTTTATAGTCTTAGCATCCTGCACAATGTCTTACACACAGTAAGCACTTAATAAATTCTTGTTAAGTTAAATCAAACTCTAAAAAACCACATGGTTATTAACCAAATAAGGTGTTCTTTATTTGTGCACTTTTTCTTTCACCTGTCAACACTCAGTTTTTAACTACAGTCTAAGGGCCTGTTCAGGGAAAGGCATCTAGAGATCTGAGTTCTAACTGTTCTTTCTTGAGTGGAAGGACCACACGTGCTTCTTTTCTGTTGTTGGCAGCAAGAGCTGATCCTGACGTGCAACTGGGTGGCAAAGTGAGTAAGAGTGCTGGATGTGGAATTAGGAAGACTGGAGTCAAATCCTAACCCAAACACTTCCTATCTACATGACCGTCAATAAGGCATTAAACCACTTCCAACTTCAGGGTCCTTAATTCTGAAATGGGAATAGTAATAATAGCTATCTCACAGGGCTGTTGGGAGGATCAACTGGAATAACACAGTGCTTTGCAAACTTTAAAGTACTTTAAAGATAATCCTATAACTACTCATCAGATCCCTTCCTCCTCCTCACCCCAATAAGGCTTTCTTTCCTCCTAATTGGACCAGCATCCCTGAAACCTCTTGGTGATGGCTACTACATCCCCAGGGGATAAAATGTTGGACTTGGAGTAAGAAAGACAGAGTTCAAATCATACCACTATCATACTGGTTAGATGTCAATGAGATATGTGACCCTGGGCAAGTCACTTAATCTATTTCAGCCTCATTTTCCTGATTTTAAAATGGGAATAATGATAGTACCTATTTCATAGAGTTTTACTGGGATCAGTTAAATAATATAGGAGAAATCTTTGGTTTCCTTAAAGTACTATATAAATGATGATTTTTTATATTGTGGCTGAAATACAAGGGGCAGATACTCAGAGAGATCACCAGAATAAAGAGGTCATGTTATTAAATGAGGAGGGAATAGTAAAAAGTATGGGAGAGAAGAGGAGAGATAGGAACATTTGGTTTGATCGAGTTCAATAAATATTTACTATAGAATTGAATGCCAAAGTGAGAAATCTAGCTTTGTAATAAGAGACAAGGAAGCCACCATAGAATTCTTTTTAAGCAGAGAAGCAGGGCAAAAAAATGACAGCTGAGGAAGATTATTCTGCCAGCTGCATGTAAGATGGTTTGGAATAGTGCAGGAAGACTGATTAGGAGGCTATCACAGGATTCCAGGCATGAGGTGTGCTGGAGTGCCTGGGGAGGATACTACCTGGGGAAGTGAAAAGAAGTGGCCAATCATAGAGATGTAGTCAAAGGAAGACTAGGAAGGTCTTACTGAGGGATTGAACACAGAAAATTAAATAAAAGAGCAAATAAAACTTCTAATGCTTTGAAAATCCTGTAGGTTGGGCAAAATAGAGGGTTGTGAGAAAGTAATTCAAAGGTCCAGATGCAGAGATTCTTTGGAGTGGAAAAGATTAATTCAAGTTTTGATGTATTAAATTTTATTGAGACTTCTGAGTAGAAAGGTCCTATAAATATATTTGTGTAGATGCTGAGAAGAGATGCAGAATCATGGCTGATGACATAAATTAAAATGCCACAATTATAATAATAATCATAATAGGAATAGGTGACATTTATATGGTGCCTTGGGCAGATACATTGTAGAATGAATAGAGTGCCAGGTTTGGAGCTGAGAAAGCCTGAATTTAAATCTAGCCTCACATACTTACTGGCCTTGTGATCCTAGACAAGTCACTTAAGCCTATTTGCCTCAGTTTCTTCATCCATAAAATGAACTAGAGAAGGAAATGTCAAACCATTCCAGCATCTCTGCCGAGAAAACCTTAAATGGGGTCATGAAGAATTGGGCATGTCTGGAAAAAAAATATAGTGCTTTATATACATTATAGTATTTGACTTTCTCAGTGACCTTGAAAGGTATTAATATTTCTATTTAACAGATGAGAAAACTGAGTTTTATAGAAGTTAAGTGAATTTTATGGGGTAGAATTTGAACCCAGGTCTTTCTTCCTGAAATCCAGGATAACAGAATACAAAACAAAACAACCCTCTTCCCCACCCAAAACTAAAACCCAAAAGTATGTAAGGTATAATTGTAACATTATGGATTTAGAACTAGAAAGAATCTTAGAAATCATCAAGGACAGAAATTTGTAACTTTTTTTTAATATCCTGAACTCCTTTGGCAATTTGATGAAGCCTATGGATTTCTCAATATGACCAGCCCAACCTTCATGCTCTCTGCAGTAGAGTCAGAATGCTTGTAGTAGAATTTGAGAAAAGAGTTCAGTGTCTAGTGTTTTATCTCTGCAGGTGATCTTCAGAATCTTCCTAAGATATTTCAACTGGAAACACACAGGGCAAGCACTCATAAGGTGATCAGAAAAAGCGACACAAGTATCTCTTAAGAACTTTAGAATCAATTGGATGGCATGGGAAATACTGACACAGGACTGCCCAGCATGGTGTGCCCTCATCAGAAAAGGTACTGTGCTCTGTGAGCAAAGTAGAATGGAATTAGCCCAAAAGAGGCATGAGATGTGCAAAGTTAGAGAAGCTACTCCAAATGTTCATAGGGACTAATGTTCTTAAATGCACAAAATCAAATACACAGGATTGTAAAGAAAACCAGCTATATTATCAATATAACAAATTACAAATTGTTATAACTAAAAAAACAAACAAACAAATTCATGGACTCCAGGATAAGATCCCCTCATTTAGCACAAAGCCATTATTTCACAAAAATGAAAAATGAAGTTCAGCAAGCTTAACGGATTTACCAAAGACCACATAGATAATGATGTAGTTAAAGCCAGAATGCATGAACTGGGACATCTTGGTGTTGCAGTGAACATCAGCCTTGAAGTTAGGAGGACCTGAATTCAAATTTGCCTTCAGATATATACTAGCTGTGTGACCTTTGACAAGCCATTTAACTCTGATTGTCTCTCCCCAAAAAGGATGGATGAACAGTAACATCCTCCCTCTATATACCTCACTCTCTCCAGTGAGGGCAAAGGCAGAGTAGCAAATTGCCCAATGTATAATTGGGGGAATATCTTCAGTTAAATATAAATGAGTGAAGGTGTCTGAGAAAAAATAGTCAAATAGGCAGTTGTGATAAGGATGGGCCACACAGGAAGAAGCAGATTAAAGGTATGAGGATGCACAAATATGTATTGATTAGCATCTGGGTGGGAAATGGTAGAGAAGACAAGAACTCCCTAAAGACCACTGCTTTTGATGCTACAGAGAGTTCAGAATCCAATTACAAATCTCTGGCTGCTGGACAGAGAGAAGGAGAAAAAACTGAGAAAAAAAAGAATGCCTTGTGGGCCCTAGGGGCCCTGGGATCCAGAAGGAAGAGGTTTCTGCTTGCAATTGAATTGGTCCCCAGGGAATAAGCTTATTCAAATTGAAATGAAATGAGGTTTGACAAATATATAGCAACAAAACAGAATATATATTATTCTGATTGAAACAGTCACACTGTGAGTCAGATAACAAACCATGGGAATTATCATGCGGGCAAATAGAGAGGCAGATAGTTTAAGATGCATCTTTTTGATTCACTCTGAAATAGATCAGACAGTAACAAGTTCAGGGAAGTGAATGGTATTTTAGGGAGGCGGTACTGTATAATCAGAGCTGATTTGGTTCTCCCTCCCTTCTTTTGCTTCAGTTCTGAGAAAGCTGATAAGTCAGCCATGGCTGGGATATTATAATGGAACAAGTTCAGGGAGTCATTCAGAAATCTTGAAAGCAGAAAATCCCCAAGAAGGAACAGACTCTCTAGTGAATTTGACAGAACCCTCAGAGTAATGATTGCATTTGCATGCTTAACACTGCAGTCAGAAGAAATCCTTTCTCTGGGCAAATTCACACCATTTCTATAGAAGAGGCTAAAAATAATGATTTCTCCATGACCCATATTAGGGTCAATGTCACCATCCAATTTCCCCATCACATTAAGATAATGACATTCTTGAATTCGCATGCCCATGGTTCTCAAAACAAGGTCTTAGAATATCTGTAAGGCAGAGTTCATTCTGCAAAGAAAAATTGAATGCCGATCTTGATTCCACAGAGAAGGCATAAAAACCCAAATGACATCACTTCTTCTCAGAGCTTTATACATAGAATTCTAGAACTTAGAAATCTGAGGCAGTGGGGTAGAGCATACAGAAACAGAATCAGAGAGCTTGGGTTCAAATTTTACCTCTGAATTACAGGGACTTTTGATGCTGAACTAAATGCCTACCCTCACTGGACCTTAGAGTCCTTCTGAATAAAATAAGAATGTTGGACTAGATATTGGATCTTGAAATCCAGTCCAGTTCAAAGTGTGTGATCTTAGAATTGACTATTTTGGAATTTGTCTAGTATTGGATTGGGTCAAGGAGGGCCATTACCTCTGATATGAGGGCTGCTCATGCACCTTTGGTGTCCACCTTTCAACCGACTCTCACCTGTGGCTCCAAAAACTGTTGGTGTAAGCAGTGGCTATCCCCTACCAGGTTGAGAGTGGTTGACAGGACTCAAATCCATTGGTGAGTTGGGGGGGATATCTATCCCAAACATGTGAAAACTTCTCTTGGCAGAATGGGTGTTTGAGAACAATTTATTCTAGTGCCCGTGAAGGTGGCCGAAGCTTGCACTATGGAACTTGTAGAAAGTGGCTTGATATTGAAAATACCAAAGCCATCCACTGAATCCTGGGCCATTGCCTGTTGTCCTGACTTTTGTCCTCTGGACAAAGTTTGTTCCTCTGGAAGAGAGAAAGAAGCTGAGGACTCTGCAATTCTGTCTTACTTAAATCCAATTAACTGGCAAATTAAGACATCACCCTAGAATGTCATTGGTCCTCTTTGAAAATGATGGACAAACAAGTTCAACACCTAACCTTTATATTTTACAGATGAAGAAACTGAGATACAAAAGCATTAAAAATTTAAATTACGTGAAAAGTCCACAGTCATTTAGTAAAAAGAACAAGAAGCCATACAAAAATAAGGTTATATAAAATGAGCATTCATATAATGGTTTATAATTTTCCTCATGAAGTAATCATACAAATATTATTATCCTAATAGAAACTTGAGACTCACTGAGGAAAAGTCAAGTCAATAAGTACTTATGAAGCATTTATTATATGGCAAGCACTGTGCCGAGTGCTGGCAGTACAAATAAGAAAAAACAAAGATAGCCTTTTGCTCTCTAGAAGCTTATATTCTAATAAAAATAAATGGGAATAGAAGGATGGTGGTAAAGTCTGGAGGGTCAAAAGCAGAGCCAGTGAAATGAAGGATGACTGGCCTGACCATTCTTCAAAATGAGATTTTTTAGGAGGAATTCACCAATGGGAGAAGGAGACCATCATGATAAAGGGATGTTCCAGAATGAGACCACAGACGCTAAGGGACCTTTTAGGGTGAAAAGGCCACTAAGGCAAGGTCAGTCAGTCAGTCAACATTTTTAAGCACTTACTGTGTGACAGGCACTGTGTTAAGTGCTAGGAAAACAAAGAAGAAAAAGGCAGCCCCTTCTCTCAAGGAACTTATACAAACATGCGAACCACTGTAAGTGTAGATAAACAATCTATACATAATAGAAAATAATCAACACTGAGAAGGCGGTAGCATTTAGGGATATCAGGAAATTCTTCTTGTGCTTGGAAAGTGAGACTTTAGGAAAGAGTTGAAGAAAGAGAGATGAGGAGGGAGAGTGTTTTAGACATGCTTGATAGCCCATGAACATGCCCAGAGAAAATGTAGGGAGGTAGAATGTCTTGTTTAAAGAACAGCAAGTAATTCAGTATCACTGGGTTGCAGAGTACATGGGCTTGGGGATAAAAGGTATGAGAAGAATGAAAAGGTGGGGAGGGGGCAGGTTGTGAAGATCAAATGAGTTAATTATTTGATTAATATAGTATATATATGCTAAATATTATGTATTATATATACATGTGGTTTATAAATATAATATAAGTAAATGCATAAAGCATTTAAGACAAGCGCTTAGAAATATAGTAAGTACTATATAAATAGTAGTGATGATGATGCTGATGATAAATGAAGGGATTCAAACACCAAACAGAGAACTTTATAGTTGATTAGGAGACCCATTGGAATTTCTTGAGTAGGACATGGTTAAATCCATACTTGAGGAAAATCCCTTTGGTATCTCAGTGGAGAATAGACTGGGGTGGGTCAAGAAACCAACCAGTAGACATGGTGACCATGTCTAGAGAGTCAGAAGCAGAGGAGGAATGAAAGATGGTAAAAACAAACAAACAAACAAACCAAAAAACTTGGCTATAGTGATACAAGATAGTAATTGTGAGAGGAAGGACTCATACCAAGGTCTTCTGACTCTGAATCTAGTATTCTCATCACTGCCCCCCCCCCAATACAAATATTGCATCCTGCCAGCACTAGAGGGTACCTGAGACAGCTCATTTAGACTTTCACTTCTTGGAAGAACTCTCTTAAATTATACCTGAAAAAATGGGGGCATTCAGGAGCTAATTTCATAATTTTCTAGATAAACTTATTCAAATCAATAAATTCTTCTTTAGATTTTTTTTTGTCACAACTTAATATATTTCCTTTTTCTCCTTCCTCAACGAAGGAGTTTGTTCTCAGTATAACATTAATCATTCTTGCTTCTGAAGTCAATCTTTAATACTCTCTTATCATCTTTTTCAATGTTATTTACTGGAGTGTGCATTTTAGAATTTAATTCATATCATTAGGGGCAGCTAACAGCACAGTGGAGAGAATTCCAGGTCTAAGGTCAGAAAGACTTGTTATCATGAGTTAAAGCAGATTGAATTATAAGACTTTTTTGGTCCATTCCAGCTTTTCTAAAATATATCTCTTCCTTCCCATTTTAAACATCATCTCCCACTCCCCCTCCACCCCCAAGATATGTAGGGGACGGGCAGTTGACTAATCACTATGTCATAGAAGGGATTCCTACTCAATTGCAGGTTAGAATGAGTGGCCAAAAAGCCCCTTCCAACTCTGAGATTCAATTCAAAAGATTTGTAGCAGCCTATTATGTGTCAGGTACTGGGCTAGACACTGGGGTTATGAGATAAATATAAGACAGACCTACCCAAGGGAGTTTGCCTTCTACTAAAATGAAGCAATAAGCACACAGTAGATATAAAGTAATTTAGGAACTGGGACCACTAAAGTTAGAAAATAGGGAAAGACCTATTGTAGGAGACAGTACTTGGGCTGAGCTTCAAAGGGAGCTAATAGGGAAACACAGCAGGAAGAAGTGGAATATTATGTATGGGAAACAGCAAGTAAACCAATTTGAAACATAGAATGTAAGAAGAGAACAATGTTTAATCACCCTAGAGAGACAAGTAGAAGTCAGATGGCAAAATTATTTGAATACCAAACAGAGGTGTTTGTTTTTTACTTCAGAAGCAATAGGAAGCCATCAAAGCTTTTAGAGCTGGAGAGTAACATGGTTAGACCTATGTTTTAGGAATATCATTTGGGAATTTGTGTAGAGAATGGCTCCGCAGAGGTTGAATGCAAAGAGACAGCTCAGGGAATGGACTGAGAAAAAGGTGTGAAGTTTGAAGCACACAAAGGTTGGTTTGGTGGATGGAAGCATAGGGGAGTCAAGAAATGTGGGTGTAGAACTGGCAGGATTTGGCAATTGGTTGGATATAGAGGATGAGAGAAATCAAAGAATACAGGACAACTCCAAAGTTCCCAACCTCTGTGACTGATTGCAGGCATGGATAAAGCATTTAGTAAGTACTTACTGTGTACAGAATTCAGTACTAAAATACTGGGAATACAAAAAAATAAGATATCTCCAGCCCTTAGGGAGCTCACATTCTAATGAATGATGACAATATACTTTGAAGGTTTCAGCTACAAATTCCCTGGAAAGTTTCCAAAGTCCTAAGGGAATATTGACAAAGCACATGGTAATGACCCTTCTTTGATGCCCTTTTCACTGATAGAATCATATCAATGATGGAAAGAATTGTGGTGCCCTCAACAAAAATAATTGAAAATGGATCCTCTGATTTCTGTGTATAAAGCCCCGGTTGGCAATAATTTAATTCTGCTTTCCCTGGAAACTATTTATATAATGGTAGCTGGATATAAGATTGCAAACATTTTGAGAGCAAGCTCTTTCATCATTTTGCCTTTATATTCCCTACTCTAATCTTGTAGAGTAAACACAGTGAGTATTTAATAAATATTTGCTGAATTAAGTTTAATTGAATTGAATTCTATGAAGTATAAATGATCAACATAGGGGAATGTTTCTGTCATCTCTCATCAGGACTAATTTGAAAGGTTAAATCTGATTCTGAAAATTACCAATGCATCAAAATGGGAGCAATGATTCTTCTCAAAAACAAGTTTGCAAATAAGGAATTTAAACTGGTGGTTGAGTTTTAGTTTTGTCTTATTTTGATTCTTACTATCTTGACATTTTGCTAGGTGTGACTTTGACCTTCAGGACTTCAAGGCAAAGGGAGACACAATGAGAGGCTAAATTTCAGAGTTCTTAGGAAATTTGTGATAACTCCAACACTAGCCTATACAGAAATGAAGCACAGCATACATTTCACAGAGCCCTGAAAGGCTATGAATCATTGCTTCAGATCCTTTGGTTACAATTCTTCTAAATGAACACCCATTTGGGACTGAGAGGGCCAAAGATAAACACTTTCAGGACACAATCCACAAACAAGGAATAAAAAGAAAATTGGAAGAAAAAAGAAGCTAAAAGCCAGACAAAGGCAAAAATGGGGAAAAACAAATAAGAACAAACCAAACCTTTTCTATTTTCTTCTTGCATCTTGTTTTCTTTCTGCTTTGTGGTATTGATGGATCCCTAGCTGTTTTCCTCAGTATTTCCTCTCCCCAAAAGACAGAAAAGGGGAGAGATGATGGGTTTCCCAGTTTTCATCTTCAGAATTTTCTGTTCCCAAAAGACAGAAAGGGGAAGATGATGGGTCAGAGCCAAAGGCCTACTCAGAATTGTATATCCAGCTGATGAATATGGAGAAATAAAACCTCTTATCTGTTGTTCCCAGTCCTCAACAAACCCATCCTGTTTGATTGACAGTATCTTGCTAAAAGACATCCTGTCTTCTCACCTGGATGAAGATATCCTGGCTCCTCCCTTATCAGTACCCCTCTCTCTCCCCATGTGAATTGTTAGCTTGCTAGCTAAGTCCCATATTTTCAGTATATAAAACTCTCCTGAAATGATTTCTAATTTCTAGACTCCCTTTAGAGACTGGTCTGTCACTATGGTGCAAATAAATTCTTTTGTGCCTGTAAGAGAATTTCTTAGAATTTTTTCAAACTTTGAACCATGAATCTCAGGATCCTCATTAGTGCCAACTCTCTCTCTCTCTCTCTCTCTCTCTCTCTCTTCTCTCTCTCTCTCTTTCTCTCTCTCTCTCTCTCTCTCTCTCTTCTCTCTCTCTCTCTCTTTCTCTCTCTCTCTCTCTCTCTCTCTCTC
>JAJPUD010000214.1:665932-721370 GCA_023553655.1 Myrmecobius fasciatus | reverse complement strand
GGGGGGGGAAAAATTTGTAACGGAAAGCTATGTAAGGGTTATTGTTGAAGAATTACCCACACATATGTTATGCAAATAAAATAAAAATTAAAAAAATAATTAGCTTTTTAAAAACATGCTCATTATAACTGAATGCAAGAAAATGCAGATACTAAGCACTTAGCATAAGTGGGGCCAGTTAGGTGATGAAGATAGAATGCAGAGACTGGAGTTAGGGAGACCAGGGTTTAAATCCAGCCTCAGACACTTATTAGCTATGTGATCCTGGACAAGGCACTTAACCCTTTTTTTGCCTCAGCTTCCTCATCTGTAAAATGAGCTGAAGAAAGAAATGACCAACCACTAGAGGATCTTTGCCAAGAAAACCCCAAAAGAAATCATGAAGAATTAGATACAACCAAAAATGACTACACAACAACAATATAAATATACCAGACACTGCACTAAGCACCAGGGCTACAAATATGAAAAGCAAGACCATCTCTAAACACAAGGAGCTTGTATTTTAACAGGGGAAGACAATATGGTAAGCACTAACTAAGGAGGGTGTTTTGATCTGGAAGGTCAAGGGGGGTGGTGACTGGAGTCTTAGACCAAGAGTATGGCATTTATATAATAACAATAACAATAGTAACTATAATATATATATATATACATTCACATACATATATAGTTACTATTGTCATACTTGCATATATACACATAGAGTGCTTTAACAATTATATATTTTATAGCACTTTATAAAACAAATATATATATATATATATACATATATATTGCTTTAATGTTTTCAAAGAGCTTTAAAGTTATTTTATACTCACAGCAACCCTGGTAGGTAGATGCTTAATATTCTCATTTTACATATAGGGAAACTGATGCAATCAGTGTCTATATGACATGCTCAATTGTCAGAGCTAATTGTCAGAGGCACAATTGAAATACAGGTCTTCCTAACTCCAAATACCACAGTTGAGCATCATGGTAAATCTGAATCTAGAAATAATAAATTGATGTTGTCCAATAATATTCTATTGATAAGATCAGGTCTGGTTATTAGGAACTTGCCTACCTAATTGTCCTTGGCTATGTTAGAATTCTTGGTTGCCATCTTATAGCCATCTTACTACTCAAAATGGTAGTGTAATAATATCTTCCTTCTAGCTCCAGATAAAAAAAAAGCAATGACCATGGGACTGGACTGAGGATATGTAGGTGTTGTTGTTAACAAGAAAAGTCCTTGGTTCATATTTGATCTTTCCCTTATAAAAGGACAGTAATCCAATCGACTCTTAAATTTGGAGTGAAGAATTTTGTCTCTTATTCTCAGGGAAAACTGAAGATCAGGCAATGGAGACTCTAAAAAATATGGGAAAATCATGATGGGAAAAATACATTCAGCAAATTCACCTATCCTTTCCTCTATTCTTTAGGGCAAAGAAGACCCACATATGCCTTTCTCTCTGGCTGTATGCCAGTAAATACACCACTCTCTTTTTGAAGCAATCAGAAACTCTCTCCATTTCTCAGGGATAAAGGATTGCTCAACACTCCTTGCTTTCTTTGCACCTCACCTGCACCTCACTTCCTCTTATTATTTTTCTCTCTCCATTTGGTTTGAAGGTAGGTCAGTGACCTCACATCAGGTAAACAAGTCCAGTGAACACCATGAGAGGTAACCTTATTGTATTTTCTTCACAAAAATGTTTCTGTATCTATGTCTTCAGGGTTATCTTAGAATTATATTCTTGTTTTTATGTATCATTTCCACTAGATTTTCTTGTTTGTATTGAGCTATAAAATTTCTTACAAATCTTTGTACTTACTGATTTTCATAAGATTCTCTCTCTTCCTTCCTCCCTCCTTCCCCTCTCTCCCTTCCTCCTTCTTTCTCCCTCCTCCCTCTCTTTCCCTCTTTCCCTTCTTTCCCCCCCCCCTCCCTCCCTCCCCCCTCTCCCCTCTCCTCTCCTCTCTATCCAAATGTCTGTTTTATTTAGTGAGATTCAACACTCTCATAATAACCTATTGGCCATTTATTTAAATATCCCTAGAGTTGCTGACAGGAAGGAAAATCAATTGCACTTTCTAATTCCTTTCTGGATCAGGGTTTCTTAGATTATGAAAAATGACTAGGACTATAACAGATAAATGAGGAACATATATGGACCTTGCAGGACACTTGGGCCACTGCAGGTAGCTATCTACAATAATAATAATGATAATGATAATAATAACAGCCAATAGTAATAATAAAAGCACTTATATAGTGCTTTGAAGTTTGTAAGGTCTTTTAGAAATATTATCTCATTTTATTTTTACAAAAACTCCAGGAGATACATGCTATTATTATACCTATTTTACAGATGAGGAAACTGAAGCAAACAGAATATCTGTGAAACTGGCCCTGAAAATTAGCATTTGCCTCAGTGATCTTATAGGTGCTTTTATTGGAATGTATATATCTATCTATCCTTTTCTTTACTCTTAGGAGCAGGCCAGAAATACAGAAACAATCCTTTTCCTGGAAACTTGGTCTTCTGAGAATTTTCCCCTGTCTTTTGAGTAACGGTAGTCTCATCTAACCTTGTCACCTTATCAGACTACTTTCTAAAACCCCAGTTATACTTGACAAAAGTAATATCATGGAAAGGATCTTGAAAACTAATCATAATGTCCCCAAAACAGGACTGTCAGATCCCAGTCTTAGCAAGTACTATTCTTTGCCTCAGTTTCAACTTCTGCAAAATGAAGCTTACACGATATAGTTGTAATCCAGGCAGAGAGATGCCATGAAAGTCACTCAAGAAAAGAAAATGTGAGATTTTATATATTCAGAGGACAGTGAGCTCCCAAAGAGAATAATATTTCTGCCCAAAGCTGTCATGCATGTCACCTATGATTGTTAAGAGTATTAGTATTATTTTTCTGGAATGGCTATCGTGGCAATCCTACTAAGAAGCAACGGCATGGATTTAGAAATGAGGACCAAAACTGACCAGCGCTGGAAGATATTATTTTTGTGCTATTCTCTCTTTATGAGGTATACAAAGAATGAGATAAGAGGAATCAGCATTCTGTGCTTTCCACCTGGCATAAATCATGAGTCCCCGGCTGCAGAGGAGAAGGCTGTACTCAGCATGAAAGGCTAAGCTTGATGATTTATGGAGAAAAATTCCATCCCAGACTTTGGCCTTGGATTGTTCACAGACTCCTAGGATTCATTTCTCTTGTGGCTTACAGAATCCATGTTCACCAACCCTATTGATTCTGATGTAACAAGGTAACAAGGTGGAAGGATGAAAACGACTTATAGTCTTGACTCTAAGTACGTGAAGATTAACTCCAAATGAGACACAAAAGCAAAGCATCATTTTTGGTGGGGTTAAACTTAGAAAGGTACATCTGACACTGAGACCATAGCAGGTTGTAGATAGATTCTCTTTCTTATTCTTGATTTCACTTTATTATTGACTTTTGGTTTTATATCATATTCATTTCCACAAAAATTCTTCACTTGCTCCTGTGGGTTATAAGAAAGATTTTAAAAAGGGAAAAATTCGGCAAAAACAACCAACACATCAATTACACCTAACATCAATTGCAATATTCCCTATATGTAGTCCCCCCCTTCCAGTGAAAGGAGACAGGTGCATTTTACCATCTTTATTTCTGTGGCCAAGCATGGCTGCTGTAATTACAAAACAACTCTTAGAATTAATCGCTATATTCCTTCAACTCAAGTTCGTGTGTCTTTTTGTGTGCATGAGTGTGTGTGGGTATATGTGTGTGTGAGTACAAAAGAATATATGTAAATATTTATTGTGATTCTCTTTACTCTGTATCAACTCCCGTAAGTCTTCCTATTTCACCTCCCAAGTTTTTATATTCATTGTTTCTTCTTGTGTATTAATATTCTATTGCAGTCACATACTATGGTTGTTTAGCCCTTCTTTAATTAATGAATACATACTCCATTTCTAGATCTTTGCTACAACAGAAAGTGTTACTATGAATATATTGGTGTATTTGGGGCTTTTTCTTTTTCTCTTTGGCCTCCTTCCCCAAATAGGGGAATATCTGAACCAAAGGTTATAGAATTTTAGTCACCCTTTTATCCAGATTCCAAATAGTTTTCAGAATGATCAGATCAATTCAGAGCTACACCCATGACAAGTTTCCTTTCAAAGCTCACAGAGCCTCACTTAGAAAGAGAGCTGTATATGTCACTGAACAAAACACCTTCTAAGCTTTAGTCTCTCTATCTTTCAAATGAAGAGATCAGACTGGAAGATTTCTAAGGTACATTCTAACTTTTACAATTCGATCATTATTTTCTGAATAAATCTATTGTAACTGAAAAATTGGAATAAGCTATTGGACAGCCAGCACTGTAATGTAGAACATAGGGCTTATGTACTGGAGAATTGAATATGGATAACATACTTTGTAACTCTAACTTAAAATGATGATGGTCATGGTGATATCACATTTGTATGTTATTTTGTTTATAAAGAGCTTTCCTCCTAAGAGCTCTGTGAGGTAGGTAGTATAAGCATTACTACCACCATTTTAGTAATGAGGAAACTGAGACTCAGAAGTAATGTGATCTGGGATTTAAGTTGACAGGTTCCAGGGTCAATATCCTTCCCACTATTTAGTACTATGCCATTAAGAGCCTTAAATGGCTAAGGATTCATAATCCTTTTCAATGAAGATGTGGCCCAGCTTTTCAGGGCAGCCCTATTTTGAAGAACACAATTTAGTCCTCTCAAGGTACTTGCAACTACAAGCCTTTTTAGTCTTTTTAGAAATTTAAATTTTTTTTAATTTATGGAATAAAATGAGCATTTACATAACATAGTATAATAAGAAAAATAATTGCACATGAAACTGCAAAGTTATGTACAGCTTGCTATTCCTTTCAAATAATATAATAAAATTATCATGTGAATTCCTCTTTTTCTTTTTCCTGTTTTCCCTTTTCCCTAATCTACCCTCATGACTGCCATTAGACACAAATACATACATACATATAATGTAGGTACATATGTGCATGTTTATATACATATATGTAAAAATTTTTCTATATATCTGTATCATACTTTTTTTGGATGTGATAGCATCTTTCTGTCCTTTATTTTTTGTATATTTACAATAGTCAAAATGACAATCATTTGTAATAAATATTTATTGGATGTCCATCATATACCTTATTCTTTTCCAGACAGTACTCCTAACTCTTCATAAGATCTTACTTTATATGCTACAGAAACCTCTTCATCCTGGAAGCTTAATTCCCACCTAGACTAGTTCTTCCATTGGAATTAAGCTCTGCCCTTGTAGGTTTCTTCACTGTCAGGTTCTTCCCAGAACCTCCATTTTAATGAGGAGGTCTAGTCCTTAATCCTATTCAGTCTGCTTTTTGATTCTGTCCTTTCTTTACCATGTCCTCACTGAATATACCTTCATCTCCACAACCAACTCCTTTCAGGTCCCACATTGGAATATAAGCTCCTTGAGGGCAGAGACTACCTTTCTTTTGCTTGTATTTATATTCCCAGCACTTAGTAAGGTAATTGGCATAGTAAGTGCTTAATAAATGTGCCTTGGAAGGAAAACTATGACAAATCTGGATGGCATATGAAAGCAGATATATCTTGCTGACATAAGTCTATATCATCAAAGATATGATTTTTCAAGTAGCAATATATGGCTGCGAGAGTTAAACTACAAGGAAAATTAAGCACCACAGAATTTTTCAAATTCTGGTTCTGGAGAAGACTTTTGAGCATCCTTTGGATAGCATGGCAAGGAGATAACATCAAATTCAGGCTCTTCACTAGAAGGTCAAATATTAAAGCTGAAGCTTAAATATTTGGGCCACATAATGAGAAGACAGGACTCATTGGAAAAGACTGCTGGGAAAAATTTAAAGCAAAGGTGAAAGGAGATGGTAGAGGAGGAGATGGTTAGATGGTGTCATGGAAGTAAAGAATAGGAACTTGGATAGACTTAGAAGGGTATTGGAGGATAGAAGTGCTAAGGTCCATGAGGTCACATAGAGCGAGACATGACTGATTTACTGAACCACCACCACAAATAAATACTTGTTGGCTTGATGTAACTATGACTCTGCTGTAGGCAAAATAGTAATAAAACATGTGCTCCCTGTCCTCGTGATACTTTAAGGTTGGTAAAATGTTTTCCATTTACCTGATTTTCACAAAGCCCTGTTAGCTAGGGAGCAAGAGGACTTTATCTTCAATTTATACATGATGAAACTGAGGCTCCATAATATGAAATTATATAACCAATAAGTGGCATAGCCAAAATTTGAACCTAGATTTTGTCAGTCCAAATCCAAGGACCTATTCAATCATACGATTTACTTTCCTCAGAGTGATAATACCAAAAAAGCACCACTGCTTGACATAAGTTACAAAAGGTAATATGATTATTGCAATCTCCTCTTCCTTCCCCATGAAATCCTAGATCATGCTGTATTTTAAGGACCACTGACAACAGAGACGGAAGAGAAGTGATGCTTATAAACTGTGGAGGTAGAAATCACTTCCATCAACTTCTCTAGAGTTTTGCTAACCCTAAAATGAAAACACTTCATGATGGATTTTTCAAACACTTGACTCTTGTTGTATAAGAAAGAGATGTGGGAAGGATTCTGGGAAAATGGTGAAGCAGGTTGGTAAATTTCAAGCTCTCCTGATTTCCCCCACAAATAGAATAAATTTGTGCCTCAGAGTGAATATAGATTGGTGAAAAAATCAAGAAGACTTGGGGCAGAACAGGTGTTCTCCTGATATAACCAAAGAACATCTGAAGAAAAACCTGGACTGGGGAATAACCTGTCTGAAGTGCAAACACCTCCAGACTAGCTCTATAGAAACACCAAGTGGAGAGCCCTCATGCTATCTGGGTGTGGCTGGAGTTTTAGCAGGAACCACTGAGACTTTCACCTCCTGGACTGTTTGAGAAGTCTGCGTCTGAGTCGGGGAAGAAGTGAACCTCAACTGACTGGGAATGCAGGGTCCAGCTGTGCTGCTGAGAAGCAATCCTAGGTGAGAAGGAACCAGCACTCAGTGAATGTGGAGGCAAAAGAGAAGGGGCACTGCTGGCTATGGACACTTTCATGGTGGTGGAACTCTTGGTTTGGGGTTCCTGGTCAAAGCCAGGAGCTGATGGGAAGCTTGAGGTACTATCCCCCCACCCCAGTATGAGAGGTGCTTACGCTAATACTATTAAAAAAAATGAACCAGCAAAGAAGAACTCCACCATTGAAACATATTTTGGGAACAGGGAAGATTGGGGTTCATTTTCAGAGAAGAAATCTTTAGTTAAAAAAAAGACATTGAGGAAAAACTAAAAAGAAAAATAAAAACCATCCAAGAAAAATAAGAAGACTATGAAAAAAGTTAACCAACTAGAAAAAGAGGTACAGAGTCTCAAAAATAAAAATAAGTCTTTGAAAATTAGAATTAGGCAAGAGGAAGCCAGTGAAGATTTGAGAGACCAATAAATAACAAAACATAAAGAATGAGAAAGCAGAACAGAATGGAAAACATCTTATAAGAAAAATGACAGATCTAGAGAAAAGATCAAGAAGAGAAAATATTAGAATAATTGGACTTCCAGAAAGTTCTGACCAAAAAGAGAACCTTGAAAAAATAATGCAAGAAATAATCCAAGAAAACTGTCCTGGAGTGATAGAACATGAGAGGAAAGTAGAAATAGAAAAAAAATCCATTAATCATGACCTCAAAAAGATTCTTTGTGGAAAATACACAAGAATATTATTATTTTTTTTTATTTTTTTTTATTTTAAATTTTTATTTTATTTGCATAACACATGTGTGGGTAATTCTTCAACAATAACCCTTACATAGCTTTCCGTTACAAATTTTTCCCCCCAACTCCCCACCCCTCCCCTAGATGGCAGGATATCCACTACATGTTAATTATGTTAAAATATTGGCAAATCGAATATATGTATACATATTTCCAAACGTAACATTGGTGTGCAAGAAAAATCTTATCTACACAAACGATATATCAGATAAAGGAAACACAATGTAAGCAAACATCAATCAAGGAGTATGAGAATGTTATGTTGTGGTCCACATTTCGCATCCCTCTCTCTGGGTGTATATGGCTTTCTTCAGTGAACAATTGGAGGTGGTTTGAAACATTTCATTGTTGAAGAGAGCCATGTCCATCAGAATTGATCGTCATATAGTACTGTTGTTGCCGTGTATAATGATCTCCTGGTTCTGCTCATTTCACTCAGCATCAGTTCATGTAAGTCTCTCCAGGCCTCTCTGAAATCATCTTGCTGGTCATTTCTTACAGAACAATAATATTCCATAACATTCATATACCATAATTTATTCAGCCATTCTCCAATTGAAGGGCATCTATTCAATTTCCAGTTTCTAGCCACTACAAAAAGGGCTGCCACAAACATTCTTGCACATGTGGGGCCTTTTCCTTCCTTTATGATTTCTTTGGGATATAAGCCCAATAGAAATGCTGCTGGGTCAAAGGGTATGCACAGTTTGATAACTTTTTGAGCATAGCTCCAAATTGTTCTCCAGAATGGCTGTATCCGTTCACAGCTCCACCAACAATGCATCAGTGTCCCAGCCCTCCCACAACCCCTCCAACATTCATCATTAACTTTTCCTGTCATTTTAGCCAATCTGACAGGTGTGAAGTGGTATCTCAGGGTACACAAGAATATTATTGCCAAATTTTGAAACTCCCAAATCAAAAAGAACATTTTGTAAGAAACAAGAAAAAATAATTCAAACATATTGGAGCTACAATTAGAATTATACAAGATTTATCAACAGCTACAGTAAAAGACTACAGGCCCTGAAATCATATCCACTGACAATCAAAAGAGCTAGGCTGGTGGCCAAAAATTATCTATAATTTTGAATGAAAAAATGGACATTCAATGAACTTGCAAATTTTCAGGACTTTCTATCAACAAAACACAAACTTAACAGAAAATTTAATATATGAGCCAATATGAAAGATAAATTTTTAAGGAACTTAACAAAGACAAACTAAACATGGACAAATTATTTATGTTTACATATATATATATATACATGTTATATGTTTAAGATTCACATGAATAATAGACTAGTTCAAAAGAAAGATTGGTAGAGTTAAAATGAAAATAATAATCACATTATATAAATGAGGTGCAGAGGAAGAATAGATACAAAGGCATTAGAGAAGGGAGGAAGGCTTGTAGTTCTGAAAACTTTCTTACTTACATTGGGAATGGGTTCAATAGGTAACATTACATATATACCATGAAGAGTATAGCACCCTCCAAAATGTATAAAGAAATGATGGGGGGGGAGGGATGAGCAGATGGGGAAGCAAAGGGTAAGGGAAGAAGACAAGGAAGAAATCCTTGTGTAGGGGTAGGTTAAGTAATAGCAAAGCAAATTAGGAGCAGAATTTAATTAAAAAGGCAGTAGGGATAGGAAAGACGTGTGTGTATATAGGGTATGTGTGTGTTTGAGTATGTGCTTTTGTATATATCTACATGTCTATACATAAATATATCTTTTCTTAACTGTAGCTTGCTTGGAGGGTGGGGGGAGATGAAAGGGGGAATAAAGAATAAAGTAAATAAGGTGCACAGCAGAGAACCAAAGAACAATTATCAGGAAGTAAAGAAAAAATGGACATTCATGAATATAATTTCTTCTACTAATATATACATATACATATATATACTTTCTTGATCTGGTAATTTGTTGTTATATATTTTGAATCCTCCCTGATGTTCTGTTGAGCAAATGGCAATGTTCTATTTTCTTTTGTTTTGTATTTCTTTTCTGTATTTCTTTTTTTTTTCTTACTGTTTTTTTCAAATAAAATAATTTAAAAAAAAGAAACACACAATAAAGACACATTTTTCTTTGTTTACCATGGCACCACCATCACCACAATAACAAGGGGCTGAGAAATGCTAGGGCTTCTTAAATTAAAGACTTCACCTGGAGACAAAAGGTGGGAATCTAAAATTGTTTCCTCTGGGAGAAAACATGGTGGATTGGCAGCCAGGGTCCCTGGATTCAACTTTTCTTTCAGATACTTACCACAACTTATATTATGATGCAATTGTTATGTTATATTTAATATTATATGTAATCTCTCAGTTTTCTCCCCTGGAAATTGAGTGGGTTGTACTAGAGAGCTTTTTTCATCTGTTCTGGTTATGAATCTATCTTCCTATTTTAAAAAATGATGATGAGTAGATCATTGGCCCTGGACTCAGGAGGACCTGAATTCAAATATGACCTCAGATAGATACTGATACTTACTAGTTGGATGACCCTGGGCAAATCACTTAGCCCCAGTTGCCTTGTTAAAAAAATAAAAGATGCTTTTCATTTTGACATTGTATTCATTTCTAAATATTTTCCTTGTAATTTCTTCTACCTTGTCAGCCACTTCTTATAACTAAATTATGAACATATTTTTAAAGGACCATAAGATTTTAGAGTTGAACCTCAGGTTCAACTTTATTTTATCAGGTTCAACAAGTTCATTTTTCATTTTGCTGATGTGAAAATCAGACCATAAGGTGAAATTAAAAAGTTCAGTGGCCTAAATTCAAGTCCCAATACTGTTATTTATGAACTACAGGGACCATTTTCTTACCTACAAAATTAAGGGATTAAATAAATAAATGGATCTCTGAGGAACCTTTTAGCTTCACCATTCTATGTGTGTACAAAATTATGGCTGAGAGGCTAATTCACTTGCCTAAAAGTATTCACTTAATGGTAGATTTAGAATAAAAACCCATGTCTTTTTTTGCTTTTGTAGCATTTTATTTTTTCCCAATTACATGACAAGACAAATTTTAGCATTAATTTTTTACAAGATTTTGATCTCCTTCCCTCTTTCCTCTTCTTAAAATGGTAGGTAATTTGATATAGGTAATGCATATACTATCACGTAAAATATATTTCCATATCATTCATAGTTGTGAAAGAAGAAATGTCCAAAAGAAAAAAAACATAAAAAGAACAAAGTGAAAAAAGTATGCTTCAACCTGCACTCAGAGTCCAACAGTTTGTTATTTGATTATGGAAAGCATTTTCCTTCATGAGTCCTTTTTACTTGTCTTGGATCGATGTGTTGTTGAGAAGGGCTGAATCTGTAATGTTGATCATCACACAATACTGCTGATACTGTATACCATGTTTTTCCTGGTTTGGCTCATTTCACTTTGCTTTAGTTCATACAAGCCTTTCCAGGTTTTTCTTAAATATTCATCATTTCTTATTGCACAATAGTCCTCTTTTAATTTGTATTACTCTCAAATCAAAAGTGATTTAGAGCATTTTTTCATGTCCCTATAGAAAGCATTGAATTCTTCAACTGAAAACTGCCTTTCATACCTTTGACCATTTAGCAATTGGAGAATAGTTTGCATTCTTGCAAATTTGACTTAGTTCTTTACATGTTTTAGAAATGAGACCTTTATCAGAAACACAGTGTAAAAATTATTTTTCAGCTTTTTGCTTTCCTTCTACTCTTGGTTGCATTGATTTTGTTCATGCAAAAGTTTTTTTTTATGTTAAAGATTGCAAAATTATATGCTAATTCCAACATATGCATACATATTTATACAATTATCTTTCTGCACAAGAAAAATCAGATCAAAAAGGAAAAAAAGAATGAGAAGGAAAATAAAGTGCAAGCAAACAACAACAAAAAGAATGAAAATGCTAAGTTATGATCCACAATCAGTCCCCACAGTCCTCTCTCTGGGTGCAGATGGCTCTCTATCACAAGTATATTGGCATTGGCCCGAATTACCTTATTGTTTAAAAGAGCCGCATCTGTCAGAACTGATCATCATATAATCTTGCTGTTGCCATGTCCAATGTTCTCCTGGTTCAACTCACTTCACTTAGGAGCAGTTCATGTAAGTCTTTCCAGGCCTCTCTGAAATTATCCTGCTGATCATTTCTTACAGAACAATAATATTCCATGACATTCATATACCATAATTTATTTAGCCATTCTCCAATTGATGAGCTCCATTCAGTTTCCAGTTTCTAACCACCAAAAAAAGGGCTGTCACAAATATTTTTGCACATATGGGTCCTTTCTCCTTTTTTATGATTCCTTTAGGATACAGAACCAGTAGAGACACTGCTGGATCACAGTTGGATAGCCCTTTGGGTATAGTTCCAAATTAATTTCCAGAATGGTTAGATTAATTCATAACTCCATTAGTGTCCCAGCTTTCCCACATCCTCTCCAATATTTATCACTGGCTTTTCCTGTCATCTTAGTTAACCTAAGAGTTGTGTACTGTTACTTCGGAGTTGTCTTAATTTGCATTTCTCTAAGCAATAGTGATTTAGAGCACTCAGCCTCACTCTTTTTTCCAGTTATTGAAGTCCAGTAGCAAAACAAAGCCAAAGTAATTGGAAATGCATCCTGGCCTGGTCTAGGATGAAGTGGATGACTGTGGAATCTTTGATGTCTGACCAAGCTCTAAGCACTCCATAGCAGCTGCTCAAGGCACCTTCATGGCTATTGGAACAAATTGCTTTCTTCTATTCATTCCCCTAAAGGAAGTCTTCATATGCTTGAGGTAGAAGCTCCCCTGATTCACTGATGGGTTTCAGGCACTTGTTACATTTAACCTAATTCGCCAATGGGTTGGAGGCCTGTCAGTTACCTTCAATCTGGTTTAGTCCATCTGCCAAAATGGTTTTTATCAGAGCATGGCAGCTGCATATGCTACAGTTTCTTGGAGCCACAGATGATAGTTGAGTGCCAAATGGACATCAAAGGTGATGAGCAACCCTGAAAAAGTGCTAGTCCTCCTTGAACACCCTCAATAACTGCTAGTTATTGAGAGGCATTACTTATAATCACAATAGAAATCGTCTTCCTATTCTCCTAATCCATTTTAAAATGTGACCTGGGCTTCTGCTTGTTAACCATCATCCTAACTTCTTCTGTTCTAAGGAGGTTTTATATATATATATATATGTATATATATATATATTTAATTTTAATTTTGTTTGAAGTTATATTAAAAGTTTTTGTTTTTATTGTTGTTTCTGAGCATATTCCTCCCCAACTTCATCCCATTATTCAGACCCATTGATTTTCTCCTTGTAACAAAGAAAAATAGTTAAACAAAACCATGTCTGGCAGTATATACAATATTCTATACTTTCTTTCATTGAATGGTCAATTGAAATCCCCCTTATCCCTAGTATCATTGTTGAACCATGGCTTTGAATCAGTATAAATAGCAATTTTTTTCTGTTTTGTTTTCCCCTCCCAGACATATATTTGATGGTCAATTAGACCATCTTTTGTCTCAATTTTTACCTAGTCCTTGGTCATTGAATAAGTATAGTCTCGGATAAACAGAGGCCTGGGAAAGACTTTAATTGAAAAAGCCAAAGTCAACCACCGTATCCTGGACCATTGCCAGTCATCTTAACTTTTATCTTGCCACTGGATTTTTATGACACTGGAGTGTCACTGGACTTTGCGAAGTGCTGCCTTCCTCAAATCCAATTCATGTGCAAGTTAAAACATCACCCCATGATGTTATTGGTTCTCTTCTGAACAATGATTGAAAGGAGAATTATGAATTTCTTCATCTCTTTTCCTGGCCAAGATTGCTCGTTATACTTACACAACATTTGGCTTTGCTTTGTTATTTATTGTTTGTTTACATTGTTTATGTATTAATTGTTTATGTTGTTTCCCTGGTATACTGCTTTATTGTCCAGGTTTTATAACCATTCAACAATGAGGCCTGTAGACCTTCCGTCATGTAGTCAGTTTAATCCCTCTCCTCTCCCACACTTTTCTTTAGAGCCAGGCTTCCATTTGAATTGTTTTGGGAAGATTATGAAGATCACCTGGCAGAATAAGATTCCAGATACTGAGGTCTTTGCTTTAATTAGTTTTAATAACTTAAATTTATATGACTTATTCAGATTTCAAAATGCCATGGTTTATATATATTACTTTGAGAACGTCATAATGATCCTATAAATTATCTGCGTTTTACAAATGAAGAACCTACTAAGTGCTTCAGGCAGGATTCAAATCTAGATCTTCCTGGATCCAAGTGAAGCACTCTATCCACTAAACAATTCCTAGGCAGTGATTTTCCCTTCCATTGGGGTTTTCAAGCAAAGACTATATGACCATTTGTCAGTGATGCTGGAAAAAGGGATTGCTATTCAAGCTTAAACTGAATAAGAGACAGTTGTGAAATGGATAGAGTTTCAGATTCAGAGATGAGAAAATAAGTTCAATTCTTACCCTGATCAGAAACCTACCAGTTTTGTGATCCATACAAGTCCCTTCTCATCTCTGGACCTCAGTTTCCTCATTTGTGAAATGGGAGGGGGATTAGTAGTAGTAGTCAGTGGTTTTAAATGTTCTTTACTTGATTATAAATGCAAAGATGAAGGAAATCAATCAATAATAGCCCAGAGTAACTGCTAAATAATTGGCTAATGCCAATCCTAGGGGACAAAAGACTTTACTAACATTTGGGGGATCCTGGATTGTGTCTTAACATGAATTTTCTTCCCTGTCTAAATGATCCTATGATCTTTGTTTTCTAATTCTATCTTTTTTAACTTTGGAGGGAATAAAATGCACCTTTAAAAGGTATTTGACTCAGTTGAACCAAGTGAGCCTTTAAGATTTTTTTCACTTGAGGGGATTCATATATATGCTAAAATTATAAGAGATTCTATAACAGATGCTATTGTGTGGTAATAGCATCAATCATAGGACTAGAAGAGGGGAGAGAACTGTTCCAAAATTAATAGTAGGTGAGGGAAAACAAGAACATGAAAAGAATGGGAAACAATTGAGATAGTTTCCTAAGAGAAGTCTTTGTGATATAGTAGATAATGTCATACAGAGTCAAGAAAAATCAAAAAGGGTCTGCTGTGTCAGTAAAAGCTTACAGCAAAAAGATAAGGACAGCAAAAAAAAAAAAAAGGAAAAGAAAAAGAAAGAAAAACCCAGAGAATGTTCTCCGGAACACCTGAGGGATTAAGGGAATACTAAGGGCTTTAATGTGTAACTATAAGGAAGAAAGGAAAGGTGGTAAGGACATAAACCTATTGACAAACAGACAGGGGCATTCAATATAAATGCAATGGCTAAAATATTTAACTTGCTGAACTCCGTTTAAGAAAAAAATAAAGAGAAAAAAGAAAAGACAATTAAGAAGCTCTAAGATATTATCAGAAGAGTCATTGGGGAAATAGCAGGAAAGGAGCCCTTGGACAAGTGGAAGATATGCAAATCAGCAGGTCTACATGGCAAGCTTTCTGAAAACCAGAGGGAATTGGCTAATGAGCTTGGGCAGGCGATTACTAATAATTCAGAGAGCTAGGTATTCTCAGAGGACTGGAGAAAAGCAAAAGTGCTGGATTAGAATTCCCATGAAACCCTGGAAATGAGTAGCCAATGCATAGAAAATAATAGAATGGATTCTGAGTGACATGGTGAATGCATAATCCATGGAAGATACATGTAAATAAATATTATTTGTAGGTAAATGCAAACAAAAGCAAAATGGCTTTTTCCCCACAGGCATAAAAATGTGCCAGCAGGAAAGTGAGCACTTTTTTTTAAGGATACTGTGCTGATATTTCTGTGACCTATAAACTTTATTCAGAACAGTTTCAGAAAGATCAAGAAGCATTGCTACCACTTATAAATGAAATAATTTTTAAAAAACCAAATGCAATAAGGCAAATTCACAGGAAAAAATCAATGTGTTTTTAGTGTATTGAGCAGTGTTGACTACTTTATTAATGACATTATTAAAGCAGGGGATTCAGTCCTTGCCTTTCCATGGTTCAGAGAAGAAATAGCATCATATTTTTTTGTTCTCCCAAGGCATTCAAAAATCGAGTCAATTCAATTTTAAAAATTCAACTTCAATTCAGCATACACATTAAGACAAATCATATTATAAACAAAGAGTTAAAATTAGAGCTAGGAAGATTTGAATTCAAATCTTGTTTCTGACACATACTTGCCGTATTTCTCTAGGTAAGGCAATTAACCTCTCAGGGCTCCAGGCAACTCTAATGATGTCAAATTTTATAAGTTAGAGGAAGCTTCCTCACTTTGGAAGTTTTAATGAAATAAGAGGACCATTCTCTTTCCCTATCCCCTAAAGGTCCATTGTACATTGATCACCTGAATGGCAAATTAAGGTCTTAGAGCTCTGAGCTCCCTTTCCAGGAACAAAACATAAAAGTGAGTCTCTCTGTGAATAGGCTAAGGTGACCCATACCATATGATTGAAATAGACAAGGAGAGAGTTTTTACCTAGTATAAATGTTACAGGCAGTTTATTCATGTTTAAAGACAACAAACTAAGCTACTTTTTTCATCATACGTGATTTAACTTCCCTTTATATACCATATTTCATTGAAATCCATTTTACATTACATTATACTCCATTATATTTATTTGGGAAACTTTATTGGCTACCATTTTGTTTCAAGATAGCAAACTAAACTGTAAATCAAAATTAAAGAGTTTCTGGAAAACCTTGATTATATTAAATCTCATCAGAATAATTTAACTTCATGAGGTGTGAATAGACAGGTGGGAAATATTAAAACATCAATAAAAGGAAAAGAGAAACCACTTTATTTTATCATAAATGTAAAGATAAGAAAAATCAGCCAGTAGTCCAAAGTAACTTCTACTTCCTACCTCCAATGCTCTCTAATGGAAAGAAGCCTTTTGTATGAGTTGAAATAATCCTGTTTTTTGTTGGATCTTGAATTTTCTTCCCAGTATGAACCAAATATGGGTACAAATTAAGAGAATTTCTTTCTTAGAAAGTTTGTCTTCCATGGCCAGTGGCACCTCAACCTCCTTTCACACCTCAAGAAAGTCATCTTATAAAGAAAAGAGATTGCTCAAGACTCTACCTAATTACTGGTGCTCTTGTCAGTCCTGTCTATCCCTGCCTTGCCTTAGAGGGCTATGTATTCAGGAATATTGACTTCATGAGTAGATGGGGCAAGTAAAGATGTATTAAAGTTCAAAATTATTTTCCCCATCATTTATCATTCACAAATAGTTCAAGGGTACATGATGTATATTCACTCCCTCTATTAATGATGATGGTAAACTTATTCTATGTATTAATAATAATTAATAATAGTAGAAGTAATAATAACCGGCATTTACATAGCATCTACTATGTGTCAAACACTGTGCTTTAGTGCCCTACCCTCTGAACTATCTAGTTGCTTCTAATAAGAGAATGATTAATGGATGATATTCTTGAGCTTTTATAAGTGAAAGAAAATCTCCTTTGGTGGCCAACTTTATGGTGTTTAGCTCAGAAAGGATGTTAGGATGGCAACAAGCAATCTTTTGTTGGGACTGAGCTTTAGGCTGATAGCATCTGCCAAAATTTGTGCTTCAATAGCAAAGTCCATGAGAGCTATCTCTTTGTTTGGATGAGATATTGGAGGAGTTCTTGTTTTGGTGTAAGATATTCTCATGATACTGAGTATGAGGATAACTTTTTCCGATAGTATTTTATACACATTTATTTCTTTTACTTTGTAGTTATTGTTGATGTAAGGGATCAGGAATAAGGTCTGAAGTTAGGAACACTGAGTAAGAATGCTGTTGATATTTCTCTTCCTGTTGGGGATCCTTGATTATCATGATCATTGGGGATCCATGTTGTCATGAGGGAATGTAGCCATAACTACTAGCTAGGAAATGAACCACATAAGTCTTCATACAGATCTACTTGGGGTGGGGGTAAAGAAGCTTTATCAGGTGGCACTTAGTAGGAATTTGTTGATATTAGCTGAGAATAAGGAGAATGGCATGGGGCAGAGGTGGGGGGGGACCAAGAAAAATAAGTTACATTATAAAGTTATCATGTGACTTATAGTTATTATAATATAACTTAAAGTTATTATACATATATGTATTTGCTGAGGCAATTGGGGTTAAGTGACTTGCCCAGACAGCTAGGAAGTGTTAAGTGTCTGAAGTCAAATTTGAACTCAGGTCCTCTTGACTTTAAAGCTGGTGCTCTATTCACTGCACTACCTAGCTGCCCCATACTTTATTATATTTTAAAAGAATAGCAAGTTTTACATCATAGATTTACAGTTTTGTCATTTTTTCTTGTTCTACCGTATTATAAGAATTCTTGTATTATTTTACAAATTGAAAATTGCAAAACAAAAAAGAGAGAGCATAGGAGGGTCTTTCAGAATAGAAGCATAAGTTTCTTTCGGTATACTTGTTCTCTACATATGTGCCTCACTACTAGTGTGTGCCCACTCTTCTCACCAATGTTGAATGTTGTTATGGGAGATTTATAATATACACCCTGGGTTTATTGGAAGAATGTTTTATAGCTACTGTTCTTATGATTTTGCCTCAATAAATACCTTTGCTTAAAAAAAAGCCACAGAAGATAACTTTACTGGGGGAAATTCTAAGAAAAGAGAGGGGGAAAATGGAAATGGGTGATGAGAGGATCCCCAAACCAAACTTAGTCTAATTGACATTTTTCTCTGAGATCACCACTAGGGGTGGGCATTGCATGAGAAAAGTAACAGAATTGTACTTGGGGGTGAAGTAGAGGAAGTGATATCTTGAGTAGGGTACACTCACAGTGGCAAAGAGTATGTTTATTTCTAACTTTCTCCTTAATTCTTATGTTAAACACCATCATCCCTAATAGAATAAAGAAAAGAAGGCATCCCATACCTGAATCTCCCTTTCTGAGAAGAATTAAACATACATTTTTGATCTAGATAGTTTTAGAGACAAAATGGCATAACAGAAAGAAAACTAGATTTGGCACCAGAAGGCTTGGGTAGGATGCCTATTTCTGCTACTTACAAGCTGTTTCCCTCTTCAATGTTCATAAAAATAGCAGGATATAGTAGATGTAGGGAGCTGGATGCAGTCGGGAAGACCTGGGTTAAAATCCCACCTCAGACACTTATTAGTTATAATGTGTTGTAGATTCACTTAATTACATATGCTTCAGTTTCTTTATTTATAAAATGAGAGGGTTGGATTAGTGACATCTCAGATTCTCTCCAGTTTTAAATCTATGATCCCATGAAGTCATGACCTTCTGGGGATATATTTCTGTATCCAAAAAATCACCCCAATGCTAGAATCTTGTGGGAACAGAATGGGGTCCATATTCTGCTTTTCATTCTGCCTACTATTGGAGTTGTCCCAAAAATGCCTGCACTGAGCCTATAAATTTCAATACTTTTATAAAATTAAATATGAGCAGATAGTGTGGAAATATGTTTTATATGACTGCACATATATAATCTCTATCAAATTGCTTGCCTTTTCAAAGACGGGGGAGGAGAGGAAGAGAATTTGGATCTCACAGTTTTAAAAAAATAAATGTTAAAACTTGTTTTTACATGTAATTAGAAGAAATATAAAAAAGTTTAAAAAAAAGCAGAAATCTTAACCACTCATGAAAAATATAAAAGAACATAAACATCAAAATATAACATAATAAAAATATAAAAGATATAAAAGATAATAGCAGCCTGGAGACTTGTCATTTTACTTGAACTCCATCAAAAAAAAGATGAAAAGAATGAGATAATAATAATACCAGCTCTCTAACATTTTAAGGTTTTTAAAGCACTTCCTCTACATTATCTCATCTGACCTTCACAAGAAACCTGTGAGCACCTGGCATCCTGAATAAATGCTTGCAAAATCGAATTGAATTGTACCCAAAGTGCTTGGTCATCACTAAGTGCTATGATATTCATGGGAGCTGTGCTATCACAGAGATTTGGATCCTGGAAGTCGGTTGGATAATGATGTTTTTGAAATCTGATCCACAATATTCATTAGGCTGATTTGAGCCTTCTCGTGTAAGAAATTGATTTGGATAAAAGGATGACAGATTAGAAGGGGGTGGCCAGACAGAATGTTGCAGAGATTCAGGCCAGACAGGTCTAAACAGGAGGGGATTGGTCCCTGCTTGATAGCTTCATTAATGATCAAGCAAAGCAAGCTGAAAGCCTGGTAAACTACACATCCTGATCATGAATCTGAGTAACAAAGATGTTCAAATGCCTCCTGGTTTTTATTCTCTGTGTTCTTTGAGCTCAGAGCATTTTAAAAACATTTATTAAAAATATGGAATTGTTCCCTTTTGTACAGTTTGTGTAATTGTTTTCCTTTCTAAGACTAGCTTGGATAAAGAGCACACTGTGGGGGGCCAAAAGCCATTCAAGAGTCAAACCAGGTACAAAGAAAAGGTTGCAGAGTCTTGTAGAGAACTTCAGAACACTCCATGCTATGCCATGTAACTAAATGCTTTCTCTCCTGTTCTCCTGAAATCTACAGTGAAAGACTTTCTCTAGGTCAGTTAAATATTGCCTTTCAGGTTTTCAGGTCCTAGCGAGTGAGAACTCCTGCATATACTACAGAGCATAGAGAGGGGCAAAAATCTCCCCACCCACTCCTCTAGAATATAATCTTTGTTTGAATGAAATAACCTTTCTGATTCAGCTCAACTGCTGAGGATTGTGCTTGTCAGCTCCTGGGGGTCCAACTATCATCTCTATACAGATGAAATTCCAGCTATTTCTAGCCCTTGTCTCTGTCCTGAGTGCCAGTCCTGAATCAAGTCAATGAATGATTATTAAGTGCTTTTACAATGTGTAAATAAGTGTAATTAAGTGCTTTTTACACTGTGCAAAGTGCCAGGAATACAAATACAAGCAAAAGGAAAAAAATTAGTCCCCATCCTTAGGAAGCTGAAATTCTAATAGGGGTTTAAAACAATAAAAGGAAGCTGAGAAAAGGGCAGGCATGAGGGCATTATGAAAAAAAGAATCAAGAGGGGAGGCCAGCAAAAAAGGAAGGAGTATACATGGCTAGCCTGGGCACTTTCCCTAAAATGAATATTATAGGAAGAACTGAGCAGAGGAAAGGGCCTCAGGGGAGAGATGATCTTCCAGGATGAAAAAACATCATTCACTGACTGTTAGATGTCTCCATCTATATGCCCTATAGATATCCCAAACTCAACAAAATCCTAAACAGAACTGATTAACTTTCATCCAAAAATGTTTCCTCTTCCTAACTTCCTTGTTTCTGATAACTTTATTATATATTTTAAAATAATTGCAAGTTGTATGTAATAGTTTTACAGCTTCATGCACAATAATCTTTTTCTATTACACTGTTATGAAAATGCTTGTTTCATTCCATAACTCAAAAAATAAAATAAATGAAGTTTTTTTAAAAAAAGAAAATTTGTTAGAGTTTGAAAAAAATATTAAAAAACAATAGGAATATCACCATATTTTCCCGTCGCCCAGGCTTGCAATCTTGTTCATCCTTTTCCTCATCCCACCTTCTCACACCCAATCAACTTCTAAATCTTCTCCATTGTACATGTACAACACTTCCTCCAGTTTCCGCTTATACAGTGACTACTTTAGATCAAGTCCTCTTCACCTGCTGTAATAGCCACTTTACTGTTATTCCTACCTTCACTGTCTCCCCTTTGGTTTTCTGTTTGGCATTTAATTGCTTCTCAAGTTTTCAACATACCTTTTAAGTACACTGTACACATTTCCCTTCACACACTCTTGTGTTCTGCCACACCAATTTTCTTGCTGTTCCTACTATAGACTACCTCCCATCACCCACCTCTGTGCCTTTATATAGGCCATTGTCCCTCATCCAGTCCATCTTCTTCTTTATCTTTTGACATCTTAGCTTTTTGCAAGGCTCAACACATGTCATTTTCTTAGAGGAGGTCTTTTCATAGTTGCTAATAATCCCCTTCCTCCACTCAAATTACCTTGTACTGACTCATGTATACACATTGTTTTCTACCAATAGAATGTAAGCTTTTTAGGATGGGCCTATCTTGCCTTTTGTCTTTATATTTATTCCTTTGCCTAATACAGTGATTGGTGCATAGTAAGCACTTAATATCTGTCTGTTACACAAATTAATAAATATTTTTAAACAAATACTGTTTGACACTAATTTTTCTATATTTAGCAGGCAGGAATATACTGGTAAATGTTTAACAGCCAGCTCTCTGGTGGAAAAAAAATATGCACAACACACTTTACATTATTACCTGACTTATTAGCATTTTCTCCATTACTAGCTTAAGTTTAGATAATCTAAAACCCCATAAATCAAGCTTTTATTTGTAGCATTTTCCAATTGTCAAGGTGTAAATGCTCACACAGATAATTTAACAATTGGTTCCATTTGACCTGCCTCCAATACTGCCCTGTTAGCATGTCCTTAAATAATATTTGTTGAATCAGTCAACTAACCAACAAGTATTTCTTAAATGCCTACGATGTGTCAAGCACTGTGTCAGGAATGAATTTTTTTTTAAGTAATCAGCTTTTAACATTCATCTACAATTCAACTTCTTATCTCAATCTTACTTCCCATCTATACTATATAATTTTTCACAGTTCTCCATATCACTGAGAAATTAAAATTATTTTTATCAGTGCCTCAAGGCCAATTGGTTGAAACTTCTCTTCCCACATCCATCCAAATCCCAATTGAGAGACTTTCTTGGATCCTATCCATCAAATATCCCTAAATCAAGAAATTCTCCTAATTGTTAGTATGTTATTTAAAAAACAAAACAAAACAAAACATAATGACATGGACCTAATCACCTATAGCCTCCAGTTTAATTATTCATCAGATGAATCTGGATCTGCTTTTGTGAGTCCCTGTCCCCTCTGCATATACCCCACTAGGTGCTTTCTTATCTCATGTAACATCCCTCAGAACCTCATCAGTCAGACATCTACATTTGCCAGGAATTCATTATCAGTCATCCTAATGTTTGTATTTCTCCATGAGGATTGGCAATAGACTTATCAAACATTTATTCACAAGCATCAATACCCTAGCAGACCATACAGACTCTACCTTGTGCTGCTCTCTCCAATTTCCTGAACACTCCAGAGAATACACTTGAAAATCTCCAAAATGCACCTTCAGATTTCCCAGGAATGTATATGCAAACATTGCCCACTTACAATATAGATTTATTGTTCCACTATTTGTACATATATTTTAACTATTTCCTTGGTTTCCACACACTGACACTGTTTATAAGGGCACCTAGGCTGTGTGTGTATAAAACACTATACTGACTTTAAGTTGGGAATGTTGTTGTCATTCCTTTGTTGCTCAGTTAATAAGCATCTGCAGCCAGATTAAAACTACAGGACAGGAGTAAGTTCTTCCTGACTTCAGGCCTGGATCTCTATCCATTGCACTACCTACCTGCCCATAATCTGCCCCCTTCCTATCTTTCCATCCTTTTTAAATCTTACATACTCTATGATCCACCTACATTGGTCTATTTTTGATTCTCCTTCCTGACTCTGACTTTTTCCTTGCTGTTCTCCTTGCCTGGAATGTACATTCTCCTCTTTGCATTCTGCCATCTTTGGTTTCCTTCAAGTTTCAATTACAATCCCATTCCCTTGCTCTAAATTACTTTTGATTAGAGAAATGCAAATTAAAACAACTCTGAGATATCACCTTACATGCATTAGATTGGCTAATATGATTAAAAAAAAGGAAAATGATAAATATTGGAGAGGATTTGAGAAAAATTGGGGCACCAATGCATTACTGGTGGAATTGTGAATTGGTCCAAACATTATGGAAAAAAATTGTAACTATGCCCAAAGGGCAGGCAAATTGTACATACCCTTTGATCTAGCAATACCACTACTCACTACTGTACTACTATACCACTGCTGTATCCCAAAGAGATTATAAAACAGCAAAAAGGACCTACATGTGCCAAAATATTAAAAACAGTCCTTTTTGTGATGGCAAAATATTGGAGATTGAGGGGAATACTATCAAGGGGGTAATGGCCGAACAAATGATGATATATGACTATAATGGAATACTATTGTGCAATAAGAAATGATGAGCAGGAAGTTTTCAGAAATACCTGAAAAAATGTGTGTGAACTGAAGCGAAGTGAATGAGCCAAACCAGGAAAACATTGTAGACAATATTAGCAACTGTATGATCATCAACTACAATTGGCTCAGCTCTTCTCAGCAACACAATGATCCAAGACAAATACAAGGGATCATGAAGGAAAATGCTGTCCGTAATCAAATAAAAAATTAATAGATTCTAAATGCAGATCGAAGCATACTTTTTCACTTATTTTATTCTTTTCTTTTTTTCCTTTTGACCTTTCTTCTTTGTGAATGATATGGAAATTTGTTTTACATGATAATACATGTATAACCTATATCAAATTGCCTACCATTTTAGAAAGAGGGGAGGGGAGGAAGGGAGATGAGAAAAATTTGGAACTCAGAATCTTGTAAAAATGAATGCTAAAAATTTTCTTAACATATAACTGGGGGAAAATACTATTTAAAAAATAAAAGGGGCAGATAGGTGGCACCAGCCCTAAAGTCAGGAGGATCTGAGTTCAAATTTGGCCTTAGATACTAGACACTTCCTAACTGTATGATCCTGGACAAGTCACTTAACCCCAATTGCCTCAGCAAAAAATAAATAATTAAAAATAAAAAAAATCAAACAATATAAAATCCCACTCTCTTTTAGAAGTCTTTTTTACCTTTCCTTAATATTACTCCCTTCTATCTGTGGTTATCTCCAATTTACTTTATTTATATACACACATATATATACACTTATAACACATATACATGAATGTTAATGTTTGTTAATAATTATTTGATTTGGTTTGTTATTTATATTAATATTTATTCATGATAAATAGTATGCAAATTAACATGTAAATATATATAATATACACTGTGTGTGTACATTCCATGTACTGAAGCTAAGTGGAATCATTTTTGCAAAAGCTTTTGTATATTTTTTGTGTGTTTTGACCATAAGGAAGGATTCCCACTTGGAGTCCTCATTTGAAGAAACTGAGGAAGACCGAGATTAAGTAGCTTATACAGGATCACACAAATAAGTGTTGAAGGCAGAATTTGAACTCAGGTCTTCTCTCTGGGTTTAGTGCTGTTTCTATTGTACCATCCAACTGCCTCTTGAATGTTTTTTCCCCCTGAGAAACAGTGTCAAAGAGAGATAGGAAGGAGAAAGCCCTGATTTGGGAGTCTGGGGAGCTGGGTGTAAAACTCACTTCTGCTACTGAAAAGTCAGATCCAATCAATTACACTCCTGAGCCTCAGTTCCCAATCAGTAATATAGGCTAAATAATTTCTAAAACTGCTTCCAATTCTAATGGGTTATGATCCTTAAAGAGGCAGTTTGCTCTGGTAGGACCACAGGACTTGGATTGTGGGATTCCCAGGAATTAACTGTTTAACCTGGAATGAATTCCCATATTTCTTTTTTTTGGCTTTTTTTTTTTTTTTTGCTTTTGTTTGTGGCTATGGGGGTTAAGTGACTTGCCCAGGGTCACACAGCTGTTACGTGTCTGAGACCAGATTTGAACTCAGGTCCTCCTGACTTCAGGGCTGGTGCTCTATCTACTGTGCCACCTAGCTGCCCCCAAATTCCCATATTTCTTCAGAATTTAGGTTTCTCAACTATAAAATTGAGGACTTTAGACTAAAATTCCTTCCACCTATAAATTCTCATAATACAGAATCAGTATCCCATTGGGTTTGACCCTAAGACCAGTCCTCCAAGACTATGTAAATCTGCCCCCTTAATTATCATATCTTAAGGTTGTAAACTATATCTGGTGTTTTTGGTATCCCTTTCTGTGCCTAACAGTTGAATGTATAGGTCATAATAAAAATTCTTTGGTTACAAAGTTATTTTGAGAAGGGGACAAAAAAGAAAGAAAAAAACTGGGAGAAATATACTCAAAAAGGATCTGGATAAATCAGGTCAATAAAAGGTTTTTGGGAGAGTGTGCATTTGAGGGAGGGGGCTGGAAGAGGAACAAATCTAAATGTCAATCCCCTCATCTGTCTCTTCCTCAGGAATCTTTCTTTAACTTCAGAAGTATCAGGACATAAATGATGTTTCAAAAGCAGCCAGAAAGAAAGAGATAATATCATTCAGGATTCTGAAGGAATCAACTTGTTTCTACTTTATTCACAGTTGTGAATGGGACTACTGAAGAGATTCCAGCATCTTGTAGGTCTCAGTACTAGGTGGCTACCATCACCAATTCCCCTCAAAAACCTCCTTTCCCCACCAAAAGAATTAGACTCTCCCTGGATTCATCTATGTCATCAAATTGCTGAAGAAAAAAACATCAACTAAGCCATCATGCCTGTGGAACAGATGGGCTGCTTAATGACCCTTCCTGGACACCGAAAGCCATCCCATGGCCAACTGTTACTAGTCCAGAATCCAAGGGAGTAGGTTATTTTTTTTCGTCTCGCCTACTGGTCTTTAATAGTCTCTGTACCACTCTCTCTGTGATCCCATTGCCTAGGAGAGCTAAGATGATTAAGGGAGTTTATATTTGCCATTTCCAAGAATCTCTCTTGCAATTTAAATGATTCATGCACCCAGATTTTATGAAGAGGAAAACAGCCGCATTGTTGTTTGTGCTTTTAAAAACCCTTAAGTACTCTGTTTACTTTTTTGTTGTCTGGAGAAAGGGGCAGTTTATCTCTGATTCTCCAAAATTTCCTTTATTCCAGTGATGGGGAAGTCTCCTGGAATTAAAATGAAAATTATTTACTTAAGTGACAAAGAGACAGATGCTGCTCTGATTGGATCTGGGTCTGCTTGTTTTCTCAGAGTGAATATTGAGATGGAGGGGAGAGAAAGAGATGAGAGAGGAGAGATGGAGTGGTTAATGTGGGTACATTCCTCATTTTACTTCTCCTTCCTTTACCAGGCACAGATCCCATACAGCAGGACTCCTCCACTCTGTCCAGATGAGGGGATGCTCCTGATTTCCCTGAAGTCTCATGAGTCCTGCCAGTGGCACGTTACTGCCAATACAAGCTGCTGACCAGGGACTGCTGATAGAGCAAATAGCTACTGAGGGAGGCAGGAAGAGGAGGGAGGAAGGGAGGACTAAGGTTGGGCAGTAGCAGCAGGCTTAGAAAACCAATCAGATTGCCTCGACCAATCAGTGTGCTTCAGTTCATCTGTTGGAGACCCCTGACAAAAAAAAAGCTATGGGATCTGAGACCTTATCCACCATTGTGAATTGCTTAATAATCATCTCTCTGGCATATAGGACATATTTTTAAGTTTTACCTGTTTTATTACCACAATTTTCTACATCACTTTTAAAAGTCTAAACAATCACTGAAACAATAAAACCCCTATTTGTAGTATTTGCTTCTTTCTTTCTTTCTTTTTTTTTTTTTTGCTGAGGCAATTGGGGTTAAGTGACTTGCCCAGGGTCACACAGCTAGGATGTGTTAAATGCCTGAGGTCAGATTTGAACTCAGGTCCTGCATGATTTTGGGGCTGGTGCTCTATCTATTGCACCCTTGTTTGCTTATTTCTGAGGTGTGAATGCTCACTCTGAAAATTTAACAATTAGGGTTACCTCTCTTGAGCAGGTAAGAGCTGTCTACAGCACACCAATGCATGAACTAATTAACTAGCTTTGTGATCTTGGATAAGTTAATTTGCCTTCATTTTCTCATCTGTAAAGAAAGACGGTTGGATTAGATGATCTCTAAAGTCCCTTGCAGCTCTAATGTTTTATGATTATGATTGTGTTATCTTAGACCATCTTCCCAACAGAGGTACCAGAGGTAAAATATTTCATTAAAATGGTAACTTCAAACTCTCGCTTCAGGGAAGAGATGCAGCCTCCCACATACAAATCTAGCTGTCTTGATAAGTTTGGTGTTCTCTGTAGCACATCTCCACCTATTATTTTTCCCAGCAAGAAAGGTTCCTGTGGGAACCAGAGTTATGAAAAACACCTTTTTCTTCAGTGGACAGATTATCTAGGCTTAAATTTTGTACCCCAATGGATTCTCTTGTTATGTGAAAGGGATTCTTGCTTAGTTAACCTTCAGACTGGGAGTACATGCACAAACCAGCCTGCCTGGTTTGAGTGACAAATTAGAAAAATAAAAACAAAATATATAGAATAAAAACAAATACTACCAGTCAAACCATTTGAGTCAACAGGCTAAACTGTATTGTTAGTGCTATTTATTTATTTATTTTTATGGACAGCTATTTGTAACATTGGTCATATATTTAGATATAATTTCTAATCATAAAGCTGAAATATCAAAATAATTGGCTTCATGTTGTCATAAGTATAGAGAAAAATATCCTATATTCACTAGACCTTAAAAATATTAAGGATAGGGGATGGCAAATAGACATGCATGATCCAATAATGTCCCATGGAATAATAATTAATAAATTTATAAACTGTATCTTTATTTTGTTTTTAGGGATAAGCATTCATTCATTTTTAGCATTAGCTCTCATTAATATTTTCTGTTCCTTACATACTACTCCAAGTATAGTTCGCCCTCTCCCTCTCAGAGAGACATCAAAGACCTCAAATAATATCTTTAGAAGGAAAAAAATCAGCACAACTGATCATATATTGAAAGAAATCTGAAAATATGTATAATATGTAACACCTGTGGACCTCCTACCTCCACAAAGAGAAAAGTTTGGAATATTTTCTCTTCACTCAATTCATGCTTGGTTTTATAATTTAAAAAAAACTTTTGATTTTTTTTTTAGTGTGCAATTGTTTTTTTTTTCCATTTGCATTGTTGTAGTCACTGTGTACATTGTTTTCTTGGCTTTACTTAATTCTTTCCATGTTTCTCTGTATTCACCACTGGATCATTTTTATATCACAGTAACATTTTATTATATTCATATGCTATAGTTTATTTAGTCATTCCCCAGTTAATGGGTATCTACTTTGTTTTCAACTCTTAAGGTATAGCAAAAAGTGCTACTATAATTTTTTTTTTACATAGGGACTTTCTTCTTATTGGTTTCTTCCTTAAGGTATAAGCACAGTAATGGAGTCTCTAGTTCAAGGGGTATAGGAATTTTATTCACTTTACTTGCATAATTCCAATTGCTTTCCAAAATGGTTGTACCATTTCACAGCTCCAACAACAACATATTAATGTTCCTATCTTTTCACAACTCCTTATTTCTTTAGAATGTTTTAAAGAAGAATTGTCTTTCTTCTTGGGAAAGAGATAGTGATAGTTAAGGCAGTCTATGAACTCTTTTGGACTTCTTACTGTGTAATTTATTTTGCTTCAACTTCTGTAGGAAATAGTGCTAATCAGTATCAATCTCTTGATATGTTAAGGTATTGAAGTAAATTTCTTATAAGTCTGTTTCCAAATTGGTTTTTTTATTTTAATAAGATTCTGAACTATTTCTCATCAACAAATGAAATTTCTTAGTTCCTACATTTTGTTTAAAGTATAACTCACTTTCAATACCAGAATCAAATTCAGTAAATGTCATCCAATGCTAACAACTCTCATTAGAAACTGAAAGAATTAAAATTATTGAAGCAAAATATCACCTTCAAGTCTGTCCTAGCAAAGGCCCTTCCAAGTTTATATAAAAAAATTAGTTAGGACCTGATCAGTACAAAAAAGAACATATACAAATTCATGCTATTTCAAGTTTCAGTTATATAAAATGTGGTCATTAGTTCTGGCCCAATAGACATACAAAGTAAAAATTCCAATAATATGATCATTTCAGGAGATTATTTGAATTAATTGGGATCCATCTGTATATGGTTTCCTTAAAGAATATGACAACAGAGATAACCTTGTCTGTTGATATTCCAACAATTAATATTAATTAAGGCATAAAACAGGGAAATGAACACTCACCAAAGATGTTTGCCAATGTCATGAGGGAGATCCAGCTCAGAGACCAAATCAAAGAAGGATTACTGACAGATGGTGAGGTCCCCAACTATTCTTATTTGCATATGACATTGTGCTCATTGCATCAAGTCACAGAACATTTCAGAGGCTCTTAAATGAGACACATAATCAATCAAAAAAAGTGGCCTGACAATCCAGGGCGGGGGGGTCGGGATAAAATAAACACAAAAAGAACAATTTCTATTGCCAGACAATGTTATGTAGTTAGATGGACAATGTATAGAGTTGGCCCATCAATATTAATAGATATCATAGACAGATACTGCAGTGGATAATGAGTTGGAATGGAACAGGAGGAAGAGAGCAGGGTTACTTTTGGGAAATTGCAAGGTTATTTTCATGACTCCAAGCTTCTCTCTGAAACAAAGTTCAATCTTTTTAATACCAATATTGCAAAAGTGAGTCATGGAACACTACAGTCTCTGAAGAACCAAAATTGATGATCAGCCAAAGGAAGATGGAGAGTGCATGTAAGGAATGTGCAGGCTGCAACATGATACAAATAAGGATTAGGGGTATATAGGATTTCATTGATGAATGTCTGAAAAAGAAAATGGAAAACTGTAGATAAAACTGAGAAGTAGCTCAATATTTTTGTATTTCATTTTGGAATTATGTTAAAAAAAGTGTCTTGAACATTTATATTCTTTTAGCTGTGATCTCACTTCTGGGTATATATCCTAAGGGAGTCAAAGACAGAATATAAGTAAGGTCTTCTGTCTATCCCAAACTATGGATAACAACACTTTTATGGTAGTAAACAATTGCAAACATAGTGGGTGCCCATGATTTGATAAATGGCTGACCAAAATGTGTTATACAATTATAACAGGATTTCATTGTAAAGTAAAAGATTATGAAGATGACGAATTCATAGAAACATGGAAAGATTTCTTTGAACTGTTGCAAAATGAAGCAGGAGGGAGAGAGCAGAATCAAAAGAAAAATATACACAATAACTATAATAAGATTAATGAAAAGAACTCTATAAGGAAGCTAAACTTTAGATAGCTGGAAAAATTAATAATGGTCCTGGAGAACAAATAATGAAATATACCTCTCTTCTCTAAGCAGAGAATCAGAGGACCACTAACAAAGAATAGTGTCTGTGTCATTAAACTTGGTCTTTGTTTTCACTTAACCATTTTTTATATTAAAAAGGAAGGTTCAATTCAGAATTGAGAACAGGGAAAATATTTCTTGAAATGTCTGTGATGCAAACACAAAAGATCTCATTAAAATATTTTAAAAGAAAATGAGCTAGTCAAAAACAAGAAACAAGAAATAACTGATGGCTATCTCATGTGATGCATTGGTATCTTTGAAATGTGAAAAGAAAGCTTGGAAGGCTCCAGAACATTGGAGCTATGGTGAATTTATGGGAGATATAAAAAAGTTGTAGTGGATGGCAGAAATGAATGAATCTACACCCAATAAAGGGAATACTCACATAAGTAAGATTACAGATAATTAGATTATTCAAATAATAACAGTACAAACAGAACCACAATAAAGTCCTTTTTAATACTTGCTCTTTCCTTGGTATAAATAGTCATCTCTGCTAAGACAGTCATTTGAATGGTCTACAGATGTTCTGGGGTATGATTTTGTATTGAGGTAAGTAGAGGGAGCTGGAGCAGAGTACTGATTTTAAGTATAACTGGTAAGGCTAAACACAGATATTAGTGAATATTCTTTGGAATCAGCTGCTAACATTTATGGATATTCATCAGTCACTTTAGCTGTCCCTCACTACTTGTCTCATTTCCTCCTCTGGAGAAATAAACCTATTCTAACTAGTTTGTATTATTGTTGTTTAGTTGTTTCAGTCACATGTGACTCCATCCTTTTTGGGGGTGTTCTTGGCAGAGAAACTGGAGTAGTCGGGGCAGCTAGGTGGCACAGTGGATAAGAGCACCAGCCCTGAAGTCAGGAAGACCTGAGTTCAAATCTGGTCTCAGACACTTAACATTCCCTAGCTGTGTGACCCTGGGCAAGTCACTTAACCCCAATTGCCTCAGCAAAAAAAAAAAAAAAGAAAAAAAAGAAACTGGAGTAGTTGTCATTTCCTTCTCCAGCAAACTTTAAAGATGAAGAAACTGAGGAAAACAGGCTTAAATAATTTGCCCAGGATCACACAGCTAGGAAATGTCTGAGATTCAAATTTGAACTCAGGCCCTCCTAACTCCAGCTCCACAATTCTATCCACTAAGCTGCTCTAATCAGTTTATATCTCTCACTTTTAAAAATATTAAATATGAGAAGTGTGATTCTATTCTGAGGCTTTTCCAATTCTAACTACAATGCTATTTTCATTATGCAACACTAAAGAAAACAGTTAATACCTATTAGTTAAAATCAGAAATATAAATCTAATTGTCCTTCATGACACAAATATTAGTGTTTATCTAGACAGGAAGCAGGACATGATTAAAAACCATTGAAACATTTATCAAACCCTTACTATATGTCAGCTGCTATATTAAATGCAGGGAGAAGAAACCAGAATTTTAGAGTTGGAAGGGAAATTTCCTTATTCAACATCCACCAAGTCACCTCTTTGTGGAGAGGAATTTTATGTTATTCTTTATATGTTCAATAGTAATGGGTTCAGGACATGCTATGTTGTAGCAACTAAAAATATTTGCTATATGAGCTACTAGTGAATGAAAAGCATTTCCTTGACCAGGTATTAAGTCTGGCTATAGAATACAGGTGGAGGGGGCTGAAGTAAATTCTAATATTCAGAGTCTTTAATGAAATATTTCAGGGCATCTCCCAGAGATACTGTTTAGCAGATCAAGGAATATTTGATTGTGATGTTCAGGGCCTGACATTAGATGAGCAAACGTTTCATAGTTGGCTAAATGAGAACCACTCTGACAAAGCTGTGGTAAGAAAACATTTTTAGATCCAAAGAACTGTCCCTTCCTTGGTGAAGGTCAGGTCTGCTATCAGTAAGTCACAATGACTACACTCACTTGGAGATTGCAGAGGGGAGGAAGAAAAATAGGAAAGAAGGCTGCTTTATAAGTGACTTCTCAGGGAGGGAATGAAATCACAGCTTGGTGATTCAACAGAAAACCGAAATTGCACCCATTAGTAGAGCTCACTGAATACAAGACTCAGCCAGAAAAATTCAAGCTAATCAGTAAAACATTCACTCATGAAAAAATCATCCCTGCTTTGTTTTACATTAAACTAAAATCCTTCCTGAATATACAATAAGAGTATTCCCTACTGTTGCAGCTCTCAACTTAAAATGTAAAATCTTATCTGGGAACCTAGATAAAGTATTTCCAACTCTTTGTCAGGGTACTCCTCATTAATCACTCTGAAATCCATCCTTTATGATGTACTTTTCTTTTCCCATCCTATCCCTTGTGTCCCCCAGGAAATTCATTTCCATATTCCAAATTTTCATCCTTTTCTCCCACACCTATCTTCTTTGGGATCCCTCTTTGTTGCTTCTTATCCTTACCACCCAGCTCCTCTCAAGTCAACAGTAGTTCGACTTTCCATATTTTAGAACATAAACTTCTGGTCAAAGATTCCTTGGAGATCAACTAGTTCAAACATCATGTTTTACAGATGAGGAAACAGTATCAGAATGGCTAAGTGACTTTTCCAAGGTCACACCATTAATTAGGGTCAGGGACAAGACTCTTAGTTCATATTCTTTTCCCTGGGAACCATCCCAAGTACTAGAAAAACTAAGAATGTTTAAGCTAGATGAAATAATAGGTTTGAAAGTTTAAAAGGGCATCATTTTATAGATGGTGAAATTGATGCTCAGAGAGGGAAGGTCATAGCTAGTTAATGTGGAATTCAGGCCTCCTGACTTCTAATCTAATAACTTTTCTTCTATATTATTACATAAGGCAGCTAGGTGGTACAGTGGATGGAGTACTAGACCTGGAGTCAGGAAGATTCATTTTCCTGAATTCAAATATGATCTCAGAAACTTCCTAGCTGTATGACCCTGGGCAAGTCACTAAACTCTGTTTACTTCAATTTCTTCATATATCAAAAGAACTGGAGAAAGAAATGACAAACCACTTTAGTATCTCTGCCAAGAAAATCCCAAATGATGTCACAAAGAGATGGACATGATGGAAAACAACTGAACAACAACAATACACTACAGCATGAGCCAGAGAATTTCCTAATTCATATCAAGTACAGGACAAAGACTGGCTTGTAATATATATTACTTTATAATTTTCAAAGTGCTGCTACCTGCATGATTTCATTTATTTTTCACCAAAAAAGTTAAGAAAATAATTTAACAAGTGAGAAACTTGACACATGTCAGAACCAAGATGAAAACTTGAATCTCCATACCCAGGTTCTGGTGTTCTTTACTATGACAGTTTGTTGATGTGTTGAGCATGTGTTTATCATTATACAGAGGTATACCACTGACAATCATCCATTAATGTATATTAGGGTTAGATGAAGAATTAAGGCTAGAAAGGAACTTGGGTGTAAGCTTTAAAATGGAGAAAACAACTAGCAAATCACTTTTGGGTTGTCTTAAGACATGGAAGGACACATAAGTCTCTGAGTATGAGTATGGAAGGACATAGAATCCCATGTTTTTATGGGGCAAAAACCAAAAAATAGGATAGATGGATACTGGCTCTATACTTTGACATCTAGAATCATCTATTTTTCCTTTCATGTATCTCAAGAACCAGATTTTTGCTTACCACACAGGTGTAAAGTGGTATTGGTTACTTCTTTGGGTTTCCATGATGTAGATAACATCAACAAGGAATAAGACTGTCAGAGATCATTGGTATATTAACAACTCAGATACTGCAGCAGAGACCAGAACATAAGGAGGGAGTATCAAAAATCCCCATACTGGCAATTATTAGGACTCCTGTCAGGCTAATGAGCTAGAGAAGATTGATTTTTACTCATCTTTCTTTTTCCTACTTTCCCTATTATATAATCCATTCTAAGGCAGAATGCCAGTATGGCCCTTTCCCTTCTTCCTTTCCATGATGGGTGATTCAAAATTTCTTCCTTCTACCTTCCAAAGATCTGGGAAGACAAGGAAAAGAGTATTCAAAAAATGGCTAGAGCCCATTTCCTTCCATTTTCACTATGTTCAATAAAGTTTATTATTTCAGCATAATAAATCTCTGAACCTTTAGGTGCATTGAGCCATGACTGAGAGAAGAGAACCTAGACATATGGCTTGGGAACTCATGAGACTGCCAATTTAATATTTTGAGTAATGGTCCATTTCATCCCACATATTTATTCTGGACCTGGCCCAACTATCTGCAGGTTTATTCTTGTAGGAAGTCATCTAAGCATCCATAGGCTGCACATCCTCTGATGGCCAATGGGAATACTATAACCTTTTAGGAAGGTTATCTCAGACATGTGCCAAAGAATCTCTGATAAGACTATTGGAACAGCATCACAAGTAAAACACTACTTAATTAGAAACTCAGTGTATTCCTTTACTTGCTAATTAATACAGTAATACATGTCTTTTTGTTCAGTGAATTCTTTCAGTGGCTATTTTACCTTCTGATTCTATGACATCCAGACAGTTCTCTTTGATGATTTCCTGAAAAATAGTGTCTAAGCTCTTTTTTTCATTATGGTTTTCTGGAAGTCCAATAATCCTTAGATTGTAGCTCCTAGATCTATTTTCCATGTCAGTTGTTTTCCCAATTATGTATTTTTTTATATTTTTTCATTTTTTTGGTTTTGCTTGACTAATTCTTGATGTCTCATTTAGTCATTCTTTCCATTTGTTCAGTTGATGTTTAGTGAATTATTTTCTTCATTTATTTTTTTAACTTCTTTTTGTATTTGTCCAATTGAATTTTTAAATGAGTTGTTTTATTCTCTGGATTTTTTTCTTCTATTTCACAAATTCTGTTTTTCAGGGAGTTGTTTTCTTTTTCCATTTTTTTCAAATCTATTTTTAAGGAGTTATATGCTTTTTCCATTTCACTAATTCTATATTGTGTTGCCTTTTCCAAACCCTCTTGTAAAGTTCTCATTTCCTTTCCCCATTTTTCCAGTCAAAGAGTCTTCTGTGATGGGGACCAACTTGTATCACCTTTTGGGACTTCATCTGGAGATGATCTGCTGTTAGTCTTTTCAGGGTTTAAAATCTGTTCTTCTCTTTCACCATAGAAACTATCTATGGTTAAAGATCTTTGCTTTTTTACTCATTTTTTTTTTTAAGTTAAGGTCTGCTTTTAGGGCAAGGGAGGTTATCCCAGCTTCCTCTAAAAACAGCAATGGCTGGGCTGGGTCAGTGCTGACTCTCTCCAGGTGCTGGATAGGCGTGGCCAGGTCCTGTGGGATACATGAATACATACACACACACACACACACACACACACACTCACAATTCAGGAACTCTAGATTAAGAACTCCTGCTCTAAATAACATTGTCATCCCTTCTCTATCTACATACAAACTGTAACTTTTAAATTTAGTGACTTGGGTCTATATTTCTGTCCTATTAAGGTATTTCACATCTTTGTTGGTTGATCTGGAATCAAAGTGATGAATTCACCTTCACAAAGACTACTTCACTAGAACTAGATGACAACAAACTTTAGCTCATCTGTGACATCTTACCTTTTCTTGTGATTCTATTTCTTTGTACTCCTCATCCTCTTCAAAATTCCAGTGACTTTTTCATCCTATCCCCTTCCAGACTAAGATTCTGGAAAAAACATTCCATGCCCCCTCCTTTTTATTACCATACCATCAAAACCTTACTCTCATAAGTCCCAGTCCTTAGATCTCAGCAAAGTGACAGTCAGTAGTGATGGGTCTAGTAGACAAATTAGTCCCTGCTCAATTGTTATTCCTCCCATAATAAGAGCTAACATTTGTGTAGAACTTACTACATGCCAGGTATTCTGTTAAGCATTTTAGAAATGTTATTATTATCTGATCCTTACAACAACCCTGTGATGTAGGTGCTATTATTATTTGTATTTTTAGTTGAGGAAATGGGAACAGGTAAAAAAATGAGTGATTGGTCCAGAGTCAGCTAATAAGTATAAGGCTTGATTTGAACTGAGGTTTGACTCTAACCCCCAAACTTTATTCACTAAACTACCAATACCAATACCAATACCACTGAACTGTCATTAAAATAAATATATTAAATATAGAAGGACATTAAGAGTATCCATGAATAATGATAAGAAAAATGTTTTTGACCTGCCAGTGCTCCCTCTGCCAAGAACCTAAAAGAGCCTGCATAATCTCTTTTTGTTCCTGGAAACTTTTTAAAGTCTTTAATATAAATTTATGTCTAAAGTCAAATTCTGGGCATCACTGGCTCTGAGATTATGCTTCCTTCCATTTGTGATTGTGGGAAACAATACGAAGGATTGAAATTGACTAGAGAAAAATTAAGAGTGACAGGCACAGGCAGAATATCTGTTTAAGCTTTTGCCTGCTTTGTGGGGATTTTAAATTCACCTTACCATAATACTGTTCAGTTACAATAACAATCCATATATTTATGAGAAGTTCAAAAGTGAAGCGTATTTTTCTGGGAGGGGTTTTACTTTAAGATAAAAGAGACTCAGGTGAGGTCACTTATTAAAGTAGAATGAAATTCATAGGTGTTTCAAACATCTGCTGAGCAGAAAATGCTCAACTCTGCAAAAAGGTGCTGTGTCAACTGAAGCAAGAGTTTGGCAACCAAACGGAACTGAGCATCTCCTGGACCACTGGAAAGCTGTAGTCAGCTAGGCAGTGGCCAGATATATAAGGAAATAGAATATGACCTGCAGTGTACCCTGTAGAAGCATAGGGAAGATATTTTTGCAGGACTAATTACTGAATCCTTCTTTATCTGGTAAGCATTATTCCCCTTTCTCACAACTGATTGTCATCTTCCTAATTTTGTCCTTAGAGTAATGGAGTTATTTAATCTCAATGGAAAACAGAGAAATATCCTTCCCTATGTTTCCTGCCCACTGCCATTATAAATGCTTCCAGCGATAAGGCTCCTACTGTCTTCCATCTTCTCTCAGGATGTTAGGCTGTAACATAAACTTTAAAGTATTATAACAAAGGTTGTTTTGCTATACAACAGAAGCCAGGTGACAAAGGAGTATTCCAGAATGTTTCAGAACATCCAGTGACATCATAAAATGTAGATGGAAATGCTGGGGATGACAAGAAAAAAGAGAAGCCTTTCTCTATGAAGAGAATAAGAATGTGGTTATATTAGGACAGTCTTTGGTTGTTCCATGCTAAGGGAAGGAGTAGTTATCCATTTTTTTTCTTCTGAAGATTCAAGTTATTCTTTATCCAAAGAAGTGATTTAAAACCAAATAGAAAAAAGACCCTAATCTCTCTTTCTCTGTCTCTGTCTCTTTATCTCTCTGTCATTCTGTCTATCTGTCTGTATACATACAAACACAAACATACACATATACACATAGACAATGATCCTTGCAGATACATATTGACTTCCACTTAATGACATTATCTATGTTCTACTGTAGTTTTATGTATTTTGTTAAATATTTCCCAATTACATTTTAATCTGGTATGGACTGGAATACTGGTGGCTGGGTGTTTGACATTTCTGATCCATAGGACCATGACAAAGGAGAGTTGAGGAAATGACTTGAAAGAGTAGGAGATTCTATAGATCAAAGATAAGAAGAAAAAAAAGATTAAGGGCTTAGGAACACACAACTAGAAAGTAAAGTCCCTTTTAAAGGGCTTAATTTGGAGACCATTTAAGGAGGTAGAAAAATGAACTGAATTCAGAGTCTGGGAAACATGATTTTGTATACTTAATATGTGACCTTGGGTAGTCATTTCACCTGGACTTAGGCTCCAAAGTCCCTTTCATTTGCTCTGATTCCTGTGATTATTTGAGAAATATTGTAAGAGCAGAGTTTGACTTAACTGGATTTTGGCAGCAGGTTCTGGTAATAGAAAAAGAAAAATTTAAATTGTTGCCTAGAGTTGATAAGTATATCATTGATACCATTTTTCCTGTCTCCTTTTTGTTGAACCAACTTAGAACTTTTCAGAAGAAGGGTCCTAAGCAAAGAAGCTATACCTTACTTAGAAGCTAATACTCTTTTGATACCTGGGTAAATTTTAAGACATCTTCCCCATGGAGAAGCAAGTTGCAAACACATAGCTCTGAACAGCAATGAAAGGAGAGAAGAGAAGGTAGGAGTGAAAAATCATTGGAAAGTAAATTTCTTCAGATCTTTTCACAGAAGAAGACAATGATTGTTCAGCATTGGCAGGAATGTGAGAATTTCAGATCAAATATGCCTAAGAAAAAGTCCAAAATAATTAGAACAAAAAAGATAGGAAAGCCAGGAAATTCCTCTCCCCATCATGCCAAGGCAGAAAGCAGACTCCCCCCCACAAAGGGAAACTTGCCAAGAAGTTAGCAGAAAAAAATATTCAAACAGAACCATGATGCCCATTTCAGCAGGAATGGCTAGCAAGGAAAATATGTAATTAATGAAAAGATTAATGGGGGGGCTAAAAGTAGGAGGGAAGCTTGCATTGTATTCATGCTTCTTTCAAGATCAACTAGCAACTATGAAAGGAACTCATCAAGCAACATAGATTTTATGTCAATCAACTTCATTAATTTTCTTAGAAATTAGACTTTTATAGAATTGAGGAGATTTGTGAATATGTCCATTAGCATCTCACTAGGACATTTCTTAGTCCTGCATATTTTCCACCCATCCATATATCACTGGATGTGGATAAGGACTGATTTTATGATTTCATTAGTATAAGGAACTTTCAATGAGGAAACTCCTGTATAGTTGCTGGTCAGAATCTAGAGATTTGCCTTGAGCATTGAGGAGTCAAATAGCCTGCCCAGAATCATATAGCTAGAATATATCAGAGTTAAAATTTTCACCTAGGTTTTCCTGGCTCAAAGATCAACTTTCCATCTAACAAGCACAATGATTTGATTGAAAAAGACAATTGAGTTGTAAAAACATCACTACCCTCATTGGACTGAGACTACCTTAAAAGGTAATTGCCTCAGCAAATGGGGCAGCTAGGTGGCGCAGTGGATAGAGCACCAGCCCTGAAGTCAGGAGGACCTGAGTTCAAATCTGGTCTCAGACACGTAACAGTTGTGTGACCCTGGGCAAGTCACTTAACCCCAATTGCCTCAGCAAAAAAAAAAAAAAAAAAAAAAAAAAAAAAAAAAAAAAAAAAAAAAAAGGGCCAAGGTAGTCTTATGGAAATGATAGGAAAGGTGCAGCAAGATAGCTCAGAATAGGTCACAATCCAGAGACCTAAATGCAAAGGTAGGAATGAAATGCATGAAGTAAGAAAAGGGAAAGGAAAGGAAGAAGCCTATGTATCCATCATGGTTTTCCTGACATCAATATCACAGTAGCCTCTAGTAGCAGTCATGGAGATACAGTGTAAATGAGTATTATAGTTGTACCTTCTCTTACCCATATTGCTTGAGAAGTAAGGTAGAATCTTTTAACTATATTCTTACAAGGAAAAATGAAGTCATATGATTCAACTTTCCCAATATAGAAAAGAAGGAAAGACTTCCTGGAAAATATTAATTCATAGCCTTCAAGAAAAAGGCAATCTCTGGCTAGCACCAGTCTTTTGTGATCTGAAGAACCACTCTTCTAGAGAGAAGGAGGAATTCCTGGACAAACCTAACCTCTTAAAGAGAAGTTATTATTCGAAAAACTATGAAATTCCCAAAATCAATTCAGAATTTTATCTCATTCCTCCTTGATTTTGGACTTATTTCACTGATTTTGCAAGTCAGGAGTGACATATCACTGCACTGATTATGAGATTCTCACCCAACTATATAGTAAATAAGTCTTCAACTACTTGTTTTTTCTATGAGGTTAGTTATCCTGTGTGCACAGTTAAAACTCTTTTTGAATGATCATGTATCTCATTTGATAGTGTCTGCAGTGTACAGAAATTGATACAATTAGAACAATCACATCTTTAAATATGAACTTATTACAGACTTTATCAACTATAGAGAACCACTCTTCCATTCAGATTCTATATTAGACATCCTCCCTTTTGTAAGTGGAAAATATAATTGAGCAAACATCTATCTCCTGATTTTATGCCTCATTTGACATTAATAATCATAAAATCATTAAACAAGGTTATCTCATTACACCTTTCAGGGAGTTTTTCATGATATTGACATATGCATGGAAAACACTTTGAGGAAAATTTTTAAGACAGCTTTGCTTTTTTATGCTTAGCAAATGATAATCATTCTCAGAATCTTGTGTTTTGTATAACTTTCAGCAAATTACATGTCTATAATGATGCAACCTGCTGTAGAATATCAATGACAAAGATATGCTTGTTCCTTTCTGATGACTTCATCAGGGATGCTCTCAATGTATGTGTATATAATTCTCATAAGTATTGTTTATAGGAATGAAAAAATATTGATATTTTCTCATTTAATTTTTAAAAATGTTAAAGTCCATGATTTTGTCAGAGAATTTATTTATCCCTTCCATTTTTTCAGATTTTTTATTCTTTTTTATTTCTATACTTGTTTTATATCAATTTTGTATTTAATTTTTTATGTACATGTTGTCAATTCCCAACAGAATGTAAACTTTTTGAGAACAGAGATTATTCCATTTTAATCTTTGTAACGTTCATGCCCAGAAAAATTGTCTGGTATACAATAGCTTCTTCATAAATATTCATTGATGAATTCCTTTAAATTTGATCCCTAAAAATCCTCCAAACTGTGTAGCCTCCAGCATAGAATCCTTTGGTATCCCAGCTATTTTCCCCATTTATATTCTTTAGTGCCATTTCTTATATTGAATACAATAATGTTAGAACCCAAATATGTGGAGGAAAGAGTTTGTCATAGAAATTTTTACAGTTTTTTTTTTCCATTTTTCATCTATTGCTTGGTCTTCTAGTTTCGTCCTTTCATTCTCTTGAAATCATTTTAGATTTCTTCCTATATTTTCTACAAGTTATTTTTTCCTCTATGTCTTCTCGTAAGGAAATGTGAGAGTATTAAAAAGATAGCATATAATAAAGCATAGAACAGAGAACTCAGCTTATTTAGGCAGCTATTCTTCTTAGGAGGGCAACAGTTTGGAAAGCTAGAGGGAGGAGGAAACAACCATTTGGTCCTATTACTGGTATATAATTATTTTGCCTTTTGAAATAGACTCCTGAATCCCAGAAAGACAGAACAGCTGTCATAGCTAAGCATAGTACAGAATGGATAGTTACAGTCCTGGAGCCTTTGGTTTAGGTTGCCACTTAGCTGTTGTATCTTCAGATAGACTTTCAGAGAGTGGGCATTGCATATGTTCAACTAAAAGGACTCAAGGATGTTGGCTCACTTAGCTGCTCACTGCTCAGGCCACACTGGGGAGAACTAGCAGGAAATTTATATTCTAACATTTGGGGACAAACTATCAGTTGATAAACAGTCTATGAATAGAATCAATCGGCTCTTTCTTAGTTCTAATCCTGCTTCTGTTTCTTGATTTCCATGTGCCTTGGTTAATTAACCTCCCTTCATCTTTTTGAGTCCTAGTTACCTCATACTTAAAATCAGGATGCTGTCCACCTTGCAAATGCTATAGACTAAAAATCCCAATGTTTTCTGAGTACTTGTTTTGTGCTCTGAGGAGTGCTGCAAAGGAGATAGCACCCCTGTCCATAAGGAGAGACGGAATGTAGGAGAGTCCAAATATTCAGTGATCCTGCATGTGATTGTCAGTTCTGATATTTACTAGTCATATACAAGACTGTGGACAAGTTGATCCAATTCTCCAAGGCTCAGTTTCCACATCTGCAAATGAGGGGTGCTGACATTTTATAAAATTGCTTACATATTAAGGTCATTTAAAAGAAAATATTTCATCAACTTTAGGTATTAGAAAAATATGAGCTTTTATCATTATGACAGACTAGATGGGGAAATATACATATATAAACATTTTACATAAATGTAAAATTAATAGTGCAAGGCTATATATTTACAGTATCCAATGCATGGTAGATAGTAGAAAGTGGGTGAGTTCAAAGGAGATAGCAAATTCTAGCCCAACTACCCTACTTGTCAGGAATATCTGCTCTACCCCTCCTTGTTTGCATCTACAATGAAGCAGACTATAAGGCTAATGTTTCCTATAGGTAGCCATGCTATCAAAATTCTGGCTACAGGTCTAGGTTTAAAACATTTGTTCAAGACTGAGAAAACATGGGAAATGACAAGGACACATCCTCAAATCAGTTAGTTAGAAGGAAGAAAAGCAGATGGAGAGAGAAGAGTTCTTCCTATTCCCATGTCCCAAATGGACTCCATTCCCAGTCATCAGCTCCCTAATCCTTTACTTTACATACACATATAATTTTGGAGAAAGACCTTTAATTCATTATTCACAGAATAAAGAAAAATTCCAAATTAGAAAATGAAATAAATTTTTAAAAATACACTTCATTTTCTCTTAGGCTTCCAAGCTCATCAACCATACATATTTAACTGAGTGCCTAGTGTGAGCCCATCACCATGCTCAATTCAGTTTAAAAGCTAAAAGGGACCTGAGGGGCATCTAATCTAATTTAAACCTGAAAACCTGTTGTACCAGACTCCTGATAACTAGTAATACATCCTCCACTTGAAGCACTTCATTGAAAGGAAACCCTGTTTCTTAGCACAGGTTATTCCATTTTTCGATGGATATTTCCTAATTGTTAGGAAATTTTTTCTTTGATATCAAACGCATCTAAATCCTTCTTTTTTATATATATAAAGCTTTTTATTTACAAAACATATGAGTGATTTTTCAACATTAACCTTTGCAAAAACTTTTTTTCCCAAGCTTTTCCCCTCCTTCCCTTCACCCCCACCCCTAGATGACAGGTAATCTAATACATGCTAAATAGGATAAAATATATGACAAATCCAATACATGTATACATATCTATACAGTTATCTTACTGCACAAGAAACATCAGATCTAGAAAGAAAAGAAGAAAAAAAAACCTAAGAAGGAAAACAAAATGCATGGAAATATTCACAGAAAGCGTTAAAATGCTGTGTTGTGGTTCACACTCAGTTCCCACAGGCCTCTCTCTGGATGTATATGACTATCGTCATCACTGAACAACTGGTTTGAATCACATCATTGTTGAAGAGAACCATGTCCATCAAAATTGATCATCGTATAGTCTTGTTGCTGTGTATAATGTTCTCCTGGTTCTGCTGATTTCACTCAGCATCAATTCATGCAAGTCTCTCCAGTCCTCTCTGAAATCCTCCTGTTGGTCGTTTCTTACAGAACAATAATATTCCATAACATTCATATACCATAATTTCTTCAGCCATTCTCCAATTGATGGGCATCCTTTCAATTTCCAGTTTCTTGCCACTACAAAAAGGGCTGCCACAAACATTTTTGCACATGTGGGTCCCTTTCCCTCCTCTAAGATCTCTTTGGGATATAGGCCCAATAGAAACACTGCTGGGTCAGAGGGTATGCACAGTTTGATAACTTTTTGAGCATAGCTCCAAATTGCTCTCCAGAATGGTTGGATCTGTTCACAGTTCCACCAACAATGTATCAGTGTCCCAGTTTTCCCACATCCCCTCCAACAGTTATCATTATCATTTCCTGTCATTTTAGCCAATCTGACAGGTGTGTAGTGGTATCTCAGAGTTGTCTTAATTTGCATTTCTCTGATCAATAGTGACTTGGAGCACCTTTTCATGTGACCGGAAATAGTTTCAATTTCTTCGTCTGAAAATTGTCTGTTCATATCTTTTGACCATTTATCCATTGGAGAATGGCTTGAATTCTTATATATTTGAGTCAATTCTCGATATATTTTAGAAATGAGGCCTTTATCAGAACCTTTGGATGTAAAAATATTTTCCCAGTTTACTGCTACCCTTCTAATCTTGTCTGCATTCATTTTGTTTGTACAAAAACGTTTAAATCCTTCTTTGATATGACAGACCATCAAACATTTCATCTTAGGAATCAGGTCCCTATTAGGTATTTTTCCCCAGGCTTAACATCCCTAGGTCCTTCAACTGATCCTCCCATGGATGTTCCCCAGTCCCAGAACCATCATAGTTGTCCTGTGTTTTTTTGGACACACTCCAGCTTGTCTATGTCAGGGGTAGAGCACTGGCCCTGCAGTCAAGACTTCAGTTCAAATCTGGGCTCAGACACTTAAAAGTTGTGTAACCCAGGGCAAGTTCACTTCACTTCAATTGCTTCAAAAGCAAACAAATAAATGTATATTTGTGTGTATGTGTGCACAAATAGAAATATACCTATACATACTCATGAACATATACATATACATACACATGCATGTGCATATGCACACACATATAGTATTATGTATATATTGTTTATTATATATAATACACACATATACATATATATGTGTACACATACACATATATGCATATGTACAAATATATAATTGTAAAATATAAATATAAAATATGTAAATATATACATGCATAAACATACAATGCACACATATACACATATACACAACTCACAATATAACATATACCTAAACACTCATATATGGTTGCATGTATACACATTCATGCATGTGTGTATTATATAACATGCACACTACACTACTACACAACAGGCACACACCCTCATAAACATACCTACATGCATGCAGATACCACATAACACAATACACGAACATACATGCATGGGCATGTACATATATATTGTGTTTGTATATTGTAACACATGTTAAATATATGTTATAACACACATATGCATTGTACAAACAAAATGCATTTATATATACTATTATACTATTTATATATATAATACTTTATATTAGATTACATTGTTATATATGTACATTACATACCTTATATATTTCATATAATATATACATACATACATACACACACACACACACAGAGTTCCCAACTGTCAGAGCACTCTAGATTTGATCTGACCAGAATGACTATATAAAAATGCTGATGGGGATTTAGTGTTATGTAATCTATGCACTTAAATTTATTTAAATGTAAATAGTTAGTAAGGAAGTTTAACTGTTTTCATTAACTATTGTTTTCATTGATTTGCAATATTAAATTTCTTAATAAAACATTATTTTAAATTGACAAGCATGCCATTTAAATGCCTTTTTCTGCACTGATGGTAAAAATTTCTAATTGAAGAACAAACCTCTGGGATATTCCAGTGGAGGAGACCTCTTCAAATTGAGATGGCCTCATTATTTTGACAAATAATAATGCTACAAATGTATATACTGGTTTCAGGTTTAAAAAGAGTCCCATGCACAAAAACCAAGTGTGGTAGGTATTATCTTTTCCCTTTTTTGGATAGGAAACTGAGGACCTATAGATGAAGTGAATAGTCTAGGGCAGCAGTTCTCCAAATAGGGTTTATGAAGTTCTGAGAATCGCCAAAGATCCAAGAGGTTTTTGAGGTCAAAACTGTTTTCATAATAACACTAAGACATTATTTACCTAATACAATTGTCCTTTCTTTTCCACCTGTATATATATGCCTGAGGATGAATTTACTTTATATTATTGCTCAGTTATTTTCAGATACGTCTGAGTCTTTAAGACCTCATTTGGGGTTTTCTTGGCAAAGGTACTAGAATGGTTTCTCATTTCCTTCTCCAGCTTGTTTTACAGATAAAGAAACCAAGGTGAGCAGAGTTAAAAGATTTGCTTAGGGTCACACAACTAGGAAATGTCTGAGGCCAGATTTGAACTTAGGAAAATGAGTTTTCCTGACTCCAGACCTAGCACTAGCTTTTGTGCCACTTAGCTTCCCTTTTCTTAATATACTTCCACCAAGACACTATACTAAAACCTATTGAATGAAGGAACATATATTAGAATCTAGCTGTCATCTATGAAGGCAGACACTATCAGGATTTGAACAATATGCTAAACAATGCAACTCTTCTTGGTAATTTTTTGGGGAAAATAGTTATTTTCCATAAAAATGTTACTTATGCTAAAATATAATAATTTTGAAGAAGAAAATGGCAAACCATTCCAAGTATCTTTGCCATGAAAACTCTAACTGAGGTAGCAAAGAGTCAGACATGTCTGAAATGACTGAAAAGCAAACAATAACAACAAAAAACAATAGATTTATTATTATTAAAATCAAAGTCTTTAAAAAATTGATCAGTTTTAACTTTTAACAAGGTAAATATTGACAGGGCAAATCCATATAAACAGAAGCTATTTGTGGTCCTCAATGACTTTTAGGAGTATAAAGTGGTCATGAGGCCAAAAAAGTTTGAGAGCCACTGATCCAGAGTAAATTGATATTTTATTCTAATCTTTCAACCATGACCAACTTCATCTAATTTTATTCTCCATAAGCAAAGGAGGCTTTGTCAAACCTTTTCCTGAAACCTCAGTTCACTCTGTCTTCAGCATTTTCCTAATCAATTAACCAAAAAATCTTTATTTATAGACCAGATTGTTTGCTTGGTGCTGGAAATACAATAAAAAGAATGAAATAATACCTACATTTATGAAATCTAGTTGCCTTGTCAAATGAAATTGTTAATCTTCCATGATGCTTTCTGTTAAGGATTATTTCTTTTTCTAAGTTTACACACACATACACACACATATACATCCATATCCATATATATACATACACATATATTCTATTTTGCAAAATTATACACACACACATATATATGCTTTAGAATTTTACCATGAATAAAACTCAAATTCAACAAACTTGTTTCATAGACTCTACCCTTTTTTGAAAATTGGGATATCTGAAATGATGACTTTGGTGAATTTAGAAAAATATGGAAAGACTTCTTTCACTCCCTTTTTTGTCTTTTCTTTCTTTTGTATTTAACTTTTAAATAAACAAAAACACTCACCAAAATCTTTTACAAATCACTGAAAAAAATCAGGAATGAAATTTTCTAGTTCTCTTGCTATTCTACAACAGGAGTTCTTTAGCTTTAGTGTGCTCAATCCCTTAGGCAGTCTTTGGTGAAGCCTGTAGATCCCTTCTCAAAATAAAAATTGAAGAAAATGATAAAATTCCATTTGAGTTCAGTGAAAATAAAAATGTTGGGACAGCTAGGTGGTGCCATGGATAGAGCACCAGCCCTGAAGTCAGGAGGACCTGAGTTCAAATCTGCTCTCAGACACTTAACACTTACTAGCTGTGAGACCTTGGGCAAGTTACTTAACCCCAATTACCTCAGCAAAAAAAAAAAAAAATATCATATTCCTTCCATTTCATGAAATCAATTCATAGATCCTTCAGAGGCCTGTGCACCTGAAGACTCTCTATTCTAGGATGCAATTCTCCTGGACAGTAGATGTTCCCAACTATCCCCTTACTTAACCCAGTTTTCTATTTTCTTGCAATCATTTTTGTTTTCTCTAACCTAATACAAAACTCTCTTTCTCTGGAGAGGAAAAGACAACCAAATTAAAAAAAAATTAGTAGTTCAATCTTCCCACAATCATTTATTGTTATCAGTGGTCTTATTTTTTGATTCTTCATCTCATTCCAAGCCTTAGTGCTTCCAACATTATCTTTCATAATTCACTCCCAACTACTAGTCCATTCTATATTTATAAAGGTATTTTTTAAATCTGAGTTTGATAGTGAGTTTCTTATACCTCCATATTAATCTCTAGACAGCTTCCCCACCCTCATCCCCTTTCCTTCTCTTTGAAAGAATTTCTGTTTTTGTCTTCAAGATGTTATCTTGATAGCTTCCCATCCATTTGTGATTGATATCTCCTATAATATGTTAAATATTAAATCTATTAAATCATAATTATCCTTTTTCTGAACTCTTTAAAAAAGTTCTCTTGAAACCACGGAGATAGGTCTTTTTTCTATCTTGGTGATAAATCAATCAACAAGCATTTATTAAGTGTTTACTATGAGCTCAGACCTACAAAATCTTCATTCTCAATAAATTCACATTCACCTTGCTGCTGATCTTCTGTAGAAGCATATCACTCTCTATATTCTTGAATAATAGACTTTCTGAATTCCCTTGCTTGGAGTGGAGAAAGGCTTAGTTTAAATTAATTTATCATTAATGCATAACACAAGCCTTGAGGACCCAAAACAAAAGACAATTATCCATTTAAATCTATACATGGTTTCTCATCTGGCAACTGTACTCCAAACTTTCTTTCCATTTCTCTGGATCATAGGCTTTCTGCTGCCTTTGTGATTTGGGGGTCTTAGGGATATAGTAGAGAAAAGAGAAAAGGAGAAAAAGAGAGGGAGGAAGGGAAATTACTGCAGGGATTTGTTCTCATCTAAAAGGGGCAAGAAGGGTGGTTCCCACTTTTCAGGGTCATTTTAAGGACCAAATAAGATAATGGATGTGAGAACCACTCTGAATAACAAAAATGCTGTTACTCATGTTACTCTTAATATAATAATAACTAGCATTTATGTAACACTATGGTTTTAAAAACCATTTAGTCTTCACACAATGCTACGAAGGAGGCACTATTATTATTCCCATTTTGCTGATGAAAAAAATTGGGGCCAAGAGAATTAAGTGACATACACAGGGTCACACAGCTAAATATCTAAGGAAGGATTTGAATTCAAACCTTCCTGACTCCAAGTATTTACTGGATCTATTAAAATACCCAATTGACTTGACTATATTATTAAAAGTCTGAAAAAAAAAAGAGCATCTCTTTTCTTAGCCTCTTCCATTTGCCACCCCAATCACCCCATAGCAGAATATTTTGGATTGTCTCTGTTGATCAAGGAAGTTTAAAAAGGTCAAAATGCCTAATGTAAAATCATTAAGTGACAGAGACTCATAAATCCAAGAGCTGCGGGTGGGAATGGTGAAATGACATCCATATTTTGTCCTTTCCTAGAACCAAGAATTCCAGGGAAGAAAGAACTATTTTCCCAAACTCAGACCAATAGACAAAACTTTGGGGCTTTCCCACAAAGATAGTTTCCAAACAGAGTTTCATCCTGGAAAAGGGAAGAAGTGTTCCTCTCCCTTCCCCCACATTTGCATTGACCCTTGACTTGATAGGGGTAGCTGAGTCAACAAGAGGCAAGGGTATCAGCTGGACTTTGGCACAGATGCTGCCAAAGACAAAACCTGAAGCTTCCAGAAAATAACTTGAGCTAAGACTGGGGTCATTTCCCTGTGTTTTCTGAATTTTGGTTTCCTTAAATTTCTACCCAGATTCCCACTCAGTCATTGGTCTTAGCCCTTGTACATTTAGCACTTTCAGATATATGACCTCCATCTGGCCTTAGGAGCTGGTCTGCTCTTCTTCAGCCTCACCTCTTTTGACAAGGATTACCCTTCCCCTGCCTGGGGATTTCCCTAATTACCAGCATCTGCCAGCTCTGCCTTGGGCAGCAGGTGACAATGCAGAACAAGGCACCTGGCAATATTAATTGGATGAGCAGCTGGAAGATGTAGGGGAGTGAGGAGGGAGGGGGTTGACATTACTGCTTCTATTCCCTTTCCATCACCTTCTCCCCCTTCTCTTATCATATTCTTCTTTCTGGCTCTCTCCTACTAACAGCTGAAGCCCCCATTTAAATCTGGAATTTTAGCTGGGCTTTTAGCTCATGACGGCCATAATATCCAAGCCACTCTGCTGAGATCATCACTTTCCAGACAGGAAGGAGAGAATGGCTAAGATCAAAAGCACAGGGGGGAGAATGTTCCCATCATGTTTGAGGTCTGGTGAATAGATCAGAGAGTTCTTGTATAAAAGTCTTAACACTGTTTTAAGACTTGGGGATATCCCATGTAGCCTTTTAAAATGTTACAAAAGGTTTACCTACCTTATCTGAGGCGCCACATTTTGTTGTTGTTCCATAATTTTAGTTGAGTCCAACTTTTCATGATCCCCATTTGAGTTTTTTTGGTAAATTATTTGTCATTTCCTTCTCCAGATAATTTTACAAATGAGGAAACTGAGGCAAACAGTATATAGTGACTTGCCCACGTTCACACGGCTAGTAGGTGTTGGAGGTTAGATTCCTGACTCTGGTCCTAGCACTCTATCCATTGCATTATTTATCTACCTAAGACTCTACATAACTACAATTATTATTATTTCTATTTTGCAGATACTGAAGCTTGTCTTATACTTCTTAAGAAGGCTCCTTCACTATGAACTTTTCTTTTTTTTCTTTATATGCACTAGATAGAGTATACAGAAATAGTTTTTAAAAGGAAGAAAGAGGAAAGTCCCTTGTACATATTCTTTTGCTCATCTATCCACTGCTTTTTAGTTTGTCCTCAGATTTCTCTGTGTATCTCTTATTGGTCCCTCTCCAATGGTGGCAGCTCAGGCTTTTCTGTGCCAGGTACAGCTAAAGGAAAAAAGCAAAACTCATGGTGGAACTGTGTTGTTAAAAGGAGATTTGGTTTGTGTATGCTAAGTACCCAATCAGATGAAAAGTGGCTATTCACATGAAAAGGCTTCCTCATCCAAGAATGAGAAGGTGAGACTACAGACTCAAAAACAAAAACACTTTTGAGATCTGCCTAAAACTCCTTAATTTGAGAAGGAGCATTTATTTAGCTAAGTTAATGGTCTGCATGTTTTTAATATACAAACTAAGCCTAGTTATGGACCTATCTGAGGAATAAGACTTAATGAAGGTGATGGATTCTAATTTCAGCACCTAAGAACAAAGTTAGGGATCAGAAACTGCTAAAATTGTCTTTGATCATCCTTCTCCCTTGTCTCCATATACAATGACACAAAAATTAATGACTCTCTGTTTTTTCTTCCTTCCTAATATAAAAACCTTGCACTGAAAGTTAGCAACAACTTTCTGAATAGTAATATCTCAAGCTCTGGCCCTAAGAACCTTCAATGTTTCCCTGTGGTCTATACTAAGGCTTTTTAAACTGTGAGTTGAGACCCTAGATGGGGTCTTATAACTGATAGTGGGGATCATGAAATTATGATTTATTTTCAGTAAATGTTTGATTTGTATGCCTATTTTATATATCTAATTAGCCAGGGTCATGTAAAAATTTCTCAGGTGAAAAGGGACAAGTGGAAAAGTTTAAGAAGTCCAAGACAATTAGGTTTAAACATTAAGCCCCAAAGTCAAGATCTCCACCAAAATCTGATCCTCATCTACCTTTCCAGTGTTATCTTCGTCTACATTTGGGATAGAGTCGAATATAAAAAAGGGGCCGGTTCCCAGTCTTTACCTGGCCTATTTCTCCTGAGTTTCTCAGAGTGATCTGTTTCATTTATTCATTCATTCAATTGGGCTTATTAAATAATTACTAGTATTATGCTACATGATAGGAAAACAAAGACATAAATAAAACAACTTACCTTCTATTGGAGAGAAACCCCCACCCTCACCTCCCAAAACCAAACCAAAACCCAAACCAAAAAACAACCAACCATGTACACAGATAAATCAACATGAAATATATATAAATTAAACACAAAAGGATTTGGGGGAGTGTACTAACAACTATAACAGCTTTCTTAAGCTTTTTTGTGCCATAGACCCTTTAGGCAATCAAGTGAAGACTTTTCCTTAGTCTTTAAATGAAAAGACCTTTCCTCAGAATGTTTTTAAATTCATAAAATAAAGTCCAAAGAATTACAAGGAAACCAACTTTATTGAAGTACAGTTGTCAATATGGGTATATTTTTAAAATATTGCATTGTATCATATCAGTATATATAAAAATCATATAATATCTGATGCAATAAAACTCACATGTAATATAAGGCCAGGAGAAAATAGACCACAAGTTATTTGGAAATTAAATAATCTAATCCTGAAGAACGAATGGGTGAAAGAGCAAACTATAGACACAATTGAAAATTTCATCCAGGAGAATGATAACAATGAGACAACATACCAAAATTTGTGGACACGGTTAAAGCGGTTATAAGGGATAATTTTATATCTCTAGATGCTTACTTGTGTAAAACAGAGAAAGAGAAGATCAATGAACTGGGCTTACAATTAAAAAAGCTAGAAAAAGACCAAATTAAAAACCCTCAATTAAATAACAAATTGGAAATTCTGAAAATTAAAGGGGAGATCAATAAAATTGAAAATAAGAAAACTATTGAATTAATAAATAAAAGAGTTGGTTTTATGAAAAAACCAACAAAATAGATAAGCCTTTAGTTAATTTGATTAGAAAAAGGAAAGAGGAAAATCAAATTATTAGTCTCAAAAATGATAAGGGAGAACTTTCCTCCAATGAAGAGGAAATTAGAGTAATAATTAGGAGTTTCTTTGCCCAACTTTATGCCAATAAATTTGATAATGTAAATGAAATGGAGGAATATCTACAAAAATATAGATTGCCCAGATTAACAGAAGAGGAAATAAATTATTTAAATAGCCCTATTTTGGAAAAAAAATAGAACAAGCTATTAATCAACTCCCTAAGAAAAAATCTCCAGTGCCAGATGGATTTACATGTGAATTTTACCAAACATTCAAAGAACAATTAATCCCAATACTATATAAACTTTTTGAAAAAATAGGGAAAGAAGGTGTACTACCAAATTCCTTCTATGACACAGATATGGTGCTGATATCTAAACTAGGTAGGGAGAAAACTGAGAAAGAAAACTATAGACCCATTTCCCTAATGAATATTGATGCAAAAATTTTAAATAAGATTTTAGCAACAAGATTACAGAAAGTCATCCCCAGGATAATACATCATGACCAAGTAGGATTTATACCAGGAATGCAGGGCTGGTTCAATATTAGGAAAACTATTAGCATAATCAATTATATTAATAACCAAATTAATAAAAACCATATGATTATCTCAATAGATGCAGAAAAAGCCTTTGATAAAATCCAACACCCATTCCTATTAAAAACACTGGAGAGTATAGGAATAAATGGGCTTTTCCTTAAAATGATTAGTAGTATCTACTTAAAACCTTCAGCAAGCATCATATGTAATGGAGTCAAACTAGAACCATTCCCAATAAGATCAGGAGTGAAACAAGGCTTCCCACTGTCACCATTATTATTTAATATTGTCTTAGAAATGTTAGCTTTGGCAGTAAGAAAACAAAAAGAGATTAAAGGAATTAGAGTAGGTAATGAGGAAACCAAATTATCACTCTTTGCAGATGACATGATGATATACATAGAGAATCCTAAAGACTCAACTAAAAAACTACTAGAAACAATTCACAACTTGAGCAAAGTTGCAGGATACAAAATAAATCCACATAAATCACCAGCATTTTTACATATTACCAATAAAGTTCAGCAGCAAGAGATATAAAAAGAAATTCCATTCAAAATAACTGTTGATAGTATAAAATATTTGGGAATTTATCTGCCAAGGGATAGTCAGGAACTATATGAACTAAACTACAAAACACTTTCCACACAAATCAAATCAGACCTAGTCAATTGGAAAAACTTCAAATGCTCATGGGTAGGCCGAGCAAATATAATAAAAATTACAATATTACCCAAACTAATTTACTTATTTAGTGCCATACAAATCAAACTCCCAAGAAATTATCTTACAGATCTAGAAAAAATAGTAGCAAAGTTCATTTGGAAAAACAAAAGGTCAAGAATTTCAAGGGCATTAATGAAAAAAAAAGGCTGACGGTGGTGGACTTGCTGTACCAGATCTAAAACTATATTACAAAGCAGCGATCATCAAAACCATTTGGTACTGGCTAAGAAATAGAGTAGTTGATCAGTGGAATAGGATAGAATCACAAGACAAACTAGGCAATAACTATAGCAATTTAGTCTTTGATAAACCCAAAGACCCCAGCTTTTGGGATAAGTATTCACTATTTGACAAAAACTGCTGGGAAAACTGGAAACTAGTGTGGAAGAAATTAGGGCTTGACCCACATCTAACACCACATACCAAGATAAGATCTAAATGGGTTCATGATCTGGATATAAAGAGTGATACTATAAGTAAATTAGAGGAATGTAATATAGTTTACCTCTCAGACCTATGGAGATGTAATAAATTTATGTCCAAAGAACTGGAACTCTTAATTGAAAACCAGATAGATAACTTTGACTATATTAAGTTAAAAAAGTTTTTGTACAAACAAAATCAATGCAGACAAGATTAGGAGGGAAACAATAAATTGGGAAATCATCTTTACATTTAAGGGTTCTGATAAAGGTCTCATCTCTAAAATATATAGAGAATTGTCTCATATTTATAAAAATTCAAGCCATTCTCCAATCAATAAATGGTCAAAGGATATGAACAGACAATTTTCAGAGGATGAAATTAAAACTATTTATACTCATATGAAAAGGTGCTCCAAATCACTATTGATCAGAGAAATGCAAATCAAGACAACCCTGAGGTACCACTTCACACCTGTCAGATTGGCTGAAATGACAGGAAAAGTTAA
>JAJPUD010000214.1:624962-660932 GCA_023553655.1 Myrmecobius fasciatus | reverse complement strand
AGTTGGGGGGAAAAATTTGTAACAGAAAGCTATGTAAGGGTTATTGTTGAAGAATTAGCCACACATATGTTATGCAAATAAAATAAAATTTTAAAAAAGTACAATAAAGTGAGTCACACACACACAAAAAAAATCAATGATATCCAAAATGCTAATATAAAATATATATTATAAAATATATTGTAACATGTTATATTATAAATATTAATATATTTATATTGTATCAATATATAAAGCATTAAAAGTATAGTATAAATGTGAAATATACCAACACATATGACATATGATACAATGCATTATGAATATATATAAACATATATATCTACAGAGAGATACATAGAAATCATACATGTATGTATATATATACACATATGTATATATATATATATACACATATGTATGTATATATATATATATATATATCACAGAGTCCGGGTTAAGAATCCCTTAATGGAGAGATTAGAAAAGGTCTCATGTAGGAAGTGTTACTTAAGCTGAGATATGAAGGAAGCTAAGGATCTCAAGAAGAAAAAGTGAAGAGGGGAAATGCATTCCAGCCATGGATGACAGCCTGCATCTGGAAGGAATAGCATGAATTAGGAATAACCAATCAGTAAGCTAGTTTGTCTGGAACATGGAGGACATAAAGAGAGATAATGTAATATTAGTCTGAGAAGGTAGGTATTAGAAAGGTTGTGATGGTTTATTAATGCTAGAGGAGTCTGGTTTTTTTTCCTAGAGGTAATAGAAAGCTCCTGACATTTCTTAAGTAGGGGAGTAATATGTTCAGATTTATGCATTAAGAATATCCATTTGAAAGCTACATGGAAGATGAATAGGAGAGAGGAGATATTGGAGGCAGGTAGAACAATTAGTAACCTCTAAATTAGTCCATGTTAACCCCTGCCCCCATAGCTGGGTTGTAGAGATTGACTAAATTGCTGTCTCTCTCCAAGATGTAGGAAAATTCTTACTATATCAGATAAACCCAGAGATTTTCTTTCTTTTTTTTAAATAGGGATTTAAAAAATATTACCTACATTTTCCAATATATTTCTGTCACCTTCCAGAGATCCATCCCTTGTGGTATATATTTTTTTAAAATAGGGGAAAATACAATACAGTTCAACAAAAGTAACAAAGAGCCCACTCAATCCAATATTATATGTTATGTTTCATGCCCATAGACAACCCTCTATAGCTCTGACAAAGGAGAGGAAAGTGTATCCTTGAATGTTTTGTTTGGATCCAGCCTTGATCATCAGCATTTCAGCATTTGGTTTTGTTTGTTTGAGGCTATTACATCAAATGTACAGTGATGTTGCTGTGGTCACTATTTTTTATATTGTTTTCCTGGTCTTATTCCCTTCCCTTTGCCTAATGCATTTGCTTGAATAATTCACCTCGCTTAAAATGTTCTTCTTTCTTCCCTCAACACAAGGAAAAAAGGCTCAGGCAGGAAGTGACCATATCTGCAATTATACCAGTGTCTTTCTTTACTTGATTTCCAATCTTTACTTGGCCTATTTGAGCAGGGACTCCCAGAGCCTTAGAGCTGGTTTGTTTCATTCATTCATTCATTCATTCATTCATTCATTCATTCATTCATTCATACACTTGTTTATGCAGTAGCTAACAAAAATCATGATAATAATAATAATAGTTGGCATTTGCATAGTCCCAACTATTTACCAAGCAACACACTATGTGCTTAAAAATATTTTTATCTTCACAACAACCCTTTGAGGTAGGTACTATTATTATCTTGAGAGAAATGATTATTTTTCTCTTGTATTAATAGCTAATTATTGAATCGTGACCAAGGTTTTCCTCCTTTTCTGCTTCTTTATCCAGAAATCAACCAGTGAAGAAAATCTTTCTCAAAGACTTATTCAGAAAATAATTCTAAGTTTAGGCTAAAGGGTGGATTTCTTTTCAATGTGTTTACTCAGACAGGTCTGGATATATATATATAGATTGTCTCTTTTGTCAGACAGATGATTTAGAAATTGGTGTTTCCTTGACCAAGACCTGGAGGTCTTGGTCACATCTCTCAAGACTCTCATCGCAAAATAGCCCACTTTTCATTATAATATTCATTCTCTCATTAATTGTTAACCTCTCAGAGTTGATTGCCACTCTCAGGAATACCCACTCTACTAAGAATATATAAATTGTGAGCCCACTAAGATGAGGGGTCTTTGGCATTCAAGAGTGTTACTAACTTCTTTTGTTAAAATACTAGCATTGTTAATAAGTTATTTCTCTATCTAGAAATTGTTTCTCTCAGACTTTTAAATGTTTCAGTTTCTGTTTCACAGTTGAGAAAATTGTTAACATTAAGTGACTTGTCCAAGTATGTCTGAGGCTAGATTTGAACTGAGGTTTCCACCCCCAGCACTCTTTCCAGTGTATCACTACAGAAAGGCTTTATGTGGGATTGAAACTGAATTGAGACTGGAAGGAAGGCAAAGATTCTAAGAGACAGAAGTATTGGACAACTTGAACCCAGGGCTGGAGGTAAAATGACCCTCATGGAGAAGAATAAACAGACAAGTTTGGCTGGAAATTATGGCACATTTAATGCAAATCAAGTGGAAGTAGTCTGGAATAATAGTGAGATTGTGAAAGGGGTTTACATGCTAAACAGAGGAGTTTGTGTCTTCTCCTAGAAGCAAGGGGACCACTAATGTGTCAATCAGAGAAATGAGTAACAATTATGTCAGATGTATGTGTAAGAGTAGGGATTGATTAGCATATTAATCGAATCATCCCCCTGCATTTCTAAACTTAGTGATAAAATACTATGTTCTCATACATTTGTTAGGTGAAAAATTTGTTAGGTAAACATAAACACAATAATAATAGTTAACATTTATATAGCACTTACTAAATTTCATGCTAAGTATTTTACAATTATGATCTCATTTGATATTCACAACAACTCTAGGAGGTAGGTACTATTATGACCCCTATTTTACAGATGGGGAAACAGGGAAATTGATATTGTGATTTGCCCAGGGTCATACAGCTAGTAAGTGTAAGTAAGTAAGTGGCTAGATATGAATTCAGAATCTCCTAATTCCAGGTCTAGCTCTCTATCCACTGCCCCACCTAGCTGCCCCTATTGATATTTCTATAGGTGCCATAAGAAGTTTGTTTGACTTGGCTGAGGGATTGATTGTGCCCTCTGGGGCTTGTATAAAATCACAAACTAGATGGAGAGATTCCAAGGCTTGACCATCAGAAGAAGAGAGCATTCCAGTTACACAAAGAATCCTTGCAGGTTGTTGTTTAACTTTTGTTTTTGAATAGGACCAGTGACATCATGGGTGATGTCTTAAGACTTATGAGTGAATTGGATTTAAATGAGATAGAATTGTGTAAAATTATCAGCTTTAATCTCTTTTCCAAGGTCATTGAAATGCAGTGGCACAACAAAACTCAGGAAGACTGGAGATGGCCCAGGATGCAGTGGGTGACTTTGATGTCTTTGATTAATGGGAATGGGACAAGGAAGGAGGGAAAGAATTGGAAGGGAGGAGAAAAAAGGGATCCTTATTGGGTGGGGTAGGTTAAGTAATAGGAAAACAAGGTAGCAGGTAGAAGTAAAGCAGAGAAATCAAGAGAGATACACATAAGAGATACATAAAAGCATCATAAAGATCAGAATTTATTACATTAAATTAAAGAGTAGAATTTATTAGTAAAAAAAAAATAGGGGCAGGGATCATTGATCTCAAAGTTAAAGCTAAAATAAATTTAATCAAAAGAGAAAAATAGGGAAACTGCACTATATGTCAACCATGTTAATCAATATTGTTTTAGACTATTTAAAATAATTAGACAATATAAAGTTGGAATATTGCTATGGCATAGGAAATGATGAATTGGTAGATTTAGAAAAATATGGAAAGATTTGGACTTATGAAAAAAGATGCTACCCATCTTCACGGAAACAAAGGACAAACAAATATAGTATGACCTTGCATAGATGTATATAATCTTATGTCTATATATGTATATGACTATAAATATCTACATATGTATGTCAATGTCTGTGTATATGTGTATATATGTTTGTGTATGTGTATATATAAAGATATCTTCATTTAATTGTAGTCTTAGAGAGGGAAGGAAAGAGAAAAAAAGAATAAAGTATAAAGTTCACAGCAGAGAACAAAAGAAAACCTACAAGGAAGCAAAGAAAAGTTGGACAGCTCTGAACATAATATATAATGTTTATCATCTAGTCTATCTTGAAATGGAAATTTATCATTTTATATTTTGAATTCTCTCATGTTCTTCCATATACATAGCAATGCTTTCTTTTTCTATTTTGCATTTAAGTTTTAAATAAAAATAATAAACAATTTATCAAAATTAACCATACTGTCAACCAAATCCAACAATGTATGAAATGTTCCATACTCCTAGAACAACTGGAGTAGGGCAGCACTGAGGAGATGCATTCTCGTATCTTTTCTAGGGTCAAGTTTGGGCATTTAAAATTTAATATTCAATTAAGTTATTGTCATTGCTTCCATTTACCTTGTAGTTATTGTGCCTATTGTTTTTTGAGTCTTCTCACTTCATTTTGCCAAAGTTCATATAAATCTTGTCTCATTTCTCTGTCTTCTTCATATTCTCAGTTTCTGTCAGCACAAGATTATTCTATCATATTCATGTGACAGAATTCATTTGACCCTTTCTCAATTGGACATCTACTTTGGTTCTAGTTCTTTGTCACTACAAAATATACTGCTATAAGTGTGTTTGTATGTTTAGAACCCTTCTTTCTATCGTTTCCTTCTTTGGGATATATACTCAGTAATGGCATCTATGAGTCAAAGCATATAGAAAATTTTACTAGAACAATCCAAAAATTGCTTTACAATCACCAACAATGAGTTAATGCTTCTGTCTTTCTACAACTCATTCATCATTAATGATTTCCATCTTTTGTCATCTTTGCCAATTTTCTGGTTGTTAGGTAAAACCCCAGAGTTATTTTTATTTATGCTTCTCTAATCATTTTGATTGGGAGCGATCTTTCATATGTTTGTTAGTAGTTTGTGAATCTTTTTTAAAGAATGCTCATATCCTTTGGACAGCCAGCCATTGTGGAATAAGCTTTTGGAAAACTAATTTTTCAAAAGGAACTTCTATGGGGAAATAAAAGAAACCCCAATCCAATTGAAGAAGTGTTTAAATACTTACTACCTACAAAACACTGAAAAGGCATTCAAAAATAAAATCATTTACAAGGTATAAAATTCTGGTGCCAACTCTGGCTGGTATAGTTTATAGGATCCAAAAGCATCTGCTTCCTTGCTTGCCTCTGTTTTGCCGTGCTTGGATGCCAATAAAAAATATTCACACTTCTGGCCTAAGGGAGCTTTGATTTGCTTTTATAATCCAGACTAGAAGGATTCTCACTATCCACAGAACCTACTTCTCCTTTTTTACTTGAGGGAGCACTCAACCAATACCCTTTGGCTAGAGTTACTCTAGGATTTTGCTCTGCAGCCTCTATTCAATCATCTTTCCAAATTAATTTTTGAATTGGGACCCTGACTGTGCAAGTTCTTTCCCTCTCCCATCCCTGAAGTTTCTTGCCAACTCTTAAGTTATTTTACAATGACTTCATAGATGCATCTCTTGCCTTTCCCATGAACCTTCCGTTGCTTTACACACCTGGAAGTCGGACAATCACAGAATCTTAAAGACTAATTTCAGAGGCCATGTAGTCCAACATCTGAGCAAAAATCCCTTTCTAATATCACCAATAAGGGGTTACCTAAATTTTACAACAAAGATCTCAAGTGAGAGGAAACCTGCTATCTGCTGAAGCAGCCCATTCCTTTCCTAAAGAGAGAGAAAAATTATTAGGAAAATTTTCCTCCTCTCAGACCAAAATCTACCTCTACAACTTCTGCTTATTGGTCCTAGTTCTGTGCTCAGAGGTCAAGCAGAATAAATCTAATCCATCCTTTACAGACAGTCTTTAAAATACTCAAATATGGTTATATCTCTGCTAAGTCTTCTTTTTCAGGCTAAACATCATGAGGTGCTTCAAGGTTTCTAATCTTCATACCACACTTCTTACCCTAGAGGGAATAAGATGACACACTGATCAAGAAGTTCAAATCGAGCCTTGGACAGTTATCTGTGTGACCCTGGGCAAGTCACTTAACATGTATCTGCCTCAGTTTCCTCAACTATAAAATGGGGATTATAATAGCACCTTTCTTTAAGGGTTTTTTCTTTTTTTATTATTATTAAAATTTTTTTATTTGCAAAACATATGTATGGGTAATTCTTCAACATTAACCCTTACAAAGTTTTCTGCTACAAAATTTTCTCCCCCTACTCCTCACCCCTCCCCTAGATGGCAGGATATCCACTAAATGTTAATTATGTTAAAATACTTGACAAATCGAATATATGTATACATATTTCCACACACCATTTTTGTGCAGGAAAAATCATATCTACAAGAAAGAAAAATCATAAAAAGGAAATACAATGCAAGCAAACATCAATAGAGAGCATGAAAATGTTATGTTGTGGTCCATATTTCACATCCCTCTCTCTGGGTGTATGTGGCTTTCTTCCCTGAACAATTGGAAGTGGTTTGAAACATTTCATTGTTGAAGAGAGCCATGTCTATCAGAATTGATCATCATGTAGTCTTGTTATTGCTGTGTATAATGATCTCCTGGTTCTACTCATTTCACTTAGCATCAGTTCATGTAAGTCTCTCCAGGCCTCTTTGAAATCATCCTGCTGGTCATTTCTCACAGAACAATAATATTCCATAACATTCATATACCATAATTTATTCAGCCACTCTCTAATTGATGGGCATCCATTCAGTTTCCAGTTTCTAGCCACTACAGAAAGGGCTGCCACAAACATTCTTGCACATGTGGGGTCCCTTTAAGGGTTTTTTCACTGCTCAAATGAGATATTTGTAAATACCTGGCACATATTGGATTCTTAATACATATTTGTCCTCTTCCTTCCTCTTCCAGCTTGCAAATGGATTTTCATCTTAAAATGTGCTCACATTTGAACAAAATGTTCTAATTGTGGTCTACTTATAGCAGAGTACTATGGGACTAAAGTAACTTAGTCCTTGTTGTTACACCCCCATTATTGTATTCTAATATAGCATTAGCATTTTTGGCTAATCTATGTTTTATTATTGATATGTATTAAAATTATAACCCATTAAAATGTCCAGATATTTTTTATATTAACAATTCTCTAGTTATTCATTCCCCCTATCATTTTATAATTGTGAAACTGATTTTTCTAATCCAACTTTAACATTTAAATTTTTTTTTATAAAATTATATTTTATTAGAATTATTTCAGGATTATAATATATCAACATTTTTTCAGATGCTGTCATTGAACACTTTAGATCTCTCAATTTTGTGTTATCTGTATATTTGCATAGCATGCCACCTATATCTTAATCAGTAATAAAAATGTACCTTTGAGCATTAATTAATAATAACTAAATTAATGATCATTAATTAAAAAAAGATTATTGGAGCACCCCACTAGAGACTTCTTTTCAAGCTAACGATGACTCAGAAATAACAATTCCTTGAACCTATTCATCAAATCTGGATATACCTAACTGTAGTATCATATAATCCATAGCTCTCTCTCTTGGCCACATATATAATGAGTCACCTTTTTTAAATATTGAAAATAATATTTTCTTCAACTATTAATAGTCATCCTGTTTCAGGGGCACAGTCATATTCTCAGAATATTCATGATGATGCAACTAAAATACTAAGAAATGTCATCTTGGCCTCCTATTGGATTTTAATCTATTTCTTTTTTTTTTTTTTTAGTTCAGAATTCTTTATTTCTTTTTTTTTATTTTATTTGCATAACATATGTGTGGGTAATTCTTCAACAATAACCCTTACATAGCTTTCCGTTACAAATTTTTCCCCCAACTCCCCACCCCTCCCCTAGATGGCAGGATATCCACTACATGTTAATTATGTTAAAATATTGGCAAATCGAATATATGTATACATATTTCCAAACTTGTCATTGTTGTGCAAGAAAAATCTTGTCTACACAAACGATATATCAGATAAAGGAAACACAATGTAAGCAAACATCAATCAAGGAGTATGAGAATGTTATGTTGTGGTCCACATTTCACATCCCTCTCTCTGGGTGTATATGGCTTTCTTCAGTGAACAATTGGAGGTGGTTTGAAACATTTCATTGTTGAAGAGAGCCATGTCCATCAGAATTGATCGTCATATAGTACTGTTGTTGCCGTGTATAATGATCTCCTGGTTCTGCTCATTTCACTCAGCATCAGTTCATGTAAGTCTCTCCAGGCCTCTCTGAAATCATCTTGCTGGTCATTTCTTACAGAACAATAATATTCCATAATATTCATATACCATAATTTATTCAGCCATTCTCCAATTGAAGGGCATCTATTCAATTTCCAGTTTCTAGCCACTACAAAAAGGGCTGCCACAAACATTCTTGCACATGTGGGGCCTTTTCCTTCCTTTATGATTTCTTTGGGATATAAGCCCAATAGAAATGCTGCTGGGTCAAAGGGTATGCACAGTTTGATAACTTTTTGAGCATAGCTCCAAATTGTTCTCCAGAATGGCTGTATCCGTTCACAGCTCCACCAACAATGCATCAGTGTCCCAGCCCTCCCACATCCCCTCCAACATTCATCATTAACTTTTCCTGTCATTTTAGCCAATCTGACTGGTGTGAAGTGATATCTCAGGGTTGTCTTGATTTGCATTTCTCTGATCAATAGTGATTTGGAGCACCTTTTCATATGAGTATAAATAGTTTTAATTTCATCCTCTGAAAATTGTCTGTTCATATCCTTTGACCATTTATTGACTGGAGAATGGCTTGAATTTTTATAAATATGAGACAATTCTCTATATATTTTAGAGATGAGACCTTTATCAGAACCCTTAAATGTAAAGATACTTTCCCAATTTATTGCTTCCCTCCTAATCTTGTCTGCATTGATTTTGTTTGTACAAAAACTTTTTAACTTAATATAGTCAAAGTTATCTATCTGGTTTTCAATTAAGAGTTCCAGTTCTTTGGACATAAATTTTATTCCATCTCCATAGGTCTGAGAGGTAAACCATATTACATTCCTCTAATTTACTTATAGTATCACTCTTTATATCCAGATCATGAACCCATTTAGATCTTATCTTGGTATGTGGTGTTAGATGTGGGTCAAGCCCTAATTTCTTCCACACTAGTTTCCAGTTTTCCCAGCAGTTTTTGTCAAATAGTGAATACTTATCCCAAAAGCTGGGGTCCTTGGGTTTATCAAAAACCAAATTGCTATTTTTAATCTATTTCTTATCAAAATTTAGTTGAAGCTGAATCTTTTGCAAAAGGTAGAGGAAGCACGATATCGGTATGCTGAGAACAGGGGTAAATCAAGACACAAAATGTATATAGTAATTTCTTGATCTATCAGTCTAGTAACCCTGTCAAAAAAAAAGATAACGAGTTTAGTTTTGCATGATCTATTTCTTGATGAAATCATGTTGACTCTGTCATCACCCATTTCCTTTTCTAGATATCTTTTAATAAAAAAAATAAAAAATTCTCAACAAATTCAATTTCAGAGTTGAAAGAGATCTCAATATCCCTTTAGTCCAATAAACTAACAAGGGAAGGAATCTACATTGTAACTTGCCCTTAATGAGGGCAATTCCCTCTCTAAAGAGTCCCATTTCTACTTTGGCACAGCTCTAATTGTTGGGAAATGTTTTCCAGACATCAAGCTTAACGTGGCCTCTTTGCAAGCATTTCCAATAAGTGAAGATAGTAATTGTATCTAATCTTTTCTTCTCCAGGTTGGACCTGACCATTTCTTTCAACTTATCCTCTCATAGCAGGACAATGTCCTTTACTATCCTTGTCAGCCTCTCTGGCTTATCAATTAAGTTCCAGGAATGAAAGTCAAATTCATTAGCCTCTAATTTGTAGGCACTTTCCTTCCCTTCATACTTCATGTGCCAAATCCTGCTGATTATAACTCCACAATAACTTTTGCATTTATCTGCTTTCCTCCACTCACACTGCCACCACCTTCATTCAAGCTCTTATCATCTCTAGCCTGGCCTATTGTATGGATTAAACTGGTTCCCTTTTCCAAGTCATCCTCTATACAGCTGATAAAATAATCTTTCTCAGTGTGAAATGTTCTCTGTGTTCCACCTTTCAAATTTCCTATAAAACTTGCCTGTAATGTTATCTCCTGTGTATAATCTTCCTTGATCCCACATTCCCTACCAGGATAGCATTCTCCACCTCCTCAAATATTCATTGAGTGCTTTTCTGATTTCTTCTTTTTACCCTTGACTTTCTAATCTATATCTAAGTCAAATCCTCACCATTTTCCTGCCCACTTTGCAGGAGAAACTCAGTTCCTTGAGGGCAAGAATGACTTAATATTTTGTGTTTATGTTCCCAAGCTCCTAGCACAATGCCTTGTATATAATAGGCCTCAAACAAATATTTATTGAATTGGTTTAATTTAATGTGATATAATATAATAGTCCTAGGCTTATACATAGACCTGGGCTTGAGTCACAACTATTGCTGTGAAACTTTGAAATTTTCTTTTGATCTATATGAAAAATGAGGAAAATACCTTCACTCCTTATCTTAGACTCTTCTTGTGAGAGAAGGGAAGGAATATAAATATATGTATATATACATACACACACACATATATATATAATTATACATGTATACTATACATATTATGTTATATACATATTATATAATGTACATATATATATTATTGCAATTTCTCCAAAATACTATGTATTTTGTTATCATAAAACCCAAGCTGGGTTTCTCTTTTAAAAAAATTAAACTGACATCTTCTGTTCTTCCATCATGATCATTTCCTAATATATCTCTTGATCCCCTGACTCCTAGAGATCCATACATTTTTTAGCACGTGCTGCTGAAAAGAGCATGATCCACCCATTTTATTTTGTATTTAATTGTTAAATTAAATTTATTTATTTAAAACATACAAAATACAAAAATGCAAAATAGGAAAATACAAAATATACAAAATAGGAAAAGAAAAAATTGCCATGTGCATTGCAGAACATAAGGGGATTCAAAATATGAAACAACAAATTTTTATCTCAACAAAGTCTATACAATAAAGATTACACATTGTGTTCAGAGCTGTCCATCTTTGCTTCCTTGTAGGTTTTCTTTTGTTCTGTTACCTACTTTTTCCTTTATTTTTTCCTCTTTCTACTTCCTCAAGAAACCTACATTTAAATGCTGATACACACACGCGCGTACACACACACACACACACACACACACACACACACACACCCCTATCCACTTTAAAAAGAATCAAAAAGCATAGAGGAGAGTTAATTGAGCAATAAAGTAAGCAATAAGCTAACCTAATTCAACATGATATAGAATATTCTATAACCAAAGTCCCCTACCTGAGAAGAAGGGAAGGAGGTTTATCCTCAGCTCTTTTGGTGGGGAGGCCCTATCTTCATCATTATAATTTCAGAGCATAAATATTTCAAATGTTTTGTCTTTTTTTCCTTCCCTATGCATTGTTGTAGTCACTGTGTCTATTGTTTTCCTGGTTTTTTCTCTACTTCACTTTGTATCTGTTCACATAAAACTCCTGAAAATTTATTCTTTTCATAGAAAGACAGAAACAGTTTTTCTTCCTTGTCTATATATCCCAAGAATGTAGCACAGTGCTCAGCATATAGTGAGTGTTTAGTAAGTACTTTATCATTTATCTTTCATTGATATTTATCATTTCCTACAGTGCAGAATTATTCTATTGGCTCCATGTAACACAACTTGTTTAGTCACTCCCCAATGAATGGGCATCTACTCTTATTTCCAATTCTTTGCTACCACAAAAAAAGTGCTGCTATGAAAATCTTGGTATGTATCAAACTCTCCTTTTTTATCATTGATTTCCTTAGGTCAGTAGAATTTTTATTAGTGTTTTATTAAAATCCTACTACATGCAAGGCATTGATTCATATATATGCTTTCCATACCCAGATAAAGCATAACTTTCTTGAGGACTAGAATCCTACTGCTCCCAAAGCTCAAATGAGACTCTAAAAAATGCTTCAGCTTTTTAAAAAAAATTTTTTTAGAGCAATTAGTGATTTAAGGAAAGCACATAAACTATAAGCCAACTAGGTTGCTGGCAGATAATATTCAATATCTCCACTGAGTTCTGAAGTCCAGAAAGTGATGTTTATTTTGAAAAATTGCCCCAAATTGGGTTGGCAAGCTATCTCTTCAGTGTGAGACAGAGTGCCCTGAAAATAATCAGCTCACTCACTGATCTTCTATGTGTCCTTTGGAGAGCCAGTCCTCCTCCAAGGATCTTACTTTACTCAACTTTTAGAATGATGGCATTGAAATCAGGGGTTCTTAACCTTAATTTTAAAAATTGTTGATATTTTGCTAAGCATGTTTTAATATAACTGGCTCTTTGTGACTTCATATATTTATTTTGTACATTTAAAAATATTATTCTGAGAAGGACTTCATCGGGTTGCCAATGGAATCCATGATACAACACAAGGGAAAAAAACCAACCAACCAACCTGAAATGGTCTCCAAAAGGCATACGTAGAAGGCCTGGTGTTATTTGACTCTTCTTTCAGAGATGAGGGAAAAACAATATACTAATTAAATAAACACTGATACCCCCAAATGCTAAGAAAATTTTTTGAGAAGAGAATAATGATTATACTTTTTATACTCATCTACAAAAATTGACCAAGATGAAATGATTGGATTTAGAAGTGAAAGAGGCATTAAAGATAATCTAGTCCATCAGCAAAGAGAACTGAGGAATTGAGACCAAAGTTTATCCAGGTAATAAACACAGGTGGAGTTTGAACCCTGGGGCTCCAAACTCAGGACTCAGCCCACTTTCTTCTGGAACATGAGAATCAACCTTTCATTTGTAAATGAAGAGAGACAGAGACAGAGACAGAAAAAGACAGACAAAAAGAGAGAGACAGACAGACAGAGAAATAGAGACAGAGAGGCAGAGACAAAGAAAGAGAGACAAAGAGAGAGAAGAAAGTTGTTACTAAAGCCTTCACTTAAAGTAAACCAATGCTTAAATTTGTATTTGGCAAGAGGATTTTATTTCATCTTTAAAAACCAGGAGTTTCTCACTAACCTGTAAAGCAGATGCTGCAGGAAATACCTGCTTTTGAACAATCATTTTAAAATGCTGAGTTCCCCTTCAGGGCCATCTCTCTTGTTTATAGAGTTCTAAGAGAAGACTCTTGCTAGTAAATATAAATGTATCAGTAAAATATGGGCAGCTGATTATGCTTAAGCTTGTCAAGGGCATCATGGACAGAAGCCCTTGAACTATTCCAACAACATTTCATTTGGTATGGAACAGAAACAAGGATGATTCCATGTCTCCTTCTACCCTAGGTTATATATAACTCCATCAAGTGAACTCAGGCCAAGCATATCATATCCTCCTGCCAATGCTACAAATTAGATAAAACCAATAATTTTTGTTAGCCTTAAAAAAAAAAAAAAAACCTTCTGTGAAAATGTCCCATTTTTCACATCAGCGACACTGTTTTCAGAGCTTCTTTGGAAAAGCTAATTGGGATGCATGCCGGGGTGTCCTGGGAACAGAAACCCAAGCCAAGTCTCTTCTCTGTAAGTGCCAGAAATGTAAAGTAGGTGCAGCAAATTTTATCGTTACTTCGATTTGGGCCCAAGGGGCAAATGTCCAGTTCTGTGATCAAGTAAATTGATTCTAGACCTGAGTGAGCCATTTAAAAGGTATTCAATCTGGAGTAGCCTGGAAATTGGGAAGAAGGATGAGCATAATCCTATTTAAATAGCTCCTACTCTGGCAGGGAGACTGGGTGTATAGGGAATGGTTGAAGAGATAGAGGAGCCTCAGCATCATTGGAAATAGGGTTATTTTTCAATAAACAAAGAGTAGGTGATATTGTGGATAGAGTATTGGACTTGAATTTAGAAGACCTGAGTTCTAATTCTGCTTTAGTCTTTTGATTGTGTGTCACTTAAAGTCTCTCAGACTCAGTTTCTGCATCAAAAAATGAGAGACGATGTGTTTGTCATAATAACACCTAACTCAGGGTTGTTGTAAGGATTAAATGAAATAACATGAGTAAAATACTTTTCAAACTTTAAAGCACTACATAAGTATCTGTCAATTTTCTTAATATGAAATTGTGATTGGCAAGGCAAAAACTCATCCTCACTTTTTTGAAGAGATTTCACAGAATTTCAGAGTTGAAAGGAAATTGAGTTCTATGCTTGATTCTCATGTTCTTGTGTTGGGAAGTCTTATCTAACTACCCATGTACTTATCTATCTGCCTACCTATCTATTTATCTTTCTGTCTATCTGTTTATCTATCTGCCTATCTACTATCTATCTATATCTGTATCTGTCATCTGTCTGCTAGCTATTATCTGCCTATCCATCTATCCATCTATCCATATATCTCTCCATCCATTCATCTATCTATCTACCTATCTGTCAGTCTATGAATCTATTTAGCTATCTGTCTGTCTGCCTGTTTACTTATTTATTTGTTGTGGGCTATCCTTGCAACTATCTTTGGCTTGTTTATAAGATCAATCTATATAAAGAGAAGGATCCTGGAAACAGCAAGCCTACCTACCACAAAGCTCTCTTAATAGTCTGTGGCCAACAACTACATCTTTTAGGAATATGATATGTAACCATATCCATGTTGACACAACTACAATGCCATTTTATGGTTTTCTGATGCTACCATACTCCTCCTTTTTCTCCTCCTCAATTTACTTCCGTCCTGCTCTTTTACCTAAGGCTCTTCCTGCTCACATTGTCATCTTTGGGTCAACCATGACTACTCAGTATGTGTTTTCACAAAAGAGTCTTATTGTATGCTTCTCTATGTTGTTAAATTTTAAAAGCACTTAAAAAAAAGTAAAGATCATTCACATTTTCACAACATGCTCTTTCATTGTTAATTCAAAATAAAGGATTTTGAGGAACTTCACAGAGAACTATACTACTAGTTGCAGAAAATTCTATCATCGTTATACTTCTTGTGACAAGATTTTGCCTGTATTATTCAGTGATCAATACTTGAGATGGGTAGGGTGATATAGGAAACTCTCAGGAGAACCTAAAAGCATCTCACTAAGTTTTTAAAAGTTACTTAAGTTAAATCTGAAGCCAGAAATAAATGACCTCACTTCTTTATTTGCCCAATTGAAACAATATAGTGTAAAGACCAAATCAAACCATTGAGGTGATCCTAGGTTTCAAGTGCCTCAGACTCTGCCTGGAAATTTTGGGGATTATATGAATTTAGTAACTCAGTACTTCTTTCCCTTTGGGGATGATATACTTTCAGGGTACTTCTGGCCTGGCACTAAGAGGTCTTATATCTTTAGTATGACACATAATCCCTTTAGGGGTCCCTTAGTCCTCTCAAAGTAAAAGAAAAATGTGTGTGGAGAGGTGGTGGGTGAATTCTGCAACAATTAGGAGAGATAGCTTTCATCTAGTTCTTTCTTTCAGATAATATTATGTAACTCTGAGACTTACAGTGAGGTTCAGGAGATTGGCTAACCTTGCCCCATTGAATCATCATGATTGGTACTTCCACAAGGAACATGGACTCACCTAGTTGACTCTGCACCTGAGTCTCATGTGCCCTTTCTGCTTTGTCTTTCCTTTCTTGAGTTGGTGACTGAACATTGTTTTCATGATGGCAACTTTTTAGTTTAAAATGACAAGAGGTCTTAGGTCTGATCAATGGAGCTGACTAGTGGCAAGAGAATTTTTTAAAATATCTAACTATAAGATCAGATACTGATCCCAGCAGGGTTTGAGTCATAGAATCTTTTTCCTCTCTCTAAGATACCCTCTTGCTCTAGATTCAATTATGTAGCTCTCCAGGATTCTTTCCTGGAAGCCCTTTCCAGGGAATCTTTTGGACAATGCATGAACAGAGGTAAAATATAACCATGCTTATGGGTAATCCACACAAATTGTTTTATGAACTTCTAAGGTTTAATTATCATCCTCCTAGATGAGATTATAGAAACAGTTATAAGTTACTAAATCCTGTTTTAAGTTTGTATTTGTCAAAGCACCCTTTTGAGAATCTTTTGTATTTAGTATTCTTGTGTGAAGAAAACAGATACACTTGATTTACATTGTACAGTGAATACGTTTGTAACTTTGGGGAGAGCTATGCTCTCCCTATATATATATATATATATATATATGTATATATATATATATATATATAGTATCTAAACTTTAAATAAAATGTCATTGGAATGTCAGCTGAGGGGTTAATGAACCAAGGCAGAAGAGGAAAAAGAGGCTACTTCCATCTCTCTTTGAAGATCAGGGCTCCCAATATGGATCCTATAGGACTGCCTGGCAGTGCCTCAAGCTTCCTGGACTCGATATCTAAACTGATTTTTAGACATAAAATTATCTCACTTCCTTAGTTTCTTCTCATATGGTTCTATATTATGTTTTGGAGAATGAAAATAAAAGTTAGATTTCAAAAACCTTATATACCACAAAGGTAAGAAAATAAAATCAGAATTGGAAAATGGGATGGTGAGGAAAAGGAATTGTAAATCTGCAGAGAGTATTCAATAACCTCCATAGGGAACGTGTATGAATAAATGATATCATAGCATTAGCACTGAATAGAAGAAATAGGTAAAAAGAGAAAGATGGTATTAGGGAATCAGCAGATGAAAGGAATGCAGGAGTCATTATATGGGTGTCAGTAATGCCTCTGATACAATTCTATAAAAGTTGCTCTTCCAAATTAAGTTGGATTGCTTTAGTTTGGGATGTTATTGTCTAGACGGAGTACTGGCAGCATTGCAAATCCACAGAAATAAGTGATAAATGTGAGTTTCATCTGGTTGGAAGCAAAAGGTTCATTGGAGTATGTCAGAGGTTTGGTGTCAGGACTGGCCTCGTTTAACATATTTATAAATGATCTGGAAGAAGGAAACAGTCACTGCTAATGAAATTTGCAGAGATGTGTTGGCAGTGTCCTGGGTTTGGCCATAATGTCATGAGTACTGCTGTCATGAAGAAAGATCTTCCACCAGGAAGTTAATTGGATTAAACTGATGACTTCCTGGGGCAAGGATATTCCATCAATTTCCCAACTGTTGGCCCCAGAATGGATAGATTTTGGATGTGATCTGAGGCAAAAAGTATATAAAAGTATATGAGATGGACCCGGTGGAGGGGAAGTCTTCATAGAGGGATAAATTCTACTGTTTCTATGTGTGAGGGATCTGAGCCTAAGCTTTAGATCTTCATGAACCACATTCAATTAAATTAAACAAATATTTACTAAGTACTTACTATGAGCACAAATATCTGACAATTCTACTTCCTTTCTAGAACTAAGCTAGGAAATCCTTGTCTTTTGGAAAGCCTTCCTCTTTTTCTAATTTCCAAACTCCTTTCACCAACTTAAAGCTCTGAGATTTATGAACCTTCATAGTCCTCGAGCTAGGATGACTCCTGGATTTCAAAGATTTGTCACAGCCAATTCTCTATTATCTCCTGCTTCTTCCATTGCCACTAAAGCTAGATGCCCTTTTCTGTCATTTAGCCCATAATTTTCTTCTCACCTATGTCTTCTATATATTTCAGCTCATAGGAATCTATTTTCTAGGGTTTATTTACAGAAGTTAAAAAGAGATACAAATTTAGAAATATTATATTGAGCAAGGTAATGAGTAATTCATATTTTAAAAGAAAATCATCTAATTCCAGACTGTTTGGCACCTAGATTTCCTAAGTTATTCTAAATGTTTATAGTTCCTAGGGCTTAGTTTAGCTCATGGTTGTCTCAATGTCTAGAGGAATCTGATCCCTGGAAACCCATGAAAAAAGGCAGTTTTATCACCTCCCCCCATACACTGTTAGCCCAAACATAAATCTTCCAATGGGATGTATTGGATCAAATTTATTGGTCATTTCTTTCATTCCAGATTTTGTCAGTCAATAAGAATGTCTCTTGAATCCATAGCAGGTTTTGGGATGTTCTACCCATAATCTTATCTTGCTATTGATTATCTAACTTCATCTTTCATAGACCAAGAAAAAGCAAATATACCTTCCACTGCCTTAGTTAACTTCCAGTTTTCCATCTCTGAAGGAAGTTAGGAGACATTGCATTCAGCCCTACTTCTAAGCCCCAATTTTTATATCTGCTTCTTCCTCCAATAAGTTATGAAATAACAGCAAAGTAAAAGGCATTTATTTGAAAAAAGAATGTAAGAAGTATACTAAGACTCAGTCAGTGAATACTCTCCCCAGTTTTCCAAATTATAACTCCTAATCTTCTGGAGAAGTTCAGCTAGTCTGCTTGACTTAATTTCTCATGCCAGTTTATCAACCCAGCATCATTAGCTAGTTGAACAGAGAAACAGATGTGCAGGTCCATTCTTTTGGCACATAAACTCATTGCTATCCCAACATTGCTACAGCAACCTACTTTGTTTTTTGAATAAATCTGTAGTGTCATCATTGTGGGTTCTCCTTCCAACAATGCAGTTCATTATCTTTGGATTTGTTCTTGTATTACTATTGTGTATGTCTTTCCATGAATCCATCACAATCTGGAACTTTTCCTCTATCTTGGAACTGCAGATTCAATGGAACATATGGATTGACCATACATTTCCCCAAGATCTCTCTGTGGGATCTTTTATGCCATCATTTGTGTATAATGTGACTTGCAGCAATATAACATCATTGTAAGAATATTGGTGTTAAAAACAATTAACCTTTGTTTTAGAGAGGATTGAGATAATTAAAAGAACTACATAGTTTCCGATCTCCTTTCTTTCTCTTGACCCAAGCTCCTCATTCATAAGCAATGCCTAACTTATATATAATATATGCTGATGGGCCAGTTCTACGGATTGCCTATTTAATATCATAGTCTTCCCCAGGGGCCTTAGGGTCTCAAAGGCATTGCATTCATCTTAAAACCCACAAATACTAGAAGCTTGCATCTATAGTTTTTCAGGAAAAGAACCAAGAGGAAGATATCTATTTCCATTGTTCCTTTGCAAAATAATAGCAATAATAATAATAATATTCTTGTTGATACTAGAAAAATTGAGGTATCGCTTGGGGATAGCCTCTTGATTCTATTTACATTTTGCTCTTATCCCTTTTGAGTCTCTACTCAGATCATTGTGTCCTAGATTCCTCTAAAAAGTTTAAGAAAACATTCCCTTCCAATTTGTCAGTTTCAAATAGGACTAATGACATAATGGTGATGTCTTGACTTATGTGTGAATTGTATTTAAGTGAGATGGACTTAAACAAAATCATCGGTTTCATTCTCTCTTCCAGAGTCATCAAAGTCGGGTGGTAAGATAAAAATCACGATGACTAGTGATGGCCCAGGATGCAATGGATGGCCTTAGCATTTTTGATGTCTGATTAAGCTCTTAGCACTCCATGGTGCATGCTTCAGCTGCCTTTGTGATCATTGAAACCAGTTTTTTATCTCTTTATTCCACTAGGGGAAGTTTTCACATGGTTGGGGTAGACATCCCTCATCTCCTTGATGGGTTTAAGGCCTGTCTCTTTACCTGGTTTAGCCTGTCTGCCAAGAATACTGTGCATGCTATATTTTCTTGGTCTGTGGTTAGGTAGTATCATGACCTGATGTGCTCAAAAAATATAGTCTTCCCCCCGCCAATGACCAAAATACATTGTTCCTATTACTACAAAAATCAGAATAATTCAGTTTAATATATAATATGTCCTTAATCCTTTTCCTTGTGTGCACCTCCAAATAGATGACAATAATATAGTCTAAATAGGAAAAAAACTGAGAAAAGAAAAAATGGGGGGGGGGAGTTTTGAGGATGGCCATGACTACAAATAAACAAGTTCTATAATTAGTTAGAATGTAAATTGTCCAAATAACATATCCCAATTCCAGTATTACCATGCCTATTAATGTGAACATAAATAATCTCATTTCTTAGAGTTGGAAAGGATATAAATTATGTAGTCCAGCCCCCAATATTAATCAGAATGCTGAAAACATGATAGGGAGTTGTTTTGTGAATCTCAAAAAATTTGTTAGTAATTCATTGCAAAGGAGATTAAGAACACATTTAGAGCTAGGTGAGATCTTAGCAGTCATCTAGCCCCTTATTTCACGGATGACAAAATAAGATGAAGAGGTTCATTGATTTGCCCAGGGTCACAAAATAATAGGTGCAAACTCAGGGCCATTGATTCCAAACTCAGAATTATGTCATATTTCTTTTAGGTTTGCCTACAAAAGTGTACTTAAGCTATAATGCAGTAGAACTATAAGACTAACTTCCACTTATATAATTTATTTCTAGAGAAAAAAAAGATCATATCAATCAATCAGTCAATAATCACCTATTAAATTCCCACTAAGGTAGTTAAGTAGCATAATAGATAGAATGCTTATGTAGATTTAGAAAATCAGAGTTCAAATACAGACTCAGATATTTAATAGCTGTATGGCTCTAGGCAATTTACTTAACTTCAATCTGCCTCATTTTCCTCATTTATAACATAGTAATAGTAATAGCACTTACTCCCAGACTTGTTGTGAGGATATAATAAATTAATATTTGTGAAGCCCTTTGCAAACCTTAAAACATATGTATATACAAATATAAAAATACTATATATAGGATTGATAACCTATATAAATACTAGTCATGATTATGATTACTATGCCAGATCCTATCCTGATTTCTTGGTATACAAAGACAAAAACAAAATGTTAAAGGCCTTGCCCTCAAGAAGCTTACTTTCTATATTTGTAAATATACCATGAACCACTGGGGAAAAGGTCTATTTCTTTCTATGTCCATTCAATTCTTTCTATTTTCAATCATATTTAGCTTATCCCAAAACCTATTCACTTCCATAAATTCTTTTTTATTTATTTTTTGGTTAGATTCATCTAGTTCTGGAAGGAGTATGCAACACATTCACAGGTAACCGTAATACATGCTATACAAAAAAGTAAAGAACTCACCAAGAACACATTTGGCCTGACTCCAGGTTCAGAGTAGGGGCAATTCCCTAGTTCTCATGGCAACAATAAAGTGAGGCTGTGGGAGAAAGGATGGAGACTCTGGGACAGAAGAGATCTTAAGAATGGGGTCCATTTATGAAGTATGTAGCAAAAAAAAAGTCAACCATTGATAAATACAGATTGTTTCATAAGTTGGGTATTGTTAAATCAGGGATATCTGTATAATTTTGGAATCTAGAAGCCTTTTTAAAAATTACCAAGATCACTGATCACAAAACCATTTAGCTATGTTCTCTCCACAGATGAACTATTCACAGTAACTGAGTAACCAAGGTACTAACTGGTGAGTTGCCGCATCTGTGTTCGTCTTCCTAAATTGTTAATGGAGCTTCTTATAGGGCCTCACTAACATACAGTGAGTAAGAGTATTGGGGGAAATTGCCTATTAGATAGATAGTGATTGTATTCTACTTGAAGGGGGTTTCATATGACTAATAAAAGATTACCCAATATCTGAGATTAGATTTAGGACTATTCTCCCATGGACAGATCAGATTTTTAAGATCTACATCTGGGACAGGATCATAACACCATCATATAGAAACATCATTGATTTCAGAATAAGGGGTTCTGAGTTCAAAATTCACTACTTATTCCCCAAATGACCTTAAATGAGTAATAATCTCTCCAAGTCTCAGTTTCTTCATCTATAAAAGGAGATAACCTTTAAAGTCCCTTTTAGTTCCAAGTTGAAACTGATACTCTTCTGATTCCACTCCACACCTCAAAAAATATCTGAAGCTCCATCTCTGACAGTTATAATTTTCTCATGTTTCTCATGTACACAATGAATTTACTTTGCAGTTCTTTCAGACAGAAAGTTCAACCCAAATAAGATCATCTGGGACCAGAAATCTGTGAGGTCACAATTCATTTTTTGTTAGAGAGAAGCTGAATGTACTCTAAGGAGCCCACTGGGCTTGTGATTGACTAATATGAGTCTTTGAACTTTATTGATCTCATTCCTTATGAGGTCATTCCTAGATAGGAACAATGGCTTCTATTTTTCATCTAAAGCAAGAGGGGTTGTGCTGGAGGGCCACCCTGCTCTCATAGATGGAAATAGAATCTGTCTCCTACTGATTTGTCTGGATATGATATTTTTTATTCCCTAGAGTAGCTATGTACATAATCTGTAAAAGTACCTCTAGGAAGGAGCCACGTAGTAGTGTCTTTGAAGGAGAAGTGACTGATGCCAAAGCTTATAAGACAAAATGTGAAAGTTGGCCTAGAGGAGAGTCAAGTTCCAATAGGTTGTTCCTTTGCAGCTAAATTTATTCAGAATAAAGTGCTTCTTATTATATTGTTTTTTCCCTTTCCCCATAGAATATAAGCTCTCTAAGGACAGGGATTGTTTCATTTTTTTATCTCAATATCCTTAGTACCTGGTCCAGAATAAACACTTAATGATGGCTTGTTGATGAAGTGATTGATGCCTTATCTTTTAGGTAAATCAAGAGATTTAGGGTAATTCCATTTTGGTTATGTCCATTTGTTCCTCCCCCCTTTCCCTTGTGACCTGTGATTCATAATGGAAGAAATCAACCCTTGTATTTAAAAGCTTTCTGATTACTCAGAATTTATGGCAACACTAAACCAAGAAATGGAGTGGGAAGCGGGGAATGAAGAGGCAAATATAAAAGGTCTTAGACAGATTGGAAATATAGCAGAATATAATGAAATGAGATATTTCTCAGAAAAAATGTAAATTCATTCATCTGAGGAAAAATAGTTTCCATATAACTGTGGTGGTTCAGAATGACTGATTTTCAGAGCCTGACATTTCTGGCAGTAGGATGTCTAGAGATAACTCCTTCTCTCAACTAGCACCTCACCCCTATATAAGGAATCATCCTTGCAATAAACTTCCATCTCCCTTGCAAGCTTGATAATTGATGCCCCCATGGGTGTGATGTTAGGGTTCAGGAATGAAGGACAAGTCATTTAACTTCTTCAGTCATGTAACCCCTTCAGTAAAATGAGATTGTTGAACTAGATAATATCTAAGATTCTTTCCATCTTTAATCTGTGATCCTATTAGATGCATTTAAGCAAAATAATTCCTTTCCCTATAAAAACACCAATCTCCCTAGTACATGACTGCAAGATCTTATGGTATGGGACTACTCAGATATAATAAATATCTAGAGGAGTAATAAAAGACCTGAATGGACTAGGTCACAGAACTAGAGGTCACTTGTTACCTGACTCATTGATCCCCTTTCTCATCTTTCTGAATTTAAAAATTGTTGTACTTAACCTCTGTACCCCTTCCAAAGATTAATTGAGAGGGACTTTGAAATAATAGAACACTGGACTTGGAGTTTCTCAGATACTTAATAGTGATAAAACTTGAATGAAGTCATTTTAACCTCTCTGTGTCTTAATTTCCCTCATCAGTAAGGAAAGGGATTTGGACTCAGCCCTTAAATTCCCTTTAAGCTCTCAACCTATGACTTTGTAGGATCCTTATCTCTTTGAGTGACTTATCTCAGCTGTATTCTGGTTCCCTGCCCTCCAAGAGAGATCTTACCAGGCCTTCCATGTTAGGAAGAGGTCTAGGTTGGCCATTCATTATTCCTCTCCATTTTCTCTGACTTGCTGGACTTGGACACGTTGCTCTCCTCTCTCTTCTCCTTCTCCCCATTTTTAGTTCCTTTTTTGAGTAGAATTTAAACTCTTGGAGGGCAGCGAATGTCTTTTTTTGTTTGCATTTATATCTACAAGTTTTATCAAGTAGCACTTAATAGATGCTTAATTCCTGTTGCAAGAAAAGGCTATCTTAAAAAGGTTGTTAACAAGTGGACCACATGTTTAAGTAGTCTACCAAGATGGTGATATATACTTAAAAGTATATTTCCCTCTTTTTCATTGCCAAGTTTTGGGGACCTGAAATAACAATAGTAGTCTTTTAAATGTCTCCACTTTGTCAGGTTCCACTTTGTCCTCATCCCTTTACAACAAGGTTTCTGATCCCATTAGTTTATTACTGTTCCCTCAGTTGTTGCCAACAATCTCTTAACTACTAAATTCAATGTCTATAGCTTCTGATTTGTTAATCACTCTTCTCCCACTGGAAACTATCTCTTTCTTTGGCCTTCATGACACTGCTTTTACCTAACTGGCTATTGTGGTTTTATTTCTGTTTCATCATCTCTATCTCACCATATAAATATGGATTTTTTTAAGGCCTTGACTTAGGTCCTCAGCTCTTCTTAATATTCTCTTTTGGGGCTCTCATTAGTTTCCATGAATTCGGTGATCATATTTATGCATATAATTCCCAAATCTACAAATCTGAATTTGTCCTATATGATCACTTTCATGCTGGACATCACCAATAGGTTATCCCATGAGTTTCTCAAACTTAACATGTTTAATATAAGACTCATTATTATGTCCTCAAAAAATCCCCTCTCTTTCTCATTTCCCAGTTTTATCTAGGATGCTACTATCCTCCTAACTACTATAGTTCACAACCTTAAAGCTATATTATTTTCCCTCCTCCTTATCTTCCATATCCAATCAGTGGTCAAGTCTTATAGATTCTTCTTAGTATCTTTCACATCCATCCCATAGTCTCCACTCACATGACTGATACCTTAGTTCAGACCTTCTTTACCTCTCACTTGTATGGTTGTGATATTCAAATGACCTCTCTACCTTTATTCTTACTTCTCTTCAATGTATCCATCATTTCCAGATTTGACAAAATAAGCTAGAAATGCAGGGAAGGGCAGCCACTGAAGTTTCTTTCTTCAATGATATTTGAATAGCACCTGCTATTCATTTCCCACCTAAAGCTGCATTTAACTATTTCTCCATCTTCACTAACCAAATGTCTTCTACCCTCCTACAGTTGGAATACTAGTTCTCTACTTTAGCATCCCCTGGCCATAACCACAGCCATAGCCTCTTCAGTCATAGCTTTCCTATGGAGATCTGGGAAAGACCTTAATTGAGAAAGGTCATTGTCACCTACTGCATCCTGGACCATCACCAGTCATCTTGATTTCTGTCTTGCCACTGAATTTCAATGACTCTAAAGGAGAGAGTAAAACTGATGACATTATACAGCATTGCCTCACTTAAATCTAATTCACCAGCAAGTTAAGACATCACCCTAAAGATGTCATTAGTTCTCTTCAAGAACAAAGGATGAGCCACAAAAACTGACAAGGGCCTCCTGACCACCACAATAATCTCATTCTCCCCTGTAGAACTACCTCCAGGACACAGAGGCTCCCATCAATAAGTGCACCAACTAGAAGCTTTACAATTCCTATGTCTACTTGTCATGTCTTACTACTTTGATCAGAATGATGTGGCATTAGACAACTTTGCCAAATATTTTTGTGCCAATCTTTTAAGGAAAGGTAATAAGCCAAGAAGTCACTAAAAGTTCAAAACCAAATAAAGTGGCTAAATTTTCCATCAGGACTTTAAGAAACTCGATCTTGATGACTTGAAAATGGGTTGAATGCAATGGAGTATGCTATGTACTTGGAAAATAAAAGTGAAAGGGTCCTTAATAGAATTGTACAAAATGACAATGATAAAAATGACTCAATTTGTATAATTCATTGAAACTCATTATCTGGGTAAGTAGGTAAAATCCATAAAAGCCTAAGTAACCACATTAAAAAAAATTGCCAAATCAATGCCCTCACACCCTAATTCTGGCAAAAAATTGCCAAATCAATGCCTTCACACCCTAATTCTGGCATTATGGAAATATATCTTTGAAAAGTACTTCTGAGAAAGGGACCCACATGTGCAAGAATGTTTGTGGCAGCCCTTTTTGTAGTGGCAAGGAACTGGAAACTGAATGGATGCCCATCAATTGGAGAATGGCTGAATAAATTATGGTATATGAATGCTATGGAATATTATTTTTCTGTAAGAAATGACCAGCAGGACGATTTCAGAGAGGCCTGGAGAGACTTGCATGAACTGATGCTGAGTGAATTGAGCAGAACCAGGAGATCATTATACACAGCAACAACAAGACTATATGATGATCAATTCTGATGGACATGGCTCTCTTCAACAATGAAATGTTTCAAACCAGTTCCAATTATTCAGTAAAGAAAGCCATATACACCCAGAGAGAAGGATATGAAATGTAGACCACAACATAACATTTTCATGCTCTATCGATGTTTGCTTGCATTGGGTTTCCTTTCTCAGATTTTTTTCTTGTAGACACGACTTTTCTTGCACAGCAAGATAAGTGTGGAAATATGTATACATATATTTAACTTGTCAAGTATTTTAATATAATAAACATGTAGTGGACTTCCTGCCATCTAGGGGAGGAAAGGGCATTAGGGGGGAACAATTTGTAACAGAAGGCTTTGTAAGGGTCAGTGTTGAAGAACTACCTATATATATGTTTTGCAAATAAAAATCTTTAATTAAAAAAAAAGAAAAGTACTTCTGGAAACAGTAATGAGAGCTGGAACTCAATTATTATTCTCCCACAACTGAACTATGGGCTTGATTTCTTACTGTCCTTCAATACTTGCATATTTTGGTTATCTGGCCTTTTCTTATTCTATATACAAAAAGTTACACCATTTATATCCCAATAAAGTAAGTTATTACTGATAGGAAAATAAAGTTGCCTGAATAACTTCTATGGCACAGGTGTGACCATGTTGCTATCCTGCTCAAAACCTTCATTAGCTTCTTATTGCCTGAATAAGATATAAACTCCTTACAGAGTCATTGAAAATCTCCCCACTTCTAGTCTTATTTCATATTATCCTACTTCACATACTGTGTTCATGTCACACTGAATTATTATTATTTTCCCCAATTCAGCCTTTTGTTAGATCGATTGAAGGAAACAGGCATGTTTATCTTGAAGAGGAAAATATTTTGGAGGTGGGGGAATGAAATTTATTTTCAATATGAAAAATTGTTATGGGGGAGGAATTGAATTTGTGCTGTTTATCTTCAGAGGGCACAATCAGAGTGATGCATGAAAATTGAGGAAATTGAGGAAAAAGCTTGATGTCAGGAAAACTTCTTCATAGTTAGGGATGTACAGAAGTGAGATGGGCTGACTTCCTCCTTAATGGGGCCAAGATTTTTAATGGAAGAATGAAAGACTAGAAAAGTAGAGAGTAATAGAATAATTAATGATCACAATGAAGATATAGGTAAAATTGAAGAAAAGTTGGAAGGCTAAGAATCATATATGCAAAATTTCAGAGCTCTGGATCGTGGAAGTGGAACATTTTTGAATAATTTGTAAGATCAAGGGTATAACCAATCCTGTGTGGCTAAGATATAGATCATAGGAATTGAGGATACTAATGAACTAAGGGAAAGCCTTTGAGGAAACATGAATATATTTATTGTGTGAAGGCAGAATAAAGAATAAGACTGTTAGACAGTGACTGAAATTCAAGAAAAAGAAAGAAGAATAAATGGCCTAAGATGGTAGATAACTAACAAGAATCTGGATAAGGGAATAAAAATGGACAGAATGCGTCTCATCATCACCAAATGATGGTTATGTAGAAAATCTGTAAGTGATCATGAGGATCAGAGAGTACCTTTTCTTCTGGCTCAGTATATCTGGAAATATGAGAGAAGATTAGTCCCATGAGATAAAGAACAGCCAGGGACATACTGTATAGAGAAGTGTCTTTTTTTTCCCATGAGTTGAAGAAGATGGAAGGAATGGGAGAGGAAGAGGTGTAAAATACAAAGCTCAGTTTGCTAACAACAGAATGAGTTTTCCAGAGGATGAAATGACAATGTAATGGAAATCAGAATTAGGGACTCAGTTGGTCTGGGACTAAAAAACAAAGAGATGAAAGAGCAAAGTATAGTAACAGAGAAAGTGATCTTTTGCTTAGGCAGATAGATTCAGAGTCAAGGGTATTTAACAAGAAGAGTTCACTAGCCATAGGACAGAGGACTTCTCAGTAAGCCCTGGCATCTCTGACCTAGATCTCAGGTAGGATGTTGATTGAGTGTTTCTCTTCGCTGTCGGGGAAAGTGGAGTGAGATTCTGTTTTGTGATGAATCTAGATGACTAAATGGCAAGAGGTCTGGTGTCTGAATCCTCACTTATTACTGAAGGTTAAAATTTGCTTAATTATTCACTCTCTGATCAACAATGGCTCTCTGCTCTGGTTACTAAACCAGATGTTGGTTTAATTTTCACCATTTGGTAGAGGGAGGAGATTTGAGCTTCTGGTCCTTGGCTGATCTTGAGTTGGTCCAGTTGACCAGGTGGCAAGAAGTCTGCTCTCTGGGTCTTCAGAGGTTATGAGGCTCTGAGATATGTTTTATTCACTATACACAGCTCCAAAAATAAAAACAGTGAAATAGGAAAGCTTAGTGATTTGCAATCTGACATACCTCCAATCATGTTACTGACTAACACTGAATTGTCCATCAGCATCCCTAACCTCAATCACATGTAAGATAATGTTACTTATTAAAAATAACAAAAAATGTCACAGGATCATAGATAGGATAGGATCACAAATGTATAGGCGAAAAGGACTTCATAAACGATATTATCAAATGTCTCATTCAACCAATGAAAAAACTGAGATCCACAGAGATCATGATTGACTAAAAATCACCCGGGTAATAAGTACAGACAGATCTCATAAATGTAAATGCACTTTGCCTTTTAGAGATGTTATTCTCAAAGGCTTTACACTTATTTCAAAGATCCTTCTATTGCTTAAAACATTTCCTGAACTCATTTAGAACTGTATTCCAAGCCAGTTTATGAAACACATTTTTAAAAAATCAGTCTCATTAATTGGTAGTCACAGCTCATTTTTACTTCACACACCATTATTCAACTTGCGCACACATTTTTCTTTGCAATACTTTTTTTCAGAATGACTTTTGGTCATTTGCCAAAAAAATTAAAATCAAATCCACTCAAAGAATAAAGATTTTTATAAGTGAATAGAGCAGGTTGCAGATATGATACTGGATCAGCTCTATCCATATTGTTGAGTTGATTGACAGCATACCAGTGTATTTAGGCTCCACTCCCTTCCTTCATCCTCCTCAGGCAGGAGAATGACTTCAGCATGGAAATACAGACCAGATTCCCCATGAGATGCATCAAGACAATATGGATTCTTTTTCCTTCTACTTTTCTTCTTCCTCTTCATTCTCCTGTTTCTCCTCCTCCTCTTCCTTCTTCATAATCATCTTTTTCATCATCTTCTCATCCTCTTCTTCTTTCTTCTATTCTTTCTCCACCTAATCTTCCTCCTCCTCCTTCATGAGTAAGGGATAGCACTTAATTGAACACACAATTCCTGAAGTGTGTTTAAAAATCAGTGGTTACTTTGTAATCACACTCTGTATATACACATATATACACATACATTAGCCATCTTCTCTTTACCCTTCTCTACTAATCGTCACCACCTCTACCCTACTAGCCAAAAATTCACAAAAGGGATGATGCTATGATATATCAAAGAAGGCTTTGTAGAGCACCAGCAGGAAGATTCTATACTGTTTACATAGAATATGTGTGTGTATTTGTGTCTAAGGTAGTCATCTTTAGGGTGGGGCAAGGAAAAAGAAACTTACATAATGACTTTATTATACATTTAAAAGGAATAGCAAGTTGTACATAATAGATGAGCAATTTTGTGTCCAATCATCTTTTTTATTATTATGCTATGTTATGGAGATGTTTACTTTATTCCATAAATTAAAATAAAATAAATAAAACATAAAAAATAAATAGCAGGCTAGACTATTCCTTTGGGAAGCAAAAATGATTTGTGACAATGAAAATCACAAGGTAGTGAATGTCAGTCTGAGACAAAAGAAGTCACTAAACTCACCATAACTAAACTCTTGCATCACCCTTGAGGGAAGAAGCTCAGAACCTTGACCTTCATGTTTGGGAATCCTGGTCCTGCTAACTAACTGCAATTAACTGTCAAGCTGAGGAACGATAAAATTATGGAAGAGATGGAATAATGAAAAATATGGATACCTACCATAGGAAACTAAACAAGAGGTGGTACCACTATCCATGCATATATGGATGGCTACAGATAAAATAAAGAGCAACAAAAACCAGCAGGAAATTTTAACATAGACCCATAGAAGAAGGGCATATTTCCTTAATGTATACTTCTGGGTAGTCCAAAGGTTCTTTCTGCAGCTGGAGATTGAAATGAATATAGGATGTTTCTCTAGAGCTAGAAGGGACTTTAAAGATCACATAGTCCAACCCCTCTTCCCACTTTACTTAATCTTTCCATCCAAACTAACTATTGGTCTGTATGTCTTCTCCCCTTTGTGACAAAACTTGAAAAAGCCATTCACTATTAGTGCTGCCACTTTTTCTTGCCCCATTCTCTTCTTAACTCCTTATAATCCAGCTTCTAATTTCATCATTCTACTAAAATTGTTCTCTCCAAAGTTAACAATAATCCTTAATTGTCAAATCCATTGACCTTTTCTCAGTTCTCATTCTCTTTAACCTCTATGCAGTCTTTGACACTGAAGATCATTTTCCTCCCTTTGATAATCTCTTTTCTAGTTTTTAAAAATATTTATTATATTTTTAATTTATGGAATAAAACAAGCATTTCCATAACATAGCATAATTAAAAAAGCTGACTGCATATGAAAGTGCAAATCTATTGTATATAACTTGCTATTCCTTTTAAATATATAATAAAATTATCCCTGTAAGTTTTTTTCTTCCCCCATGGCTATCATTAGACACACACACACATACACACACACACACACACACACACACACACAGACACACACACACAAACATAAACAAACATATTTGCATATGTATAAAATATACATAATATATAAAATCATTCCATACATACTTTTATTTATCAGTTCTTTGAATAAACAAGAGATAGAGAACAGAGTCGGATATAAAATGGGTGATTTTGATTGCATTAAATTAAAAAGATTTGTACAAATAAAATAAATTCAGTCTTTCTTAAGTTTTCAGGACACTACTCTCCTGTTTCTCCTATCTATCTGATAGCTCCTTCTCAGTCTCCTTTACTGGTTCCTTTAATCATAGGTGTCCCACAGGGTTCTATTCTGAGTTCTCTTCTTTTTTCTTTCTATACTATTTCACAGATACCATGGATTCAATTATCATCTCTGTGCTGATGATTATAAAATTTACCTATCTTCCAAACTCTGATGACCTTCAGTCTGGCATTTCCAACAGTCTTTTGGCAACTGGATGTCCAGAAAATATCTTAAACTTAAATGTTCCAAATTGAACACATCTTTACTGCTCAGCTATGCCTTCCTTCTTAGCTTCCCTATTATTGAAGAGGATAACCCCATTCTCCTAGTTCCTCAGATTTAAAACCTAGATGTCATCCTCAATTCCTCACTATTTTCCATCCACCCAAATCCCATCTATTGCCACGACATCTCAATTTCTTCTATACAGCATCTCTCAAATATGTCCCCTTCTTTCCTCTGACACTGCCATCATTCCAATTCAGGCCCCCATCATTATTACTAATGGGATTGTCTGCCTCAAGTCTCTGCCTTCTAATCAATTCTTCATTCAGTCACCAATTTGACTTTCCTATAACCAAATCCAACCACATCCCTCTTTTACTCAATAAGCTCTGTGGCTCTGTCATCTTCAGGATCAAATATAAAATCTTGTGTTTGACATTTAAAACCTTTCATAATCTACCTTTCCAGTCTTCTAGTCATAACCTTCCCTTTCCTAGAATGCTTTTTCTCCTCAATGCCACTTAGGACTTTTGAATTCCTTTCAGCCTATCTTCTACAGAAAATTTTTCCCAAAACCTCTTAATTCCACTGGCTTCCTTCTCTTATTTCCTATTTATCCTGTATATAGTTTGTGTGTATGTATTTGTTTGCCTGTTGTCTCCTTATTTAGTTCCTTGAGGGCAGTGACTCTTTATTTTGGTCTTAAAAATATCTCCAGTGATTAGCATAATCATGTTCATGGAACACAATAAGCACTTAATAAATGTTTCTTGACAGACTGATCTATTCAGTCACATTGACATGCCTTAAAGGGAAAGCTCTTCAGAGTTGCTGCATTAAGCAGATAAGATCATTGACATCATTATCATTTTTATCCCTGAAGTCATGACATAGTAGAAAAAGAACAGAGGATAACAATAGAGAACTAAGTTCAAATCTTATTCCAGACACATTAGCTGTATGATCCAAAATAAATCTCTACCTCTTAGATCTTTAATTTTTACTGCAAAATTTTGTTACGAAATGTTTGCACTAACCACTTCACATGGTGGTTGTGAGAAAAGCACTTGGAAACCTTAAAGTGCTTTGCAAATGTGAATTAGTATGACTCTTATTACCATCATCATCACTATCACTATCATCAGCTGGAACAGGATTAATTAATGCTATCATCTGAGTGCTGTCAAAAAATGAATGATTAAATCCCTTTGCCTTACTAAATGCTAAGTGCATACTTAATGATAGCAGATTATAGTTAAACACAAGAAAGCATCTGCCAGAGGGTAGGAAACTGAAAAGGTTGGGGAATATGGAAGCCAAACAGTTATTCATCTTGGAGCCTGAGTTCCCCTAAGTCTTCTTTACCACTTGAGATGCCCAAATTGACCCATACACTTCTCAGGTTGGGGCTTCTGCTCCAGGACTCAACAGATATCTGAAAGAAGGTTATGTTTTATGACCAACAATTAAACAGAGGAAAATTAAAGGAGAAAATCAAGGATACAGCCCAATGCATAAACCCCAGCTATACAATTAACAGCACCCGCATTAATCACAAGTCAGTTCAGGCTCAGTGGTTTGATAGTTATTCATCTGCAGGAACAAACAGATCTTGATAGGCAAAGAGGATTGATTTCAAATAACTGAAATACACATGGAACTCATACCATTAATTAATCAAGTAATTGCTCTCTTTGTTTGAAGTTTGGTAATTGAGTTTGGAGAGGTTATTCCTCTTGCTTTTTCTAATTCTATCCTAAACTTCTGTCTCATGATAGATATCTGTCTTGACAGAAGTTTTTTTTTTTATTAAAACTTTTTATTTTCAAAACATATGCATGGATATTAACCCTTCAATATTAACTTCAATATTAACTTCAATATTAACCCTTGCAAAACCTTGCATTCCAATCCCCCCCAACTCCCTCCATGAGATGGCAAGTAATCTAATATATGTTAAACATTGTAAAATTGTATGTTAAATGCAGCATGCATACATATTTATACAATTATCTTGCTACACAAAAAATAAAATCAAAAAGGAAAAAAATGAGAAAGAAAACAAAATGCAAGCAAACAACAACAAAAAATGTGAAAATACTATGTTATGATCCACACTCAGTTCCTACAGTCCTCTCTATGGGTATAAATGGCTTTCTTCATCACAAGATCATTGGAACTGGCCTCAATTATCTCAGTGTTGAAAGGAGTCACATCTATCAGAACTGATCATCATATAATCTTGTTGTTGCCATGTACAGTGATCTCCTGGTTCTACTTATTTCACTCAGCATCAGTTCATGTAAATATCTTCAGGCCTCTCTGAAATCATCCTGCTGACTTTTTCTTATAGAACAATAGTATTCCATAACATTCATATACTATAACTTATTCAGCCATTCTCCAACTGATGGGCATCCACTCAGTTTCTAGTTTCTTGCTACTACAAAAAAGTATTGTCACAAATATTTTTGCACATGTGGGTCTCTTTCCCTCCTTTAAGATCTCTTTGGGTTATAAGCCCAGTAGGAACACTGCTGGATTTATGCACATTTTGGTAGCCTTTTGGGCATAGTTCCAAATTGCTCTTCAGAATGGTTAGATCAGTTCACAACTTTATCAACAATGTATTAGTGCCCCAGTTTTCTACATCCCCTCCAACATTCATCATGATCTTTTCCAGTCATCTTAGCCAGTTTGAAAGGTGTGTAGTGGTACCTCAGAGTTGTCTTAATTTGCATTTTTCTGATCAATAGTGATTTAGAACACCTTTTTATATGACTAGAAATGGTTTTAATTTCTTCATCTGAAAATTGTCTGTTCATATCCTTTGAGCATTTATCAATTGAAGAATAGCTTGAATTCTTATACATTTGAGTAAATTCTCTATATATTTTAGAAATGAAGCCTTTGTCAGAACTTTTGAATATAAAAATATTTTCCCAGTTTATTGCTTCCCTTCTAATTTTGTCCAAAACCTTTTTAGCTTAGTATAATCAAAATTATTTATTTTGTGTTCAATAATGAGCTCCAGTTCTTCTTTGGCCACAAATTTCTTCCTCCTCCACAGATATTCTAACTTGCTTATAATATCACACTTTTTTGTCTAAATGATGAACTCATTTCAACCTTATCTTAGTATACAAAGTTGGGTGTAGGTCAATGCCTAGTTTCTGCCATGCTAGTTTTCAATTTTCTCAGCAGTTTTTGTCAAATAGTGAATTTTTATTCCAAAAGCTGGGGTTTGTTAAACACTAGATTATTATAGTCGTTGACTGTTTTGTCCTGTGAAACTAACCTATTTCACTGATTGACTACTCTATTTCTTAGCCAGTACCAAATGGTTTTGATGGCTACTGTTTTGTAATATTGTTTTAAGTCTAGCATAGCTAAGCCATCTTTATTTCATTTTTTTCATTAATTCCCTTGAATTAATGTTCTTCCTTTTTTTTTTAAATTTTTAAGCATTCCATATTAAAAAACAAGATAAAACAGAGCTGCAAAGAAACTTAAAAGTGCACACAGGAATCATGAAAAACATAAAAAAGTAAACATGAAAAAACAATAATTTTTTTTTCATGTATACATATCTATACAGTTATCTTACTGCACAAGAAACATCAGATCTAGAAAGAGAAGAAGAAAAAAACAACCTAAGAAGGAAAACAAAATGCATGGAAATATTCACAGAAAGCGTTAAAATGCTGTGTTGTGGTTCACTCTCAGTTCCCACAGGCCTCTCTCTGGATGTATATGACTATCTTCATCGCAGAACAACTGGTTTGAATCACATCATTGTTGAAGAGAACCATGTCCATCAAAATTGATCATCGTATAGTCTTGTTGCTGTCTATAATGTTCTCCTGGTTCTGCTGATTTCACTCAGTATCAGTTCATGCAACTCTCTCCAAGCCTCTCTGAAATCCTCCTGTTGGTCATTTCTTACAGAACAATAATATTCCATAACATTCATATACCATAATTTATTCAGCCATTCTCCAATTGATGGGCATCTTTTCAATTTCCAGTTTCTTGCCACTACAAAAAGGGCTGCCACAAACATTTTTGCACATGTGGGTCCCTTTCCCTCCTTTAAAATCTCTTTGGGATATAGGCCCAGTAGAAACACTACTGGGTCAAAGGGTATGCATAGTTTGACAACTTTTTGAACATAGTTCCAAATTGCTCTCCAGAATGGTTGGATCTGTTCACAGTTCCACCAACAATGTATCAGTGTCCCAGTTTTCCCACATCCCCTCCAACAGTTATCATTATCATTTCCTGTCATTTTAGCCAATCTGACAGGTGTGTAGTGGTATCTCAGAGTTGTCTTAATTTGCATTTCTCTGATCAATAGTGACTTGGAGCACCTTTTCATGTGACCGGAAATAGTTTCAATTTCTTCCTCTGAAAATTGTCTGTTCATATCTTTTGACCATTTGTCAATTGGAGAATGGCTTGAATTCTTATAT
>JAJPUD010000214.1:552806-619962 GCA_023553655.1 Myrmecobius fasciatus | reverse complement strand
GGTTTACCTCTCAGACCTGTGGAGGGGGAAGGAATTTGTGACCAAAGAAGAACTAGAGGTCATCATTAATCACAAAATAGATAAGTTTGACTATATCAAGTTAAAAAAAAAAGAATTAATGTTCTTCCTAGGACTTCTTCCAGATGAACTTTGCTATTATTTTTTCTTGACCTTTTCATCTTCCAGATAAACTTCATTATTATTTTTTTCTAGATCTGTAAAATAATTTCTTGGGACTTTGATTGGTATGGCACTGAATAAGTGGCTTAATTTAGGTAGTATTGTCATTTTTATTATATTTTCTCAGCCTACCCATGAGCATTTGATATTTTTCCAATTGATTAGACTTGACTTTATTTGTGTGGAAAGTGTTTTGTAGTTGTGTTTATATAGTTCCTGACTTTACTTTGGCAGGTAGACTCCCAAATATTTTATATCATCAACAGTTATTTTAAATGAAATTTTTCTTTGTATCTCTTATTGTTGGACTTTGTTGGTAATATATAAAAGTACCGATGATTTATGTGAATTTATTTTCTATCCTGCAACTTTGTTGAAGTTGTGAATTGTTTCTAGTAGTTTTTTAGTTGATTCTCTAGGGTTCACTAAGTATATTATCGTATCATCTGCAAAGAGTGATAATTTGGTTTCCTCATTACTTACTCTAATTCCTTTAATCCCCTTTTCTCCTCTTATTGCCAAAGCTAACATTTCTAATACAATATTGAATAATAATGGTGATAGTGGGCAATCTTGTTTCACTCCTAATCTTATTGGGAATGGTTCTAGTTTGTCCCCATTACATATGATGTTTGCTGATGGTTTTAAATAAATGCTTTTGATCATTTTAAGGAAAGCTTCATTTATTCCTCTGCTCTTTAGTGTTTTTAACAGGAATGGGTGTTGGATTTTACCAAAAGCTTTTTCACATCTATTGAGATAATTATATGATTTTTGTTAATTTGGTTGATATAGTCAATGATGCTCATAGTTTTTTCTAATATTGCACCAGCCCTGCATTCCTGATATAAGTCCTATTTGGTCATAGTATATTATCCTGGAGATGACTTTCTGAAATCTCTTTGCTAATGTTTTATTTAAGATTTTTGCATCAATATTTATTAGAGAAATTGGTCTATAATTTTCTTTTTCTATTTTCACCCTACCTGGTGTAGGTATCCTCACCATATCTATGTCATAAAAGAAATTTGGTAGGACTCCTTTCCCTATTTTTTCAAATAATTTGCATAGTATTCAAATTAATTGTTCTTCAAATGTTTGGTAGAATTCACATGTGAATCCATCTGGCCCTGGAGATTTTTTCTCAGGAAATTGATTAATAGCTTGTTCTATTTCTTTTTCTAAAATGGAAGTAGTTAAGTAATTTACTTCCTCTTCTGTTAATCTGGACAATTTATACAATTTTGTAGATATTCTTCCATTTTACTTAGATTATTAAATTTGTTGACATATATTTGGGCAAAATAACTTCTAATTATTGCTCTAATTTCCTTTTCTTTGGTGGAAAGTTCTCCCTTTTCATTTTATTTTTTGCTTTTTGCTGAAGCAATTGGGATTAAGTGATTTGCCCAGGGTCACACAACTAGGAAGTGTTAAGTGTCTGAGGGCAGATTTGAACTCACGTCTTCCTGACTTCAGGGCTGGTGGCTCTATCCACTGCACCACCTAGCTACCCCATTCCTTTTCATTTTTGAGACTTACAATTTGATTTTCTTCTTTCTTTTTTCTGATCAAATCAACTAAATGTTTATCTATTTTTTTCATAAAATCAACTCTTGGTTTTATTTATTAATTCAATAGTTTTCTTACTTTCAATTTTATTAATCTCTCCTTTTATTTTCAGAATTTCAAATTTGGTATTTAATTGGAGGGTTTTGATTTGTTCTTTTTCTAGCTTTTTTAGTTGCAAGCCCAATTCATTGATCTTCTTTTTCTCTATTTTATGCAAGTAAGCATCTAGAGATATAAAATTTCTCCTAATAACCACTTTGGCTGCATCCCACAAATTTTGGTATATTGTCTCATTGTTGTTATTCTCTTGGATGAAATTATTGATTGTGCCTATGATTTGTTGTTTCACTCACTCATTCTTTAGGATTAGATTATTTAGTTTCCATTTAATTTTTGGTCTATTTTCTTGTGGCCTTTTATTGCATGTAATTTTTATTGCACCATGATCTGAGGAAAATGCATTTACTATTTCTGCCTTTCTGTATTTGATTTTGAAGTTTTTATGTCCTAATACATGGTCAATTTTTGTATAGATTCCATGTACTGCTGAGAAAAAAATATATTCCTTTCTGTCTCCATTCAATTTTCTTCAAAATTGAAAGAAGTTCTTTAAAGGTTCAGGATACTAGTAGTCCATTGAAGCATACAAGATGGAGCATACAAAATGACCAAAGCAAATCAGCTTTATTAAAAGGTGATTTACAATATAAAAGACAATCAAGGAGTGTAGTAGTGTCAGCTCAAGTCCTCTGGGGCTATGATGGATTTGACCACTCTGACAGGGCCCTAGATGGAATGGAATACCAAAAACCAGTGAAGTCTTATGGGTTGGTTTAAGGTTCTAATCCAAATCAAGCAAGATTAGACATTGTGGACATGAAACTATAAAACTGAACCAGAGGATTGATGTTATCTTCCTTCTAGTAGAAGGGCAAGGGCAAGATTTCTTGCGAATTGGTGCTGAGTGGATATTAATACTCCCATCTAGTGGGAAAGGGGCTTCCATCCTCTTGCTTCTTGCTGATTTAATTATGACAGTGATTTGGAGCATATATATTAATTACCTTGGAGTTTCTTCAGCCTGATGGCAGAGTGGATGGAGTGCCTGGCCTGAAGTCAGAAAGACCCATCTTTTTCAACCTTAGACACTTACTGTGATCCTGGGCAAGTCACTTAACATTTGCCTCAGTTTCCTCATCTGTAAAATGAGCTGGAGAAGGAAACAGCAAACAACTCTAATATTTTTGTCAAGAGAACCCTAAATGAGGTCACAGAGAGTTGAATATAACTAAAAAATGACTGAACTGGGGTTTTCTCCTTTTATCAGGAAAAGGTATTTGCAAAATCCTATCCTTTATCTAGACATAATAGTTAAGGATTACAAGTATTTTATTGTTATTTTGTTATTAATATTAAAATAGTAATAATAATTAATAATGATACTTTAAACTTATGACAATCAATAAACATTTATTAAACACTGTGTTCCAGGCATTGTGCCAGGTACTTAGAACACAAAGTATATCCATAACATGTTGCTACTCAATGGAATTTATGTCTAATCAGGTGAAACACACACACACACACACACACACACACAAGTAAACACTAAGTTGGGGCAAAGCATTAGAAGATGGGATTGGAGTCAAGAAAAGCCTTACATAGGAGATAATATTTGAGCTAAATTTTGAAGAGAACTGCAGACTGGAAAATGGAGGCAAGGAGAGGGTGCATTAAATGTAGAGTAGAGCCACTGCAAAGGCATAAAGATGAAAGATGGAATTCTGTGTATGTAGGTCATAAAGCAGTATATAATAAGTTTAGAAAGCAGCAAAGTTGAGGAAGGCTCTAAAAACCAAATAGAGATTTGGTTTGTGTGTTTGGTTGTTTGATCTTTTCTGTCTCCCCTCTCCCTTTCTCTTAAAATGGTGTTTGTGTTTTGTCTTAGAAGCAATGGGGAGCCACTGAAGACTTTTGAGTAGAAGAGTAACATGCTAAGAGTAGAATATTTCTTTGACAAGAGTCATAAGGATGAATTGAAAAGGAAAAGCATGAGGGAAAGGGATGAAAGGAAAGGAAGAGGATGAATTGAAAGGACTGGAAAGTCTAGTACTATGATGGCCTTGCATTGCCTGAGGAAAATGTGCACATATTTTAAGTGAATATTTTTTAGGTTATCTACAAGTCAGCTTTGGCCATAAACATAGCAGAGCACTGACCCATATAGGAATACCCAGCTGGAATTTCTCTTCTTTGGTTACATTTATATGTCCTTAAGACTGTTTCCAGGGCCACATGGCTCTATTATTCTTGCATATTAAGCTGCCATCCTGATACATATCATTGCATAGCCATTAATGTCAGCATAAACTTGTATTTTATTTTTATCGTCTCCTTGATGAAGCAGATGGCCCTGATGTTATGGGATGCTGCAAAAAGTTTGCTCCTTTTTTTTGCCTTGCCATCAAAACCTAGAATGTTTTTCTTAGAGTAGAGACTTAATAAATGATTGTTGAATGAATAAGTGTTTGGTGTAGTTGTTTGGTTTCCTATGTTAACGGCTTTTTGAAACTATAAAATATCTCAACCAGTCAGAGATTTCCAAGATGATAATGGAGTAACTAATGAAGCAGTAAGCTTTCCAATACAGAGTGTGTGCATAAATAGGCTCTGTTAAGGATGCTTTTAAAAGAGATTCCTTCATGAGGTAAAAATGTGGAATTGATGATCTTCCGATATGGGTTTTCAGGTCTTTAAAACCAACCTGCTCTAATAGGGATGATGTAATTTCCACAATAAATGTGCATTTAAACTACCTCTTCTGGGTTTTGTCCTTTGGTTAACATTAAAGATAGATTGAAATTCTCAAGCTTAGTTGAGTCTGAAAGCAAGAAGTTGATATTGCCAGTAACACATAGAGAAGATCAATTGTTTTTAAATGACTGACCATGAAAAAAACTCTAAAAAGTTCCTTGAATAATTGTATCATTTTCTTGGATATAATTATATATCCAAGTCATTATCATCATCAACATCATCCTCAGCATTATCAGCAGCAGCTTCATAGATAAAACTTACCTATAATCATTTAAATGCCATTGATACATAAGAACATAACAACAATTTCTTAACAAATGTAGTGAAACCAAATGTTCATTATCTGCAAGCAGTATGAAATTAAAAAAAAAATAACTTTCAAAAAATGGACATTGTGTGGGAATAGAATGAAATATTTACCATCCCTGTCAACCTAGCTGTGACTGGAGTTTTCCAAAGATCTTTTCAGTGAGCCTAAAGAAGATATAGCAGCGGACATCTTATATCTTAATTCTTTTATTCAATTATAAAAATAATTATTGTATTCACTTGTATAATAGTTCAAAGAAAACCAAAATTAAAAGAATAATAGAATAATATCAGGATAACAATCTATCCCATAGCAATTTTATCTGAATCCTATAAAAAAATAAGAATAAGAAAAAAAGAATAACAAAATAGCAGTAATAAATGGCATTTATATGGTGTTTTAAAGTTTTGAAGAGCTTTATATTCATTATGATATTTAAAAATTTTAAAGAACTTATGAGACAGGCAATAGCAGTATGATATCTCATTTGATATATGAGGAAAATTAGTTTCAGAGAGATTAACTGACTTGCCCATGATTAGATAATAATATATACTTTTGTTCAATTGCATCCAACTCTTCATGACCCCACTTGAGAATTCCTTGGCAAAGATATTGGAATGGTTTGCCATTTCCTTCTCCAGCTCATTTTATAGGAAACTGATGCAAACAGAATTAAATCATTTGCCTAGGGTCACCCAACAAGGAAGTGTCTGAGGCTAGATCTGAACTCAGGAAGATTAGTCTTCCTGACTTCAGGTTCAGCCCTCTATACACTATATCACCTAGTTCCCCCATAATGCATCCTAGATGGTGTTTAAACCCAGTTCTTCCTTTGCCCAACATCAGCAAACAATCCATCACTCTAACATATAAAATTTTTATATATTCCCAACTTTGAGTGCCCATCCTAATAGTACATGTAATTCCAGTGCTCAACAATGGAGAGAAATTTAGTAACAACCAACCCATATTTGTATCAAGCTTTACAATTCACAGTATTTTCCTCACAGCAACCCTGTGGGTAAATGGTACAATTATTCTGATCCCCATTTTACCACTTTACAGATAAGGAAACTGAGGAGTTAAATGACTGACCCACTGCCACACAAAGATTAAGTGGCAAAGCAGGGATTAAAGGCTATAATCCCATTGTTGTCCCCACCATGTAATTCTTCCTTACTTTAGCCTTTTGACAACTTTGCAGCAACTATCCCTCACATATTCAATTCACACACAAGTCAGATTATCACTCTGGTGATGCCATTGGTCCTCTTTAGAACAAAGGATGAACAACAATAAGCTTTTTGAAAGTCTGAAAATCAATAGACAAGGGGAATCAATTGAAAAGTTGCACCATGATCAGAGGATAGGCTTCTGAAGGCTGTACTCTACTCAGGATAGCAAGCATAATCTAGCCCTATTAGCTGATTAAAAACCATTTTCTCAATGGGCATTTCACCTCATCCTGGCTGGAGAGTTTCATGAAAGAGCTAAGAGCTCTGGCAGAATAGTCTTATATAGAAGAAAAGCTTCTAGAAACACACCAATACATCAGGGAGTGATTCTTTTCAGAATCCAGTTCAGATGTGTACCTTATCCAAAGGAAAATAGATTTTTCTTGTGAGATTACAATTTTTTGCACATATATGATACATATTATGTAAAACCAGATCAAAATGCTAATCGCTAAGCATTTTTGCCAAAAAAATCAAATAGAGAAAGTAAAGAGAAAAGCAGTGGCGTTGGAAATAGGTGGTAGAATTGCTCAGGGAACAGAAGAAACAGAATAGAGCAATTAGGCAAAATGTACAGTCAGGGGAAAGAGGAGAAAAGAATTACAGGAATGAAAGAGACCTTATTGCTTATTCAGGTTGCTTTGAGCAACAAATAAAAATTATTTTTCATTTTGTATTTGTATTATATATATCCATATATCCATACACATAGACATATGTATGTGTACACATCTATATTATTTGTGTGTGGACAGATAAAAAGAGATAGATAGGTAGATAGAATGTGTGTGTGCATATATCTTACATATACACAAGCAGACAGACAGACAGACAGACAGACAGACGGATAGATAGATAGATAGATAGATAGATAGATAGATAGATTATATAGGTAGATAGCTAGAAAGAAAGACATACAAATGATAGATCATATAGACAGACAGAATGTGTGTGCATATATCTTACATATACATAGACAGATAGGTAGATAGATAGATAGATAGATTATATAGGCAGACAGACAGAAAGATAGACAGACAGATAGATAGAACATGTGTGCCTATATCTTACATATTGTTTCCAGATCAGAACTTCCTTTATTTATAAAGAACAGCACTTTCTCTACAGCTGGGGATCTTAAGGTACTTCTTAGAAATCTGAGAGGTTAAATGATTTACCTAGTGTGGGAAGAGGTGAGCCTTGAACCCAGTTCTTCCTGATTCTTTTACCAGCTCTCTAATGTATAATTATGTTTTCTGTTATATATATATATGCACATATTTAAAGTGCCACATATAGCAATTATTTAATATCCAAAGTGACACAAAGTCCTAATATTTGGCATATTCCTCTAGGGCGGTGATTTCAGGAAGCCTCCCAAGTATCATAATAACCCCAATCAAACTGCTCATGGATGCATGAAACTCCTTTAACAGGAGAGAAATGTCTTTCATTGAACAATAAGAAATAAGTCTTAAAGGTCAACTAATTCTAAAAGAAGTACTCTGGGATAGGGCAAATAACTAGAAACTTTGGGTACAAGTTCTAGCTAAAGCATTTAGCATCACTGTGACTTTGGGTAAATGAATTCAATTCCCCCATCCTCAGTTTCCTCATCTGTACAATGATGATAATATTTGTCTGTTTGCCTCATGAGGATTCTTCTGAAAATTAAATAAGACCATCTATCTAAAGTTCTTTGTAAATCTTTGACACCTACTTAACTTTTGGCTATTATTATTGTAAAATGATTCACACTCATGAGCATGAAGTTGGAGAAGACAACCACTAATATCCCTTCAACCTCTAAGATGCTGTGATTCTATAATAATGCAACAAATTGTGTTAGAACTTGTATTTAGTATCCCCCCACACACTTTTCCAAACATTTTTTTCATTGCTTTTAAGTTCATCTTGTAGAGTAAAAATTATTCCTATTAAGAGAAAATTTGGTACAGGTACTTATGGAGAAAGTAGCTGATGACTATTTGTTTCCCTATGATTATGTATCTATCTGGAACCACAATTCTTTTGGGGGGCTAGATATTTTTGCCCCCAAACTCAGGTGCCCCTTAACAAGTCCCTATTTTCTTATTCCAAACCTTCCAAATTTTGACCACCTGAGTCTCCGAATCCTGGAATTTTATTATTTTATAAGTGTATAATTCTTTATACAGTGATTATTTCCCTATCACCAAATAACACTTTATGGAAAATTTAATTTTATGTCATGGGAAGGTGCCTTAATAGACTTTCTTTCCAATGATTGATTAATAGGTTAATTGATTAGTAGATTAATTCACATTTTATGCCTGAGTATTTGATATTTTAGGCAGATTGAGGCTCACCACTTCCCTTTTTTGAGTGGATTTGTGATGTCATTGGTGCAGGAGGCTCTGAATGAGCTAACCCATTCTACCAATGCAGATTAGCAGCTACTTTCCATTTTTAAATCTCAAGAATGCTATTTGGAAAAATGGGAAGTTAAACTATTCATCAATGGCTAAACAGTCAGTATATGCTGAAAGTAGCCTTGAACTCAGGCTCATTATAATAGGTAACTAAGTTATGTAGGAAATGGAATCAGGAAGAACTGAGTACAGATTTCACCTGAGACACATACTAACTGTGTAACCTTGAATAAGTCACTATAATCTCTGTTTGCCTCAGTTTCCCCATCTGTAAAATGACTTGCATTACAGCACAAAATACATTTGATGGCTATATTCCAGTATCAAAGGATTATATATTGATAATTAAAAAGGACCTGTTTTTATAGATAAGGAAATTGAGAGCAGAAAGATTAAGTCATTTGTCTAAGGTCATGAAGTCAATAGAGACTGGATTCAATGCCAAGTCCTTTTGTTCTTTCCCACTATATTGCACTATATCATGTCTCCAAAAGTTTCTTCATAGCATATATCTCTGTGCTCTTTTCCCCAGCTCTCATCATGACTATATGACCTCATTCACTTTTTGCAGCATGGGTACTGAGGAATTGTAGAGTGATAATATAGACATCTAGGGAAATTACAAATGGTTCTGTTCCATGTTTGTCATGTAAACCTTTTGGTGAAAATCCTATAAAAGAGCAAAGATCTTGCAGTGCTATTCTCCTTCCCTTTATCCCTATCTCTTTTTCTTCCTTTCTTCCTTCCATATTTCCTTTTTTTCCTTCTCTCCTCCTTTTTCTTATTGATGTTATTTTATTTTTCCTACTCTTCTTTATGTGGCATGTAGAAAAAGCACAGATTATTGAAGATTATAGATTTAGAAATTAGAATGGAACTTAAATGTTATTTAATCTACCACCCCTTATATATAGGGAAACTGAGGCCAAGAGAAGTAAAATGACTTGTGCAGGATTTTACAGTTAGTATGCACCAGAACTAGGAATGAAACCACATTCTCTTATTCTAAATATACTACATCAAGCTGCCACTTCATGATTATATTTACTTTGCTGTATGATAGTGTATTTCCCTGGTAGAATATAAGTTCCTCAAAGGCAGGAACCTTTCTCTTTTTTGCCTTTGTATCCCAGATACCAGTACAGCACCTTGCTTATTAAGCACAGTAGGCACTTAATAAATGTTTGAGCTGAAGTGAGTTGGTTTGATTGAAATTGGAAACACAATTAAACATAGAAGTTCTATTCAGAGAGAAAGTCCCAGTAGGAATAAAAAAAATGAGTTGAAAATAGAGCCTAAAAGTAGAAAAATGTAAGCAAAATTAAATATCTCTAAGCTACACCCAATAGGCTTTTTAAAAAACACCACACAGTTCAAAACAACTCACAATGTGACCCTGGACCATATATATAGCTTTTTGGCCTCAATTTTCTCAGCTATAAAATGAGATTGTTAGACTAAATAATCCCTAAATGTCCCTTTCAGAGACTATTCCACATTCACATCTCATTCCCAACCCTTCTCCCACTATTTCATTTCTTTTCTCCTATTTATACTTCGGTATGGCAAAGATTTCTGGGACCTGCTTTATAAATGGAGACTAAGTACTAGATATATGCTAAATGTACTTTTGGTTGTTTTATCCTTTCTTTCTTCTTTTTTTTGTTTATTTTTAGTTCTGGTCTTTTTATTTATTTTTTATTTTTTTTTTGAGATCATTTATTTATATATATATATACATATATACATATATATATATATAAAGCTTTTTATTTACAAAACATATGAGTGATTTTTCAACATTGACCACTGCAAAAACTTTTTTTCCCAAGCTTTTCCCCTCCTTCCCCCCACCCCCCACCCCTAGATGACAGGTAATCTAATACATGCTAAATAGGATAAATTATATGACAAATACAATACATGTATACATATCTATACAGTTATCTTACTGCACAAGAAACATCATATCTAGAAAGAGAAGAAGAAAAAACAACCTAAGAAGGAAAACAAAATGCATGGAAATATTCACAGAAAGCATTAAAATGCTGTGTTGTGGTTCACACTCAGTTCCCACAGGCCTCTCTCTGGATGTATATGACTATCTTCATCGCTGAACAACTGGTTTGAATCACATCATTGTTGAAGAGAACCATGTCCATCAAAATTGATCATCGTATAGTCTTGTTGCTGTGTATAAAGTTCTCCTGGTTCTGCTGATTTCACTCAGCATCAGTTCATGCAAGTCTCTCCAGTCCTCTCTGAAATCCTCCTGTTGATCGTTTCTTACAGAACAATAATATTCCATAACATTCATATACCATAATTTCTTCAGCCATTCTCCAATTGATGGGCATCCTTTCAATTTCCAGTTTCTTGCCACTACAAAAAGGGCTGCCACAAACATTTTTGCCCATGTGGGTCCCTTTCCCTCCTTTAAAATCTCTTTGGGATATAGGCCCAGTATAAACACTGCTGGGTCAAAGGGTATGCACAGTTTGATAACTTTTTGAGCATAGCTCCAAATTGCTCTAGTTCTGGTCTTTTTAAAGGTTTTTTTATTAAAGCTTTTTATTTGCAAACAATATGCATAAGTAATTTTTCAACATTGATATCTCTTCTTTCTTAAATTAAATAAAAATAAGAAACCCAGTAGAAAAAGTAATGGAGGTAAATGCAGAGTGCCTCATTTAGGGATCCAGAAACACTGCTTCTCATCTTGGGCAAATGTTTTCACCTGATGAGACCTCAGTTTTCCAATCTTTAAAATGAAGGTGTTGAATTAGATGGTCCCGAAGGTTCCTTTTCACTGTATGTTTGTGGTCCTGGGCACCCGTGGTCCTGTAATTAAATGATCTTTCCTTCTAGCTTCAAGTCTTATGGACTCTTTTAAGTATATAAAGGAAATGCAATTCTCAAGGTGATGGATAAACAAAGAAAATCATTACTATTTCACCAAACACCACCAGATCTAATCAGACCTCTAAAATATTCTTGCATGTATCTTCAATGGATAAGTCCCTGTGGAGACATTGCCCATAGCAAAATATAGAACACAGAATAAAATGTACCCTTATAGTGTTGTGAACCTTCTGTGGCTCAGTAAATAACTTCAGTAATGTACAGGAATGTGGCTTATAAACTTTTTATGTTGTAGGAATCAGAGTTTGGGTAGTAGTAGGATGAGCCAGAATAGGGAACACCTAGACTGAGAGTCCAGACAGATCCAAAGTAGCCAGAGGTAGATGAAAGAAGCTTTTTAATACAAATATCAGAAAAATGTTGGAATCAAATGGAAAGGAAAAAAACATTTATGTATCATTATCTGAAGGAATAACTAAAGTGATGCAGTCAGAACTTTGGCCTAGAGAGCTAGCATGGAGGAGGGGTCCCCAAACTAGTCTTTTGTTCAGTGGGTGGTAGCAGAAGGAGTCTCCAAAGCTAGGACTATTTGGTTCTAGGATAAGAAGCAGATGTAGTTAGCTTAAGCTAAAGAAATGCAGCTCTTCTAAATTAAGTGTTGACTGAGGCAGGAAGAACATATACAATTCCCATGTAGCTGAACATGAATAGGAGGAGGATGTAATTTCCCCAGACATGTTTTTGCCTTCAGTGGAGGGGATTCATTAGGTTCCTTAGGAGCTATGGGGAAAGAGGTAGGGTTACTCTCAGGAGAGGAAGTGTTTCCTTAGAACATGGGAATTCAAGGGAGGAGGAATCTCATTCAGACCCTATCAGAATATCATTTCACAGATAAACAGCACTGTGGAGCTTTTCGTACTTTGGAGATAGGGGCTAATTTGTTCCTGGTTCAGAAATATGCTTCTCCGAATCATATTAAAATGGAGACATATTGCAGAACTCTAGGTCAGCCCTGCAAAGAGTATTGGCTAGGCTACTGTCCATGGTACCAACCTGTCTCCCCAATAAATTTGCCTCAGGCACCAGTATTCCTAGTTACAGCTCAGCCATTAACCAAAGGTCCAGAGGTTCAGACTAAGGCTAATGTGTCCAAGATCCAGAGTATCTATTCGAACTAGGATGGGGCAGATGATCATTAAAGGTCTAAACATCAGATAGTTAATTTACAGGGCTCCAGACATGGAGATGGGCAAAATTGGTAAGATCTAGAAATGTTGTTCAGTTGTTTTCATTTGTATCCAACTCTTCATGACCCCGTTTGAGGTTTTCTTGGCAAAAATACTGGAGTGGTTTGCCATTTCTTTCTCTAATTCATTTTACAAATGAGGAAACTCAGGCAAACAAGGATAAGTGACTTGTCCGGGATCACTCCACTGATAAGTACTAATTTGAACCCAGGAAGATGAGTCTTCCTAATTCTAGATCCAGCATTCTATCCATTGTGATGCCTAGCTAAATGATGAAATCACAGGTCTGAATTTCCAACCCCTTAACACTGAAAAAGAAATGTGTAAGGTATTAGGCAAAAATCTAGTCACAAAAGAAAAAGACTGGAATCCTAAGTAAGTGGGGAACTGGACAAAAAGAAATAAAGGAATTGTAAGTTTAAAATGTAGCAATGATTTGAATTTACTTTTTTAGAACTAGTCTGCCAACATTTTCCCCTTAGGGTTCTAGGGGTAACTCCTGAGGCATTGGGGTGATTCTTCTCTAATGCTATTTACTAATGTTCCCAATCTGGTGAGTCCTCCCCATCATTAATCATACTGATTAAAACCCCAGTTTCATTTAATCCATTAACATCAATTAGCCTTTACAAAAGGATATTTACTTCAAATACATAGCAAGAACAGAAATACAAATGTTTTCCTGCACTTAGGTGCACATTCTCTTCTATATCACCTTGGTCTCTGTGGATTCAAAACCTAATTCAGTTTTCACATAGCCTTCATTGTACTAGTTTCACTTTCAAATGCAGCAGAGCCAATGGATGAGTGAGTCCTCATTTTAGCTACCACTGATCTGGATCCCTCAGGTCATTCTGCAGGGTATCATTACTGGGCTGCTCATCTAGAAAATCTAGCATGGAGTCCAGCTCTGAGACCTCTGGTGGCTCACTGTTCTGATATTTTAGGTGCTCACAAGATCATTGCTGTCTCCAGCATAACAACAACAGCAGCAGCAACAAGAATAACAATAATAGCCTATAAATAGTGCTTTAAAGTTTCTAAATTACTGTACTTATGTAACATGAGCTGCAAACCTCATTGGTTGAAACTTTTTCCTTATGAGATCAATTTTCCTCACCTATGTGAAGCCCGGAATTGGCCAGTTTGGAAGAGAGGAGAAGTTTTCAGTTTTTTGTTCAAGCTCAAGGATCTCTTCAAGTCTCTTCAGGTTCTGGTGTCATTTCAGGTGCTTCTGGCAAATAGATGAGGTCAATCCCACTTCAAGTTGCTGAAAGAAAAGATTGGGAAGGCATGAGAATAGTAGAAGTCTCTATTATGTTTATAGTCCCAGCTTGTAACACTAGAGACTTTAGGGAACTTCTCCTCAACCAAGAATTCTCTTGGTTGAGCTTTACCTTGATCTTAATGAGAGAGAATCTTCACTCTGAATTGTCTGATCTATATTCTTGTATTTATACTACTTATGATTTCTATTTGGATAAATAGGTTTCATGGTTAATTGCTGTTTATTTTCATTGTGCAAGTTATGTGTGGTAGGAAGGAAGTCAAGTTTTAGTGATCAGAAGTAAGATTGAAGCTTAAAATCTCACCCCCTGGACCAGCTTCTTAGACTGTGGGTTATGACCCCATAAAAGATCACATAACTAAATACGCGGGTCACAAAGTTGATTTATTATTAGTAAATGTTGGATTTGTATACCTATTTTATATACCTATCTAATTGGGGTCATGTAAAAATTTCTCAGGTGAAAAGAGGTCAAGAATGGAAAAAAGAATCCCTGCTCTAGACTAACACTAGGGGAGCAGGTAAATATAATTCTAGCCCACTACCAGCTCTCTCAGAGGAGAACAAAGAGAACCTCCTGCTTCCCTTACTGGCAGGTAAGGGAACTTTACTTTACTGGCAGGTATTAAAGTTTCCCTTGTAGAAGGAGGGGGTGGGGGATTGAAAAGAAGAGGCTAAAGACATATATTCCACCTCCCTTTGAACTACACAATGACATACCCCAAGCTACAGATTAGAGGACATACATTTTCTCATTTGATCCTCACAACAATTTTATGAGGTAAAGGCTATTATTTCCCCAACTCTGTAGATAAATTGATATTGTGTATGCTCCAGTCCTGAGTTCACAGCCAATTAACATTTTATTTCCTCATCATGTGGTTAGTAGACTGGAAACAGCTACACAATATTTGTGCATGCTCCAAAAATGGAACCAGATGTTTCCATTATACATTGTCATGCCTTTTGAGAAACAAGCTCTCCGGCCTTTTCCATATTGGGACTGCCATAGCAGAGAAATATAGGAATATAAAAGTATATTATTTGGTCATAACCATAGCTGAGATCCTACATCAAGTGCTCGATCATCTGCAAACAAAAAGTCATGCACCAGGACTCCCTCCAATTTAGTTTTGGCTTGTAGCCTCTTCAAGTTGAAGAATTTACTCATCAGTGTGGTAGCTGACTTTGATTCCATGTTTGTTCTCATTGAAGACATTTGACAATGTGGCTGAAAACATCATGTTAAAAAGCATGGCAGTAAACACACAATCTTGTTTCACTCCACTGGAAACTGGGCAAGCTTGAGAGCATTGTCCATTGTCCAGAACACAGACAAGCATGCTGTCATGAAGTTGATATACTATACTGATGAACTTCTCCAGCCAAAATTTGACATAATTTTCCATAAGCCCTCATGACTGACCAATCAAAAGCCTTAGTCAGATCTACAAATCTGACCTCATTGTTGTATGTCTGTGAAACTTGGACAGTATAACAGCACCATGCCAGGAAACTGAATCACTTCCATTAGAATTGTCTTAAGAAGATTCTGAAAATCACCTGGAAGGATAAGATATCAGACACTGAGGTCCTTTCTCAAAGTAAACTGCCAAACATTCCAATTTTATCGCAGAGAGTATGACTCTGTTAGGCTGGCCATGTTGTTCAAACACCAAATGTATGCTTGGCAAAAAGATTATTTTATGGAGAACTCACATAGGGCAAGTACTTATAAAATGGTCAAAAAAAGCATCATTCTTAAGTCTCTCTTAAAAACTTTAGAATTGTTTGACATGGGAGACATTGGCATAGGACCACCCAGTACAGTGTGCTCTTATCAGAGAAAGTGTTATACTCTATGAGTAAAGCAGAATTCAATGAACTCAGAAGAAACACAAGATGTGCAAAGTTAGAGAGTCTATCCCAAATGTTCATAGGGACTAGTTGTGTCCAACCAGTGGCAAAGCATTCCAAGCTTGAATTAGTCTGATCAGCCACAGTTGGACACAATGCTACCTTGATTTTAGCATAGTGATATCATTTTGGTCTTCTTCAAGAACAAAGGACAACAACCAACCATCTGGAATCCAGATATAATAATAAATGAATGGTACATTGTGCCTGGTGCTTATTACCTCTTGAATTTTACAGGGACCTTCTAAAGTAGGTGTTACAGGTCTTGTTATTCACAGTTTACAGATGAGAAAACTGAGCAGAGGGAAGGTAGATAGTTGGTCATAATCTCACAACTAGTAAGCAAAAAGGGGTAGGATTTGAGCTTCAGATTTCTACTGACTGCATGTACCACTTTGCCTTTCAGTGCAGCTGCTTGTTCTGTTGTACTCCTGACTTTTCTACCTTGCAGAGAGACTAGTGAAACTGCTTCACATGAGAGTGGATTAAATCAATAAGAGGTATCTACAAACCAATTTCTTTTCATTTGAGAGGTTAGTATCATGAGTGCAGAATAGTATATATGTTGCCAGATAAATTCATTGTATTGGTTGGTTTTATTTAATAGCTTCTAAAATTCATTTCAAGTGAATGCTTTCTGGGTAAAATATATTCAGAAATGACTGGGTTTTTTAAAGTCTCTTTTTATTAAATTAAACAAAAATAATTCACTTGCTAAATGTTAATTTTTCCTTAAATATAATAAGAATTCAATATTCCAGTAGATCTATGATATTCTCAATAAAATTAGTCCCTACCAAATAAAAAAGCATTGTCATGTATCCCATGATAATATAAAATAAGATTCGATGAATGCCTCATAGTTAATAACAATACCTTAATTTGCATAATTTAATATTTGTTTCCACAATCATTGTCTCAGTTCTTATGTTATTCTTATAACAACCCAGATGAGGTAGATAAGTCATTTAACAGATTAAGGGGGAAAATCTGCCCTGAGTAATCAAGGACTTGATTAAGGCAACAAAATTAGTTGCCATCTAAGTTGAGACCATATGCCTAGTCCTTTCTCTCCCACCCAGCTCTCCTTTCACTGGTTGGCACTGGCACTGATCAAGTGAAGTCAAATCAAGTCAATAAGTATTGAGTAAGCGCTTATTCTCTACTAGACACACTGCTAAGAACAGGGAATATCAAGAGAGGAAACATCCCTACCCTTGAGATGCTTCCATTCTAAAAGCAGATTATACATAAATATTTAGGTAGCTAAAAGATACCATTATCTCTTCCACATTTCACACATTATTCTTCCACATATCAACTTTCCCCATTGTGATTGTGAGACAACATGGATCAGCATAAGAAATTAAGTGGGAATTTGTGGAGGGGCATTTGTGGAAGTTGCAGATGACATGCAGAAGCCAATAGACAACACAGAAAAAATTTAGAAACTGAGAAATGCCTGAAATATATTATAGCATTGTATAATATCAATATATTTTATCTTTTAATACCATAATAATTCAAAAGGAGGGCCAAAAATTTTTACACAAGTTTTCCAGATTGGAGTAGCATGCCCCTCAACCCTGCAATATGGAATTCAGTATTCTGAATAGGTAAATGACTTTCAGAGGGAAAGGTCTTAGTAACTAGAGAAATTAGGAAAGACTTATTGGAATAAGTGGGATTTGAGCTAAGTGTTGAATGAAGTTAGGGAAATTGGGATATAGAGTTGAAGGAACAGAGCACATCAAGTTTAGAGAAGGCTACTAGGGCAAAGGCTTGGAAACAGAAGAAAGATACACAATACACAGATGTACCCTGCGGAAAATGAGGGAAAGATTAGACAAGAGGCTTACTTCAGACCCATCACTATGTTTTGCTAACATTCCCACTCTGATTGAGAAGCACCTGCTCACTCCCACTCACCTTGTTCCTGTGACAGGACAAAGGCTATTGAGGTAGGAGGATTGGACTGATTCAGTTTGGGCATGCCATAGCCATACACCTTATATCCAAAGGTCACAGTCCTCAAATCAAATCCATTGGATGGGCTATTTGGTCTTTTATCATTTTGACAAGTACAAAATGGAAGGACTGCAAGAGGGAAGAAAAACATACACACACACATATACACACATTTCTTTCTGTAATGAGACCATTAGGGAGACTACAGAGCATTTACCAGCTCAGCGGCTAAGGAGGCATCAAGCCCTGTGATCGGAACTATAGTCTGCCACTGCTTTCTAGCAAACACATTTTGTCCAGAATCAAGAAAATGGATCTATTTCATCAAAATGCCAGAATACAGACCATGGAGCTGAGTCAGGGGTCTAAGTGGGAGGACTAGCAAACAATGACCAAGAAATCATCTTCAAATGGTACAACTTTTAAAAAAAAAAAAAAAAAAGATGAACATCTTTATCAACAGAACATTGAAACTGGGAGTCAGAAACCTTTCCATGGATCTGGTGCCAGCTGCTTCACCATTTATCAAGACACTAGTAATTATGACCTCAAATCAGTGTCTCACACTATGGTATTTATTTACAACTACCCTTGGCAATGCAACATAAGCATAATTTATCCTTTCATTGGGTTCAATATCAGATTAGTATTTCTTTTTGGTCTGAATCTGTGATTTCATCAGCTGTTGGGAATTCTGGTAGATAAATTCTCTCTATGGAAAGGTCTATGAATATAGAAACTCATTGATAATTCATAGATCCTAAGATTGCCTAGATTATTGAGAGGTTAAATAGCTTGCTCATGTTTATCTAGATACTGTGTCAAAGGTAAAAGCTGAACCCAAACCTCAAATCAAAGATCAGTCTACTAAGAAATAAGAAAGTAACCATATACTTAATGGGGCAGATGCTACTGATTTGTAGATTGTTGCTGGAGGGTTGACAGGATATCATCTTTCTATTGGGTCACCATAGCCAAAGTTCTTTTTTGTAATCAATAAGAAGAAGAGGGTGGTATTAGGAGGAAAAAAAAACAGACACAAAAACACTATAGCCTGAGTTTTCAAAGAAATTGCCTCAACCCTATATTTTCTCCATTATGTACTAGGATAGGATTTGTAGAAGCATTGGAATAAATCTTGACAATTACCTATTTTGATCCTCTCATTTTAAAAGAGATTCAGAAGTGTTAAGTAGTCACACTTATAGTCAGTGACAGAGCAAGAATTGGAACTCAGGTTTTTAGCTTTCAATTCCATTTTTTTTTAGATACCATCATAAAAATACTTATAAAGGTACAATCTTATCATGATCTTTCCCTTCCTGTAATATAACTCTGATAGACTCTGACAGTGATAGAGACATTAAATGGGTTAGTCTACTTTCAAGACTCATTTTCCCCCTTAACATTTATGCTCAGTTTTAACTTTAGGGTTCTATTCATTGGTAAATAAGATGAATCTCTTTTTCTCCTAATTTGATTACCAAACTCTAGGAGGACATGGATAGTCTGAAGAATGCCCAAGTTAGATCAGGAAGCATGACAAAGCTTCTGAGAGAAATTAAAACCTTTTTAAGAACATGAGGTTAGACAGTCCCAGGAAGATTCTCAGAATTGAAAGAAATCTGTTTAGAAGGTCCAATCCATACTGCCACCTCCTCCCCCTAAAAGAGTTTTCTTTTACATCTTCACTAAGTAATCATCCAATTTCTTCTTAAAAACATACAATAAGTGGAAGGAAACCTTTCAAGGCAGTCCATTCCATTTGGGGATAGCTCTTAATTGTCAGGCAAATTACCCTCTCTATCAATTTCTACTCTCTCACTTATCTCAATCTCTCCCTGTCAACTGATTGTTTTCTTGGGAGAAGACAAATATACCCAAGTCTCCCCTATCTCCAAAAAAACTCTCATGTGATCTTTCCATTTCAAACAACTGTTCACACTTATCTTTTCTGCCTTTAGTGGCTAAATTCCTTGAGAAAACTATTTATCTATAATGGGTACCTCCACTTCTTTTCTTTTCACTCTCTTCTTTACTCTCTACAATCTGGCTTCCAGCATTATCACTCAAACAACATTTCTATTTTTGGAGATTAACAATAATCTCCTAATTGTCAAATCTAAATAGCCTTTTCTTGATCTGAAGTTCTATTCAGTGCACCACACAACTGTCCTCATCCCACATGCATTTCCCCAAACACTAACCTATACAAAATCACTAATAAAGAAACTCCACAAAGCCTATGGGAAAATGAGGTTAAAGATTCAATACTCAAAAACTCCATTAGTAACAACAAAAAGATAAGAACTTAATAAAAATGGAAGCACAATTTTATAAATGTCAAGTAGTTAAGAAATATGTAAATATTGAATAAGTAGTGATTGCCTCCTGCTCTGGGGCTGCTGCTTAGCCTACTAGGCTTGGCAGATGACTAAAGTAGAAAGGGGTGCTGGTGGGATTGAGACTCCCTGAACCAGACCACCAAATGAGCAGGTTTAGACACAGAATTATAGGGTACAGGGTTGATACCCCCAAAGCATATTGGAGTTATGGACCAGTGTCTTAGGTTATCTCAAAAGGTTGTCTCAGGTTGATTTGTAGGTTTAGTCATCCTCCAAATCAAGGAACAAAGATTTTATTAGGCTGCTAAATACAGACTAAATTCCAAGAGAAGTTAGCTGACTAACTCCAAAAAGGAGTTATCTATACCAGGGAGTTTGCCAGGTGGGCTAAATCCATAAAGAAGTTAGCTATTTGTGACAAAAAGGAATTGGCAAGGATGTACAGTATAAACAGATCTTTTATAAGGGAAATATAACCTGATGGGGGGAGGGAGTTCAACATCATAACTTGGCTTTCAGATTGGATACAATAAAAATGGAGTTACCTGAGACTTCCACCTAGGGTGGGGTTGTAAACAAAAGTCCACTTCAACAAAAAGCCTGCTTAAGAACAAAAGATCCCTTTAAGGCTGAGCCATTGAATTCAGTGCTCTTCCCTGCTTGTCTCAGAGTAGCTAAGCTTCCAAATTCAGACTTTCACTGCTAGCCCACTTGGCTATCCTGGACTTCATCAGTGGGAAAGAGAGTAGGAGTAGTTTAGATCAGCTCTGCCCATAAGCAGTTACTACATGAAGTGATATGCAATAAATATGGCACATTACCTTGATAGTTTATGCAAATGAGTATCAGAAATTATTGTGACTTGTGTGTTATTAAGTGATACATGTTTCTGCATTTATCTTCCTGTTTCTCATGGAAGAAATAGGACAGAAACAAAGTGGAAATTTGTTCCCTAATCCATCAATCGTGTTGGAACAAATTTCATAGCAGTACTGACTGTACTCACTTTTCTGAGTGTACTTACTTTTTTAAGGTTTTCTAGACACTCTTCTCTCCTGGTTTTCTTCCAACCTCTCTGACTTCTTTCTCAGTCTCTTTAGCAATTCCTTCCTTAGGGTCACACCCATTAACTGAGGGTGCTCCATATGGATCTCTCCTAGTCACTCTTCTCAGCACTCTATACTACTTCATACTTTGACTATAACTGGTGCCCCATACCCGATACCAGCAACTCATTTCCCCAAACTACATAAAAGAAAGCCATAAATAGAAATGGCAAATTATGCCCCAAGTTTTGTGTCTAAATAGAAGCAAATGACAGCAGGTGAGGAGAGAGAAGAGGCAGGTGAGGGGATAGGGAATGGGGGTTGGCCGTGAGAGAAATAATTAATAATAAACAGTGATCTCTCTATTCACGAGTGACATGATGTCATTCTTGGCCCTTCATTGTAATATTCATTCTCATTCATTGCTAACCAACAAGGGTTGATTTCCACTTTGGAGAACATCTATTCTTTGAAGATACACAACTGTGAGTCCACAGCCATGATTGTCTGTGGTCTAAGAGAGATAGTCAAATGGCCATCATTTTCTTAATATATGTACTGGCCTTGCTAATAAAATGATTAAATTATCCCAAAACAATGTCTCTTGATCCTTTCTAATTGCAATAGGAATATGACACTATTCTTAGGGAACAGGATCAATACACTCTTCATAGGCTAAACTTATCATACCAGACTCATATTATACATGATTATTTTATTTGAGGAGATACTATGTGAACAGTATGTCTGGTTCTACCTAAAAATAGGTTCTATTATTACAGGTATTACTACAATGTCAATGCAAATAGTGTAGTTCTGCCCCTAGAGAGAAATGAACAATTTAATTGTTTTCTAAAAACAAGGCATTGTTTTTGGTGTCTATTTAAAAGCAATACCAATTTCCCCATTCATTATGACCTAAGATTTCTATAATACATTTAGGCTTACAAAAGCAATCCTAAGGCAGAAAATAAAGGTATTATCATGGCCACTTTATAGATGAGGAAACAGAGTCTTTGAGAGGTTAAGTGATTTGTCCACTATCTCATAGCTAGTAAGCGGCCAAGCTGAGATTCAAAAACAGGTTTTCTAGCTTCAGATCCAGGACTCTGCTACATTGTGCTGCCCATCCTAAATAATTTTGTCATTCAGTCATTTTCTGTTCTGTCCAACACTAGGGTTTTCTTGGCAAAGATACTGAAGTGGTTTGCCATTTCCTTCTTCAGCTTATTTTATAGAAGAGGAAACTGAGGCAAAGTGGGTTAAGTGACTTGCCCGTCAGAATCACATAGTAAGTATCTGAGTTCAAATTTGAACTCACAAAGATGTATCTTGCTCACTCCATTGTGCCTCTTAGCTGCCCCTTTTAACCTAGACAGTAAGTTGTGGTTTACTTAATGGTAACAAATGGAAGTAAATGGTAGCAGGTATTTCATGAGGGTACTTTTGTCTTGACCAAAATAGTCACTGATACAAAATATTTTAGAGGCATTTGCTGATGTTTGCTAGCAGAATATTCAGGGAACAAGAGAATCTTCGGACTTGCAAATGTTTAAAAATGTTTAAAGGGCTTTGAAAACTAGAACATACAAGGAAACATAGGTGATAACTCCATTAAGAGGGAATTAACTAGGTTAGTCCCCTCTGAGGAACTGTGCCTACTTACCAGATTTTTCTAAAAAAAAAAATGACTGCTTAAAAATGTAATATGACCAGTCATCTAGGTTACTAAACATTTTTCTATTTTACCTACTTGCAGGATAGATATTCTTCATACACACACACACTCACACACACACACACACACACACACACACACATACACACACACGTTTAATTGTTCATGCTTTAACTCCCCTTTGAATAATCCCTTCCACATTTTTCTGTATTTCCAAATTCTATATGTCCCTCAAAGCCCCAATTCAATGAGACATTTCCTGTTAATGTTAAACAAATGGTTCTTAAACAGAAGTCCATATACACATGTATATATATACATATATATGTATCTATAGATATCTATATGCAAGTACATATATTCATAGGTGTATAACATATATACATAACTATATGCAAATAGTTATGTGTATACACATACTTATATGGATACACACACACATTCTGCATGTCAACATAATTTCCTTTATAATTATTTAAAAACATTCTTGAGAAAAGGAATCCAAACCTTTACTAGAGCAGTGTAATGGATATAGTGGTGGATTTGGAATCAAGAAGTCCTGAGTTTAAATCCAGTCTCAGATACTCCTGTGTTATCCTGGGCAAGTTATTTAACCTCTGGCTGCCTCAGCTTCCCCAGCTGTGGAATGGGCAAAATAATAGGACTTACCTGTTCAGGTTATTGTGAGAATCAAATGATAAACCACTTAGCATGGATTCTAGCACGTAGTAGGGGCTGAGCAAATGAATAAATGCTTGTTCCTTTCCCTTCTCCCCCTAACAGATCCATGATACATAGAGAGTTAATAACTCCTTAGTTATTTCTCCATAACAGGTTCATCAACAAGGATCATGATGGATAGATAGTTCTCCAGAACCAGATTTCTGAGAATTCTACCAGGGAAGGCCAAAGGGAAGTTTTTTGCTTTTGTTTTTATCTGATCAATAAAAGCAGGAAAATCTCCAGATGCTGTGATCAATAATGAGGCAGGAGTGAAAAGTGAACTCATTAACAGAATGTTCAGTAAAACTCAAAATGGAAAGGAAGCTGATGGGGTTGGATTCCAAATGGAAACTGAAAAAAAATTTAAAAATTTGGAACAACTGTTTCCAATTAGGTACTTTAAAAGTTGGACAAGTAATTGTGAATCTTTCTGAAGCAAGAGGAAAGCAGCCAGGACCTGTATTCTGGAAATTAGCAAATGCAGAAGCATTTTGTACGAGATTTTTAAATAGAATCCTAAATGACTTGGGATGGTATGTCCCATGGAAGATAAGAAGTGCTGTCAGGGAGATAACAGCATCTGTACTTTAATTCAATTCCATTTGGACACAAATAGAATTAGCAATAACAATAATGATAATGATGATAAGGCAAAGGTATAGAGCAGATGCTCAGGAAATTCTAGTTGAATTACATTTTATTTATTTATTTGTTTTCAATATGTGTCTAAACATGGTTATTTCATGTTACAACATTCATGATATGTACAAAAAAGAGATCACAATTAATTTAATTATAGCTTAGACACCAATGTCTATTGCAGAGGATGAGGAGCTAGAGAAATTCAAGAGGAATGGGTTAAGGCTTTCCAAATTAATGAAGGATAACAAAATATATCTTGGAAAACATGGCTTAGGAGTAAGAAACCAAAGAGGTCAAAGTGCAAACTCTAAAGAAGTTTCATGACTTTATATCATGAATACATTTTTCACACACACACACACACACAAATGAAATTGTTGTATTTTGACAGAAAAAAACCTGCTATTAATATAGGAGTCATTTATGAGCTTATTAGGCTAAAGATTAAAATCAATAGGAAGTGAGGTGAAAAAATAAAAACTGGAAGATATGATATATAACTGAAGCAACTCCAAGCTATCCTGTTTAAACAAGTTATTAATGCTAGGTGCCAAAAAGTGGATAAAAGCATAGACTGAGGCACAGACTATTACTCTACATCATCCATGATGAAGGTATGAGATGGAAATAGGCAGGCTTTCACAATTTTATGTTGAACCACATCTTTGTGATAATACAATAATTAAAAGACTTAAAGAATACAAGATCCCATAGTGCTAATTGACTATTTTAAAACAAGATCTTGATTCAGTAAAGCAAAATTTACATCTTCTTTGAAAAGATATCTCCCATGCATATGTCAAAGTCATATGTGATCCTTTGAAAGATGTATTAATAAAGATAACTTTGATAATACTCTGATCATCTCAGAGCTATAAAAAGAGGGAGACATATACTCACTAAAGCTATTAATGTCATGAAGAATGTCTCATTTGATAGTCAAAAAGTATTATTAAGCTCCTATTATGTGCTGGGCAGTATAATGTATTCCAAGGAAACAAAGAAAAGGGGGGAAACAAATCTGCTCTAAAGGACCTCACAGTCTAATGTGGGAAACACCACAGAAACAGCTATATTCAAATAAAACATATACAGGATAAGCTGGAAATGATCAAAAGAGGAAAAACACTGGCATTAAAAGGAATAAGACAGGTTTCTAATGGAAGAGAAATTCCCTATCCAAATGGTGAACTCTCCAAGACACATTTGTACTGATGATATTGTACATACTGAAACAAATCTCATATTATTGCAGAACTTTTAAAATTAAATATGTGATTATTAAAAAGAAGTTTGGTCTATCAACAAAGGAAAGATCAAGTAGGTGAAGAATGCCCATTATCTGGGCTATCATCTGCATCTGGATAAATACTTACAGGTGGTTGATACAATATTTATGATGGCAATAAATTAGGACCAGAATTAAATGGAAAGAGAATGAATTAAATCACCTTTGGCAAATTGAGAAGTACATTTAAAATTTTGAGATAACTTGTTTTTTTTTAAATCACCACTCTTTTCACCAAACATTCCCAATGAATCCATCTTCCCTCATTCAGAGAATGATCTCTTGTAAAAGAAAATAGAAAGAAAGAGAAAATAAAAAATAATTCATTAAAACTAACCAACACATGGACCAAGTTACACACTGTATGCTGTGGTCCATATCCATGTCCTCTATCTCTTTAAAGAAAGTAGGAAGATGCATCCTCATATCTCTTCTTTGGGGCCAATTTTGACCTTTTTTTGGCATTCTACTTATGTCGTTAGAGATATTTTATGCATATTGTTTTTCTCATTCTACTAACTTTTTTGTTCACATATCTTCCCTTGCTTCTCTATATACTTTATATTAATCATTTCTTATGCCAAAGCAATACTACATTGCATTAATGTACCATAATTTGCATCAGCCATTCCCAGTTATTGGACATCTACTTTGTTTTCAGTTGTTCGCTACAACAAAATGTGCTGCTATAAATAGTTTTGTATTTTGGACATCACTTCCTATCTTTTTGCCTTTTGGGAATATATGCTTAACAGTGGGATCTTTGGGTCAAAGCATAAAATATTTTAGTCATTTTCTTAGCTATTATTTCAAATCATTTCCAAAAATGTTTAAACCAATTCACAGCTCAGCCAATAGTGTATTGTATGTCTTTCCACAACCTCTCCCAGATTGACTTATTCTCTCTTTTTTTGGGGGGGGAGTATTTTTGTCATTTTTGACAATTCTTTGGGAGTAATTTTTATTCAAAATAATTAATTGCAATTTTATTGTTAATAGCTTACAATTCTTTTGAGAACCCTTTACTCATATCCCTTGACTACACATTGGGAAATGATTTTTAAATTTCTATAAATTCCCTATGAATCTTGGATAGCAGATGTTTAGAGATATTTTATTCAAAGTACAGTACTAAAGTTGTGCATTGGACAGTCTTAGACTTGGAGTCAAGAAGACTTGAATGTGAATCCCACCTCATATATTTATTAATTGTGTGCCTGAGCAAATCACTTAACCTCTCCCAGCCCAGGTTTCTTCTTCTGTAAAATGGGAACATTTCTGTAAAATGGAGACGTAATTACCACATAAGATTGTTGTAAGCATCAAATGATAAAGTCGAGAACTTTACCTTACAGCACTATGTAAATATAGGTATTATTATTCATTTTAATGACTACAAGCTTTTCGCTAAAACAACAATCCATCTTTTAAACACCAATATTATTCCAGCTGTGTCAGATGTCATTAGAAAATGGAAAAGAAAACAAGCTAATCTTAAAATGAGGTTTAATTAACAGATAGTCTTCTTATTCCATAAGTGTCCATATGAATTCAAGAGGAAAGCCTTAGAGCTGTGAGAAACCTCCCATGGATGACTAATGAAAAGAGGCAAAATTCTCATTGGATGAGATATGGATAGTTAGTAAATCCTGAAGTCTAAACAGTCACTAACTCTAGTCCCCTCAACACTTGGTTGAACAAGGGGATTTGCCTGGCTGAATTAGATACAATAGGCTATAGAAAGTCATACTAGGTGCTTGAGTGAGGAAGGGAAATGATTAAACTGGTGGTTTAGAAAAAATTAGTCTGTTATGGGGCAGCTAGGTGGCGCAGTGGTTAGAGCACCAGCCCTGAAGTCAGGAGGACCTGAGTTCAAATCTGATCTCAGACACTTCCTAGCTGTGTGACCCTGGGCAAGTCACTTAACCCCAATTGCCTCAGCAAAAAAAAAGAAAAAAAAAATTAGTCTGTTAGCACTGTGTGTGATGGGTTAGAATAATGGAAACTAGTCTTCAAATGGAGACAATGTCAGATGTTGAAGAGAACATTCATGTCTTAGGTATGGATTGGAAAAGATGACCTCTGAGCTCTTACTAAGTATTGAAATTCTATAATCCTGTGATTAGCTTGAATATGGCAGTTTGAGAGATGAACAAAACTCATGTAAGGTGATAAGTTTGTGTTTTGACATGATAAATATAATATGCCTATATAAATGGTGGAATATTCAAATGGAGAAGTCTTGTAGGTAATTCTAAAAAGAGGGCAAGTGAGAGCTCAGAGCTGTTGATGCTATTTGGATAATTATTAGCATTCAAATGATAGTTAAAGCAAGAAAAGAGAGAGGGGAGGAAGAGAGAAAGAGAGAAAGAGAGAGAGAGAGAAAGAGAGAGAGAGAGAGAGAGAGAGAGAGAGTAAATAGGGTAGAGGGTAGAGGGTCACGAGGAACTTTATAAACCTAGGAAAAGAAACCTCAAAGAATCTATTAGGAGAACCAAATAAAATAAATAAATACCTATTGAAGCTAAAGAAGAAAAAAGTTTCAATAAATAGTGAATAATTGAATAATCAAGAGTTTTAAATACTATAAATTAGTCCAGTAGGATGGTGAGAGAAAAAGACAATTGATTTGCCTAAAAGCAATACCATTTGCCATCTTTAATAGAAACATCTCCATAGAATGGGATCTGAAGGAGGATGTATTTGATTAAAGAGGAATTAGGAAATGTGAGAAGGAAAAATCCTTCCACATCATGAGTTTCTTCATGTTTTTGATATATTGTACATCAGCATAAAAAATTAAATGGAAATTTTTTTTGTTGTTTTGCAGAAGCCATAGACTACAAAGACCAACAATTGATACAGAAAAGATTTAGAAACTTAGAAATGCATAAAATATATGTACAGAATTATGTAAGATCAACCCAAATTTAACAATAAGGTACTGCAAACCCATAAATGACTCCTTCATATGTATGAAGGGAAGGCCAAAAATAAGCAGATTATTCAGATCATTGAGGCACTGCATCCCTAGTGCCTCTGTGATATGGAAGGGAAGGAGGAAGAGAAATAATTAAAATGGAGATGGGATAAATAATATTTTGCCATAGGACATGAGAAAAGGAGCAATTAAAGAAATTAGAAATGGTCTACATGACATTTTTAAAGAAGAAAATCTAGATTAAGCATATGTTCAATAGAAACAATTTTAGTTGGTACAATTTTATGGAAGCATTTCATCTTGCTGCAATTTAAGAGGTACACAATCATAAACTCTCATAGTTGGAAAGTGTTTGAGGGGGCCACCAAGTCTAATACATATATGAACAAGAATTCCCTATTTCATCTTACCTGACAAGTAGTTATCTAGCTTTTCATAACAAATTCTCACAAAAGAGAAGCCATCACTTTCTGAAACAGACATTATGCTTTGGACAACTTTGATTGCTGGAATTTTTTTCCTGATTAAGCCTAAACTTGCCTTTTTTCAAATTCTACCCAGAGCTCTTGATTTTGCCCTCTCTAAATAAATGGAAATATGTGTGATTGTTGATGTATAACTTATATTAGATTGCTTGCTGTCTTGGGAAGGGGACAAGGGAGAGAGAAAAAGTGGAAATGGAAATTTTATAAAAGTAAATGTTGAAGACTAAAATATTATGTTAAAGAAAAAAATTAAAATAAAATTTCAAATGAAAAAAAGAGTCTTTTAGAATTAGTCTTTTTTGACAGTTCTTCAAATAGTTAAGTATTCCTCTCCCTTATATCTACTCCAAGTTAAACATCCTCAGTTCCCTCAACTGATCCCATTATGCCATGAATTCAAGACCCTAAATCATCCTGGTTCCATTCCTCTCAACACTGCTCAGCATATCCGAATGCCATTTCTAAATATGATGACCCCAAATGAGCAATTCTACTGTGGGCAAAATACAGTGAGTATTCACCTCACTAGCCCTGGATGTTTTGGCTAATATAATGTAGTCCAGGGTCACATTAGCTTTTTGGCTTTCATAGCAAACTGTTAAATCAATAATATTGAGTTTAAAGCCTACTAAAACATCAGGATTTTTTTCAGACAAATTATTCTACCATCATGTATTCCACATCTTTTACCTGACATGTTGATTTTTGTTCAACTTATATATAAGATTTTTACATTTGTCCCTACTGGATTTTGTCTTAGATTCAGCTCAGTATTCTAGCCTGTTAAAATCTTTTTGAACAAAGATTCCATCACTCAAGGTGTCAGTTTTCCTTTAACTATTTATCTGTAAATTTGATAAACCTTAAAATGTATGCCATTAGCCAAGTAATTGCTTTAAAAAAGTTTTATAACACAGAATTAAGCAAAGATCCCTGAGGCTTTCCAAAGGTACTAAAATGACACTAAAATATTCAATGGCAACTCTTTTGGTTCAGCCATTGAGCTAATTCCAAATCCATATAAGGAGAGGTTTTTTTTAAAAAAAATAATATTCTATTTTCCCCAGTTACATGTAAAATATTTTTACACTTGTTTTTAAGACTTTGAGTTCCAGATTTTCTCCCTTCCTTCTGCCCCACAGTGAAGGCACATATAAAGTCATACAAAACATTTCCAATAAAAGTCATGTTGTAAAAGAAAACACAAATCTCTCTCTGTCCCACCAAAAATCCAAGAAAAATAAAGCAAAAAAAAAGTATGCTTCACTCTTTATTCAGACATAATCAGTTCTTTCTCTGGGTAGGGACAACATTTTTCATCATAAGTCCTTCAGAATAATTTTGGATCATTGTATTGCTGAGAATAACAAAGTCATTTATAGCTGATCAAGGGATACTGTTGTTAGTGCTCACTTCTTCATCTTTTTCAAATATTTAGCATGCCATTTTAGCAAATGATTTCCCCACACCTACCAATTTTGTAACACTGGTTACCAAGAGAAAAGAAAGTTAGGCAAGTCTATTATAACCTCTGCCTGATTAGTTTACATATTGTCTGGTTCTAGTTTTAATAGGGAAGTACCCAAGGAGCTGAAATTCTCTGTTTGCATGGGGTTTAATGGGTGAGTTTGGGGGATTTAAGATTCCATACTTAGTCCCATTCCTGGTCAATAATTCATTCCCTGGTGCTGAGACACAGGGTTGAGATTTCCAGTGTATAAGATCACATCCTACATCACAGGGGATAATGGAGCAACTGCTGAGGGTATAAGTCCTAGTCCCTGACATCACCTTCTACATTAGGAGAATTGTTCACTAGCATTCTGGAAATGGTTCAGGGGATGCTAGAAGGTTGGGATAGACTCAAGTAAGTCAAGGACAGATTTATTGGTTGTGCCCATCTGGCAGTGAGAAAAACAAAGTTCAGAGAAAAATGGTGCAGATCCTCCAGAGGAAGAAAGCAATGATCTGGGGGGAGTAGCACAGCAGAACTTTAGGTAATTCCTGTAGGGAAAGGCAGAGTTTCCCCTGCCATATACTAAGAGTGGAAAATGTTCATTTGATTCTAGGTTCAAAGATATAAGCTCCAGAACTTGCAGAAAGGCTGCAATGGGATTTTAAGGTTTTACTACAGGTAAGAGTCAAATTCCTAGATGTCTCCACAACTAATGAGTCAGGATCCTGAGGGGCTCAGAGGTTGGGTCTTCCATAGCTATTTTTCCTACTCATCTGACAGGTAAGTGGGTGTCACCTTGATGGCCACCAGAAATACTTATCATAGCCTCCCAGGAAAACATTGAAGAAGATGTCTCATTTGCTGTTGGAAGAGGCGGGCCATGGCCTGGGTAAAAGGAAAAGTACAGGTGAGTCTGGAGGGAGGTCACCCATGTCTAGATCTTTGTGATTACATGGAATTCACAGCATACTAGTATATAAGGATAATATAAACATTGCAAACACTACGTTGGTTAATCAGCTAGGTAGATCAATGTATAGGGTATTGATCCTAATCAGGAAGACCTGCGTATGAATCTAGCCTTAGACACTTACTAGCTCTATGACCCTGAGAAGTTCCTTAATCTATTTGCGGCAGTTTCCTCAACTGTAAAGGGGGGGAAATAACACTACAGAACCTCCCCAGATTGTTTCGAGTCTCAAATGAAATGAAATTTATAAAGTGCTTAACATAGTGCCTAACACATAGTAGGTGTTATATAAATAATTATACCCTTCCCTGGTTCTATGTGGATCACTGCATCTTTTTCCTTAATTGTTCACTAAACCTTCATTTAATAATTAATTGACAAAGTTTTGTCAGATCACTGGGACATAGTTTGTAGATTCAATTTTTTTTTGCTTTGAAAAAAAACCCTAGACATTTACTCTCCTTCAATCCTGCAAATAACTCTCTTATTCTCTAAGGTCTTTTAAAGATCACAGAGAATGACTCACAGATTATATCTAACAGTTATTTTCATTACCTGAGGCCCTGATTCATGTGGATCTAGTGACTTGAACTTATCAAGAGTAGCTCTATTATTATTACACTATGCCAAATTTGTTTTTAAAAAGGAGACAATTTCTCTCCAAAGCTTACAACAACAACAAAATTAGTCTTCAGGCATGCTTAAGGAAATATAGGTTGTTTTGGCCCCATGGGCCAACTTAATAAATTGGTGAAGGGTCTGGCTGCCAAGCTAGGCTAATTGACTCTCTACCACTTGATTGATGTTTGATCTTTCTATCTTCTATCCAGAAGCTTTCTGATTGCTCTTAAAAATGCAAATACTTCTCAATGATAGCACTTTTAATTATTATCAGTCATTTGAACTTTATTGTGAATGAGATGTAAATGTTTTCATAGAACTGTATAATGTCGGGGCAGCTAGGTGGTGCAGTGGATAGAGCACCAGCCTTGAAGTCAGGAGGACCTGAGTTCAAATCTGGTCTCAGACACTTAACATTCCCCAGCTGTGTGACCCTGGGCAAGTCACTTAACCTCAATTGCCTCAGCAAAAAGAAAAAAAAAGAACTGTATAATATCACAGTTAGAGTGGACTTAGGAGTTCATAGTCCAACTACTTCACATTCCACAGGTGAAGAAAAAACTGATTTTAGAATCAGACAATTAAGTTTAAACAGTTCAACTCTGTATGATTTTGGGCTTCTCTGAGTCTCAGTTTTTTCTTCTGTAAAATGAGGGGATAGGAATTGGAAAAAAGAAAAAAAGATGCAGTGACCCACATAGAACCAGTAGATAGGATGGTGGGTAGGGAGTCAGAAAGTCTTATCTTCCTGATTTTAGATCTGGCCTCTGACACTTACTAGTTGTGTCACCCTGGGCAAATCACTTAACTCTATTTGTCTGTTTCCTCATGCAGAATGACAAATCACTCCACTTTCTTTGTCAAGAAAACTCCAAATGGGATCACAAGGAATCAGGAATCAGACATGATTGGAAACAACCTAACAACAACAAAAGGACTAGACCAGACGTGACTTTTAGATGGTATTGAAGCCAAAACACTTACTAGTACTACAGGAACTAGATTAAAATTTAATTGGGAAATATTTAACAAAATGAACAAAAATAGGATAGAACATAAGCAATATTAACATGTGCTTTTCTAAGTCAATATGTGGTCTATAGGGAAACCCCATATATAGTTTGGTGGCTTCATTTCTATGATTTTGGACAACAGATTTGAGGGAGGAGGAAGGTATAAAAGAAGAAATAGGAGTTTCCTGGACAGATGAGAAAAGATATTTGCTATCAAGAGAATGGTACCCAAAATAAACCTCATAGTTTTCCTGAGGGTTAGACTTGTCATGGTGATGGATTATATTAAACCTCAAGGGAAACATGGAAATATCTTTGCACATGGACAAAACAGGGGAGACAAAGTTAGAAGTGCAAAGGAGAGCTATAGAAAAAAAAGACATTCTGGCAGTAGTTGTTTCCAACATCTCTCTTCAAAACTGTCGAAAATCAATTTAAATACAGTTTAATAGAACTAGTGTATTGATGGGCTTTCTTAGAGTTCCATAAAATCCATGCTTGGAAAGAAATGATGAATTCATTCCTCTTATTTCTGCTTTGAGTCCAGTACTCGATGCAGAATCCTGGGAGCAGAAGGTCTTATCAGTCCTAACAGAAACATGGTTCTTTATAGTGTGAAATACCTTCCTTCTGCAAAAATTAACTAACAATAAAGGACCTTTCATTTTTGTACCAAATGCTCTTATCTTCCCAAATATGGAAAGACCGTCCTGATAAAGAGCCTGATAAATATACATTCCTTCCTGAGAGTCAAATGATAGAGAAGAAAAGAATAAGAAAACCTTAACTAAATCTGATAGCCAAGTTGTGAATGATCTCCATCTAGCTTATTATTTTCCATTTACTTGATTTGCATACACAAGTGCTTCCCTCTTGCCTGGGAATTGTCTGAACAATTCTTTCATAAGCTCTCCTTTATTCAGCAGCTGCTTACCAGGAAAAGCAAAATGCTCTTTATTAAGGAAAAACTACAGGGTGATCACTTTCTAGTCATCAGGTCACTTAAGGCTAAATTGGCCATGCTGGGGGAACAAAGGAAAAGAGGGCAAGGTGAAAAAGGTGACTTGGGAATTAGCCAAGTGCTGCCAAGAGAGCTACACCCACTGGAAGGTCTAGTCATACACACAGGTACACCTTATGTTTCCACAAGTCCTTGAAAGAAATGGGCTTAAATTGAATTTTTATAAATCAAATTATTGTACCAATGCACTACAGCAGTGAAGGGAGCTCTGTAGTACTGAAGTATCCACTTCATAATGTGGATAATAGATTCATAGAATATCAAAACTGAGAGGTCACCCAGTCCAAACCCTCATATTAGAGATGAGATCCAATGAACTGAAGCTTTCTCTGAATCTGTGTACTTTTCTTTCCAGCACATCATCCAATGACCCTCCACCCCCAGTTTTCTGAAACACCAGTTGAGAATGTTACTAAGGGGGCTTTGTAAAAGTGAGAACTCACTTGTATTCAAAGCAACATGACTGCTGAGTCTTGACTAGGGCTCAATGAATGTCTGTTATTGCTTTTAACAGGAATGATAGCAAAAGTAGACTCACTAACTATTGTTCCTTAAAAAAAAATACAAGTGGTTTATGGACTCATTGACTCTAATTATATGAGTATTTTAAATTTCATTTTCACTAGTTTAAAACTAGTGAAGCTGACTAATTTTTCTGGAAAATAAGAAATGCAGACCATACACTAATACTTAATGCTCATTTATCACCTAATCATTAGTTAACTCTGTTAATTATTGTTTCATAATAAGTGTTTATAAGGTAGCAGATGCTTCATTTACTTTTCCAGGCTTCTTTTCCAGAGAAGATTTTTCAGGCATCATGTGCGATACTAAAGAAGGAAAAGGCAAGGATACACCTGCAATTTCCATAAAAGTAGTCTAAGAAATCCATTTCAGACTATCAGGACTTAGTCTTCAAGCTGAAAGCATTTAAGACCTCATTCATTCCCATGATGTTTTATTAAGGTAGGATCTAAAAAAACTGTTAGAGGGAAATTTGAATCCATACCTCCAGGGAAGACTGGCCTGCTTCACTATTCTGACCAGAATTTTTTATCTTTTAACTTGGGAAAGAAACAGGTTTGATCATCATGAAGCACTACTGTTAATGGTATGGGATTAGAGAGCTACTCTTTAACAAGAGTGGTATGAACCATGAGAAATTGCAGTGAAATATCTCTTTATTGCCCATCTTCTTCTTCCCCTCCCACCTTCAATGATTGGGCAATCTCCAAGCCTTGTGACCACCAGAGAAACTTTGACCTATTCAACTTTCAGTCAATATTGACCAAGCACCTACTGTGTGTCTAGCACAGTGCTAAGTACATTGGAGGATTTAAAGAACCATATGTCACGTCAGAATTGCTCCTCTGATTGCTCCTCATATGAATTCCATTTCCTAGTGAAATCTCATAATAGTAGCTATAGCAAACATTTATATAGCATGTTAAGGTTTGTGAAGCACTTTACATACATTATCTCATTTGATTTCATCAACAAGTCAACAACCAGGTTAAGGTAGGTCTATTATTATCTCTACTTTATACAGAGATAAGGAAACCTGCTATCAATGTAGGCTGGCATCTTTGTAGCTTATAATCTTAAAGAATTGCCTAGAAGGGGGAAGGAAACAAGCATTTATGTAGTGCTTACTATGTGCCAAGCATAGAACTAAGCATTTTTCATTTTTGTTTTACAAATATTTTCTCATTTGGTCCTTAACAACTACCATGGAGATTAATGAATAATAATAATAATAACAGCTATTATTTATTTATTCTTTTTTCACTGAGGCAATTGAGGTTAAGTGGCTTGCCCAGGGTCACACAGCTAGGACGTATTAAGTGTCTGAGGCCAAATTTGAACTCAGGTCCTCCTCACTTCAGGGCTGGTGCTCTACCCACTGCGCCACCTAGCTGCCCCATAACAGCTAATATTTAAATAGTGTTTAAAATGCACTAGGCACTGTGGTAAGTGCTTTATAATTATAAACTCCTTTGTTCTTCACAATAACACTAGGAGGTATGTTCTCTTATTATCCCCATTTGTAGATGAGGAAACTGAGACAGAGGTTAAGTGACTTGCTCAGCTAGTAAGTGTCTTGAGGCCACACATTTTAACTCAGATCTTGCAGACTTTAGGTCTAGCACTCTATCTTCAGAGCCACTAGCTTCTTCAAAGCCCTTAAGCAAGATCACACAGTAACTGTTTCCTTGGTAAGAATTAAATTTGGATCTTCCTAGCTCCAAAGCCAGCTCTTTATGACTACCTTTCTCATCTCCATTTTACATATGAGAAAACAGACACTCAAAGAGGTTACATGATTTTCACAAACTCAAACAACTAGTTTATGAGATAAAATTTGAATCCAGGATTTCCTGACTCCATATCTAAAGGCAGAATGGGGGAGTGGCAAGAGTAATGAACCAGGAGTTGGAAACCTGGATTAAAGACTTAGCTCTACCAACTCTTTCAGAGTTGTGATATGAGCAAACCGCTTAACCAGAGGAAAGGAGGAGGAAGAGAGATTTGGATAGGTCAGATACTAGGAAATTGAAGTTTTTGCTTTAATATCAAAAGCCCATCAATATCAATAAACTATTAGCGTTGTACCGCTGTGAGTCATAGATCATTACCATCTCTGAACGATTAAAAATTAATATTTTTCAAAGGACAATGAAGATATTTTGATGGGTGTGAGTGGATTAAAGTGACATGACAAACAAAAAAAACTACAAAGAGCCATGGTAAAGGATGGCATCAAAGGGATGAATGGCTCAAACAGAAGATAAGGTTCTCATCTGGTGAAAACAAACTATAGCCAATGGACATCCTGCACATTTCACTGTCATCCTTGCAATTTCAAGAGAAATCTTGGGAAACCCTCTCAAAGGCTGATTAGAACCCATGTGTGTGAGTCTTTGGAGTACATGAACAGCAGTTTCACCAGATGGACAGGCAGAAAGGGCTATAGTCTGCATTGTTTTTCTTGGCTCCACTTAGTGTCCTTTTCTATAATATGTGAGTTCTCCCTTGACCAAATGGAAAGCATAAATGAGCTGCACCAATACAGATAGAAAACTTTAGTAAAAGTCTTAGCAATGAGATTTCCAGGCCTTGGGGAGAGTACTAAACACCCCCATCGCCATTATATTAAACTCTTCAATCTGTACCTTTCCTAGGGGATGCTGCATAGAAATGCTTGATTCCCTAGGCAGTTTCTGAAATAGTCCTCCCTGATTCTCCATCTTGGTTGAGTCAGATCCACTTGGGAAATATAAACTTCTCCCAAGAACAAAATAGTTTTAAATATGCCTCATGGCAGGGTTGTCACTGATTTATTTATATTCCCCAGAGACCTAAATGAAGCTTGGGTATGGCAGTTTTATCTCTATCATCTCAAAAATATCACAAACTATCAGAATATAAAAAAATTAGAGATAATCTTCCATTTTACAGATGAGTAAACTAAGGTTCAGAAAGAAAAGGACTTAACCATGTAAAGCAAGAAGCAGAGACTATTCAAATGGAGGAGGGATTCTGAGAATTGACTCGATTTTGATTCTCATTGCTATTTCCATGTGAGATAAATAGAAATAGTATTTAGAAAAAAAAACCAGTCTAGTTCAGTATGCTTGGCACAATCTATTATTTCAGCTAATATTGGAATAAGTGACAAAAAATGAATGTGATTGGAGAATAGATTCTGATGACTTGAGCTATTTGCTGTAATGAAGACCTTCACAGAAAATTATAGTGAAGTTTTGATCTGACAATACCCAAGAGTCAGAGAGAATATTGGAGATGGAAGTACTTTAAGGTCATTTATCCTAACCCTTTGTTTCAATCATCAGATGAAGTCACTTACCTAAGGTCATATGGCTGCTAGTGACAGAGATAGAATTATTCAGTTCAACAAACATTGATTAGGTGCAAGGTACTGTGCTAAACATTAGAAACATAGATACACAACAGAAATGGCCTAGACTCAAGAATTTTTTATTCTACTGGAACTGAGGAACATGAGATATAACATATAAACATATAAGTAAATATGAGATCATTTGAGGAGGGAGAGAATGAACAACTGTAAGAATCAGAAAAACTTAGGAAGTATCACCTGACTTGAATCTTGAAAGAAATTAAGGATTCTGAGAAGTCCTTTTGAGAAAGAGGAACATTCCAGGCATGAAGGACATAACCTTATTTGTGCAAATACATGGAAATGGATATCTACTTCAGAGAACTGCTTATAGTTCAGTTTGGTTATAGTAGTAACTGTGAAGATGCCTAATGTACAATAAGTCTAGAAAGAAAGTTTGGTGACAGATTGTGGGGAGCCTGAAATGACAGACTGAGAAATCTGTACTTTTCCTAAAGCAGAGGCTCTTATTCTGGGGTCCATGAACATTTTTACAGTATTTTGACAATATTTGCAATCGATTCCTTTGCAATATTTTGTATTTTAGTTTATGTAATTAAAAACAGTATTCTAAGAAGGGGTTCATAGATTTCACTAGATTGCCAAAAAGGTACATGACCCATCAAAAAGTTAAACACTCCTATCCTAGAAACAAAAACTAGTCACTGAAGACTTTTAAGCAAGGAAGTGACATTATCCAACCAATGATTCTGGAAAGTTGACTTGGAAGCTTTGGAGGATGAATTGGAGAAAAGAGGAACTAGAAGAAAAGATATATTACAATAATTAAGAAGAGAGACTAGAGTAAGGATTATCTTGCTTTTACTATTTGTATCTCTGTTATTCAGGATCTGGCAGAGAGTAAGAGCTTAATAAATGTATACCAAGGTGAACATCACAGAGAATTAGGAAGAAGCATAAGATTGTCATGCAGTATTTTAGGTCCACTGGAGATTAGAGAGCATGAATTGACAGTGGACTCAGTTATCACAGATGGGTAACTTCTAATAGTATGGGAGTAGGAGCACTAAAGCAGGTTATCAGTTTCACAGGACTGGGGACTGACAGCTTATGAACATTGGTAGGTCAAGGGATTCAAAGATGAAAGACAGTATGACCAGTTATTAATCAATCACCAACCATTTACTCTGTATCTATATCTAGACTTTCTGCAAATGGTTCTGTCCCCCCACTCATAGTATACCCTGAAGTATAGGAGGTGATTTCAAGCATCCCAGATATGTTTAACCACTAATTCAGGTAGGGTTTGTACAAAGAAATCTTTACATCAATAGTGAAATAATGACCATTGTGCAAACATTCCCCAAACAAGTGCTGCTTAATATTCCTGCCACAATATCTCAGGCTCTGGGGAGAGGAAGGGGATTAAGTACACAGCTTAACTCAGTTCCTTCAGGTCATAGTCTGGAGTCCCAAGCCCCAACAACATTAGGTTTTGAGTTCCAAGTTTCCTGGCTTCTCTGTGGCTACTTTTGGAAAACTTACTTTCAGGAAACTGCCCATCACAGACTCATACCAGCAGGGCCTATTCTCTCATGTCATATCCTCTGATCAAGACACTCTGGCTTTTTCACATCTCCCTTCCTAACATGTATATAACCCATCTTCCTTAAACTGAAAAAAACTGAGAGAACATAATTTTAAAAATTTAATAGTATTTTATTTTTCCAAATGCAAGCAAAGAGAGTTTTGAATATTCACTTTTTCAAAAGTTTGTGTTCCAAGTTTTTCTCCCTTCCTCTTTCCCTCACCCCTCCCTAAGACAGCAAGCAATCCAATATAGGTTAAACATTTGCAATTTGATAACATAATTGTGAACTAAGGAATTTCATTGCAAAAACAAAGTCATTGGTCTAGCTAATCTGCAGACAAAGCGTGGCTTCATTAAATATGTTTTGGATTTATGATCACTGGATGTGGGTTTGAATCCTGGCTAAGCAACTTAATACTTAGATAAGTCCTCTACTCTCTCTGGGCCTGTTTCCATATGGGCAAACACCAGAGGTTTCTTCCAACACCACGTCCTGTGATCCTAAGATCCCTTTTCCCTTTCAGCTTACCAATTGTGGTCCCATCTCCTAGATGTAGCCAAAGAGAGTCCTGGTGGACTGATGAGAAACACTTCAGAGCTATTAGTCGGCTTCAAAATAGTCTATGTCATCATCATTTTTCCCTAAAGAAGGATCCTATAGCTTTCACATAATCAAAATGAGTGAGAACCATCCTGGAGAATGATTAAAAAATTTGTTCTGAGTTACAACCATCCAAAGCCCAGGCGCACTAGTGTAGACAAAACCCCCAGAGAATCAGAAGTGTTTATTAAAGCTGGTTCTCTGTTGATATTTGAATCCTGTGCACTTGTGATGATGTGTGAATTTACTGCATGACAGGGAGTTGAGGGTGTCATCAATTGCTTGTGGGGAGTTACTCTAACATGATTTTGTTTATACCATGCATGATCTCTACTGGAGCTTCAGATCCAATTAGTTTCTCCTCCAGAGAACATGATACTTGATTTAGAGGGATCCTCATTTTTCTCTTTCTCTTTTATTTTGTCTTCCTTTGCTAAAGTTCATGCTTCTTATATTACAAATGTGACTTGGATTTGCTTTTTAATAATAAATAGATAGTTTTGTGCAGTAATAAAAATAATTTGGATTATTAATAAATGTGCAAAGAAGGGTTTCCATCAGTACCATATTTTGTTTAGCTTGGACCAAGGTCCATGTAGAATTTTTTGACTGAATATTATATATACAGAGGAGCTATTCACATAAGGATCCTTCCAGGTCCCTCATCTACCTGTTCCTCAAGTCCTACCTCTGCTCCATGATTTCTCCCTCAATTTGATGACAACCAACTTAGCAACCTAAAGAAAAAGACTTCTACTTTACCATTTCCATCATCACTGAAATAATCTTTGGGCACCTAATGACATATGATGCTCTGCTTTGTATAGAACAAAAGAGCTCCCCCAAAACCCTGCCCACAGAAAAAAATCATGGTGAACAGAAGACATATGATACTGAACTCCTGCTGCAAACAATCCATCATTGCTCTGCATGAGCCATGTGGATTTCTCCTTAGAAATGTGATTCATTCTTCCTCTAAACAGAGGTTGGGGGAGATTATGGATGCAGAACATTGAATACATTTCTAGAAACCAACATTTGAGCCAGATAGTTCCACTTAACTCTATTTCTTTATTACAATAGAGGATTCAGTGAGAGGGTGGGGATAGAGAGAGTTTCAGAAAAGACATATGAGGGGGCAGCTAGGTGGTGCATAGGTAGAGCATCAGCCCTCAAGTCAGGAGGACCTGAGTTCAAATCTGATCTCAGATGCTTAACACTTCCTAACTGTGTGACCCTAGGCAAGTCACTTGACCCCAATTGCCTCAGGAAAAAAAAGACATATGAAAACAAAAGATATCCCAAAAGCATTACATTTTGGGAGGGTATTTGAATGTGATAGAACTTTATTGACCCATAAGAAATAAGGGAAATAGATTATTTCAGAAATATGGAAAGACTTTTATGAACAAATACAGAGTTTAGTAAACAGCATAAGAAAAACAATTTATACATAATATCAACATTAGAAAACAATTTCTTTCTTTTATTATTAAAGCTTTTTATTTTTCAAAACATGTGCATGGACAATTCTTTTTTAAAATTAAAGCTTTTTTATTTTTAAAATATATGTGTGGATAATTTTTCAACACTGACCCTTGCAAAACCTTGTGTTCCAAAATTTCCCCTCTTTCTCCCCATTCCCTCCCTCAGATGGCAAGTAATCCAATTTATATTAAAAATGTTAAAATATATGTTAAATCAACACATGTGTACATATTTATACAATTATCTTGCCCCACCACAAAAATCAAATCAAAAAGGAAAAAAATGAGAAAGAAAATAAAATGCAAGCAAATAACAACAAAAAGAGTGAAAATACTATGTTGTGATCCACACTCAGTTCCCACAGTCCTCTCTCTGGGTGTAGATGACTCTCTTCATCACAAGATCATTGGAACTGGCCTCAATCATCTCATTGTTGTAAAGAGTCACATCCATCAGAATTGATCATCGTATAATTTTGTTGTTGCTATGTACAATGATCTCCTGGTTCTGCTCATGTCACTTAGCATCAGTTCATGTAAGTCTCTCCAGGCCTCTCTAAAATCATCCTGCTGATTGTTTCTTATAGAACAATAATATTCCTTTTTTTCATGATCAGTTGTGCTTTTATTTTAATTTAGTTTATTATTTTCCAATAAACAAGCATTTATTTTCTCTCCTAATGGAACAACTGAAAACACCCCTCATAACAAGTATGCATAATTAAGCAATATTAAATCCCACACTGGCATATCCAAAAAATGTCTTTTTTCATTCTGGGATTTAACACCATAATCATTCTGGAAGGATCTTTGGTCCCATTGAATCCAGGTTTGTCATTGACTTTACTAGATTATTTTTTTATTAAAGCCAAAAGCATTACATTAAAAAAAGTAGTTCATCTATGCTCAAATGGCTATCAAAATATTCATACCCTTTGATTAGCAGTGTTTCTACTGGGCTTATATCCCAAGAGATCATAAAGGAGGTAAAGGGTCCCACATGTGCAAAAATGTTTGTGGCAACCCTTTTTGTAGTAGCAAGAAACTAGAATTTTAATGGATGCTCATCAGTTGGAGAATGGCTAAATAAATTATGGTATATAAATGTTACAGAATAATATTATTCTATAAGAAACCAAAAACAGTATGATTTCAGAGAGGATCTTCTGTGAACTGGAGAGACTTCTGTGAACTGATGATGAATGAAATGAGCAGAATAAGATCATTTTACATGGCAACAACAAGATTATATGATGATAATTCTAATGGATGTGACTCTTTCCAACAATGAGATGATTGAGGTCAGTTCCATTGATCTTGTGATGAAGAGAGTCATCTACATCCAGAGAGAGGACTGTGGGAACTGAGTGTGGATACAACATAGTATTTTCACTCTTTTTGTTGTTATTTGCTTGCATTTTATTTTCTTTTTCATTTTTTTTCCTTTTTGATTAGATTTTTGTGGTGTGACAAGATAATTGTATGAATATGTACACATGTATTAATTTAACATATATTTTAACATGTTTAACATATTGAATTACTTGTCATCTAGTTGGGGCAAAGGGGGAAATTTTGGAACATAAGGTTTTGCAAGAGTCAATGTTGAAAAAATATCCATGCATATGTTTTGAAAATAAAAAGCTTTAATAAATAATAACAATAAAGGAAAATGATAGAGAAAAAATGTAGTTCATTTAGGCTCAGCTGGAATTTTATGATGGGAGATGAGAAGTGTTAGGGATGGAGAATTCAGTGTGTAACTATCTAAGAGAATAACTTTTAAGGGCTGAAAGAAAACATAGAAGTGAGCTAGATATGTATGCTCATTTTACAAAGGAAAAAAGCTGAAAATCAAAGTTTTGTTTCAAGTTATATAGTTAGCAAATGATAAAGGTGGGATTCAAACTAGGGTCTCCTGATCCCTAGCCTTTTTGTTTTCTACTATACCGTACTCCAAAGCAATTTCAGAAGAAGTCACTATCTTTTTTTTTTTTTTTTTTTTGCTTTTTGGCTGAGGCAATTGGGGTTAAGTGACTTGCCCAGGGTTACACAGCTAGGAAGTGTCCGAGACCAGATTTGAACTCAGGTCCTCCTGACTTCAGGGCTGGCGCTCTAACCACTGCGCCACCTAGCTGCCCCAGAAGTCACTATCTTTTGGCATTTGCGGTGGTTGTTCAGTTGTGTCCAACTCTTCATAGCCTCATTTGAGGTTTTCTTGACAAAGATTCTGGAATTGTTTGCCATTTCCTTCTCTAGCTCATTTTATAGATAGGAAAACTAAAGCAAACATGGTTAAGTGACTTGTTCAGGTCACACAACTAGTAAGTGCCTCTCCCCAATTTTCCCATTTCTGTCCATTCTTATCTTTTGCCATTTCTTTCTTTCTTTCTTTCTTTCTTTTTTTTGCTGAGGCAATTGGGGTTAAGTGACTTGCCCAGAGTCACACAGCCAGGGAATGTTAAGTGTCTGAGACCAGATTTGAACTCAGGTCCTCCTGACTTCAGGGCTGGTGCTCTATTCACTGCACCACCTAGCTGCCCCATCTTTTGCCATTTCTTAGACAGTTCTTAGACTAGAATAGAAAACTTGAAATTAGAAAGTCAGGGGGAGATGGTTTGTTGTGTATGTGACACATTTCATGAGCTACTTGGGGTTTCCTATTTATGATCACAGAATAATAAATGGTTGAAAGAGAACTTTGAGGTCTTCTAGACCCAACCTATCTTTGCAAGTTAAGGAAACTGAGGCCCAGAAATATTAAGGGACATCTTGATTCCTCTCTGGGGTTTCTTCTTGATGCTATGGACTTTCTCTGTCATGCCAGGAAAACATTATCACCCTGGAAATTTCCCTCCACAACTGAACTTCTTACATTGGAAGTACATGACACTTCTGTGGCCTCTTCCTCTGATTGATTGGTTCCTCCCAGAATCCTCCTTTTAAGGAAATTCCTAGGCCAGCCAAAACTTCATTCCTCTCCAGATTCCAGTCTTATCCAGACTTTCTTTTCTATGATTCTGCCTAACTTATTCCCACACATAGTCCCTGACTTTCAGCTTCTTTTTGTGTATTCTCTTTCCCCATTAGAATATAAATTCCTTGAGAATAGAGATCTACCTTTCTACTTGTATTTAAATTCTGTGTGCTTAGCACAATATCTGGCACATAGGAAACTCTTAATAAATGCTTGTTGGTTTAACATGGTTAGATGTATCCAAGATCATTCAAGTAGTGTCGGAGCTGGGATTTAAATCCAGGTTTCTTATTCCAAATCCAGCTAGGTCTCAAGAGAGATGCTGTACATGGAGACATAAGCATGAAAGTCATCTACATAGAAGTAATAATAGATTTAGACTTTGGAAGGAACTCCAGAAGTCATGCCTTTCAAACTAAATCTTGCATCCTATCTATTACATTCATGTCTTGTTTTGAATCAGCAGATATTCTCCTTTTTGCCACCATTCCCCAAATCCCCAAGATGGTTCCTTCCATTGTTAGGAAGCTTTTTTTCTTATATTGTATTGGAATCTGCTTCTGCCCCAGTTCTCACTTGATGACAAAGAGTTTTTTACAGAAAAGGTAGACCAGTAAGTAGTGCTAAAAATAATATGCATTTATTACAGTTGCATTTTAACCCATATTCAGGAAAGAATAAACTTGAGATACTTAGGGGTATAAGAAGGAGGACAAGGAAAGAGATATTCGGGGTAAAGGACATACCCATATCCCAAAGGGTAAGGGCACCATCTATATCTATGACTCAGCCAGTAGAGAATTCTCATTGAATCATGGACAATATCTTTAGGCTTACAGAAGATAATACTGTGGTGTAAGCTCTTGGGGTCTATCCTTTATTTTCAGAGAAGCCAAATGACATCACAGGGTGATATCTTGACTAGCCTATGAATTGAATTTAAGTGAGTCAGAGTTGCACAAAGTCATCAGCCTCACTCTCTCTTCCAAGTCTTCCAAGTCCAGTGGCTGGACAAAAAAATCAAGACAAGTAGCAATGGTCCAGGATGCAGCAGATGACCTTTGTGTATTCAATATCTGGCCAAGCTCTAAGCACTCAATGGTGCCTGCTTCAGCCACTTTCATGGCCATTAGAGCAAATTGTTTTCATCTATTCATTTCACCAGGTTGAAAGTCTTCCCATTGTTGAGATAGAAATTTCCTTAAACTGATGGGTTTAAGACGTTGTTTATCCTCAATCTGGTTTAGCTTGTCTGCTGAGATGGTTTAGCAGGGTATGGCCACCATATATGCTTTCTAGAGGCAAAGGTGATAATTGGTGAAGGGGGACATCAAAGGTGAATAAGCAGCTCTGAAAAGAGCTAAGGAAATTCTCCTAGTAGAGGTGATAGTCCTTCCCAAACATCCCATAAGCTCCCAATCCATAACAAATACCAGGATTTCATCACATGTAGTAGTTTAGAACAGAAACTCTTTTTACTTTTGTGACTTTGGGTTCTTAATCTCCCTATGACTCAGTTTCCTAATCTGTAAAATTAAGAGGTTGTACTAGATAGCATTTGAGTTCTTTTCACCTATAAATATACATTTTTCTGTTCCTATGAACCTGGGGCTCAACCCACTTAAAAGGACAGTTTAATGATACCAATAAGAATTTGGAATTTTTATCAGGTGCATCTTATTGATTCTTCACCTTTGATGTCACAAGTAGAAATAAAGCAATTAAGAAACCTACACAGGACAAAAATATTTCTGTCACAAAATATCATAGAGATAGAAGAATCTAGAAAAAAGAGAGGGGACTTCACAGGAGGAGAGTCTTGTGCAGAACAGAGACAGTCACTTTTTGTTCAAAACCAGAGAAGTTTTTTAAGATTGCTGTCACACCCTTGTAGTTGAAATCCACAGATAGATTAAGATCATTGGGAGCTGGGGGTGGAGGGAGAAGAGAAGTATCTACAGTATCTACATTTGTGGAGAAGGGTAAAAATAAGAACTAGCAAAAGTGTTAGTAATTACATAGTAAAAGAAACAGGAACAAAACTAATATTGTACAATGTCACTGAAAGAAGGAGAGTCTGATGATGGGCAGGAGTCAGTGGTGGCAGATAATACAGAGAAACCAAGGAAAATAACAAGAAAAGATTATTGGATTATATCAACCAGGTGGTTATTGATTACCTTCAAGAGAGTAGTTGAGGACAGGAACTATATATTACATTGCTTTTACACATCTACCACAGTATTATCGCAATGTTGAACACATAATATATGCTTAATCCAATACCTGGAATTGGATGAGCTCCACAAAGCAATTCTGGCCATTTTCCATGATTCTTAAACAATAAGAAGGTTTCCTTAATCTGATTTAAAGGAAAAGTTCAAATTGTGAAGAGAAAGGGAAAGTCCTAAATATCCATTAAAGTCCTATTGCTATGGCTCCTCAACATATAGAGGGGAAAGCCTTGGTGTCCCAGTGACTATGCCAGTGGAGCCCAAGCTCCTACAAATTTAAATGATTTGGAATATGAACTCTATGTAGGACTGTATCTGATGACAAAATTAGTTATTTTTGTTTGGACTGATTACCAGGTTAGTCTGTGAATTATTATGTTTTGCCACAACAATACTTAAGAACACCGACCAAATCAAAAAGAGTTATAGTCAATGTTGTAAGAAAGAGTAATGAAATCACAGATCCTAGAAGTAATGAAATATTGAAGAAGTGATAATCAAGAGAATTGTTTCTTAGAACTTTCTTAAGCTATAAGATATTTTTAAAGGCCATCTACAATCTCCACCTGTCATCAAATAGGGGCATACTCAATCAATTACAGACATATAAAAACTACTATTTTTTAAAGGAGAGTCTTCAACCACTGTAAAAAAAAAGGTTCCAATGTTTCTGAAAACTTTATTAAACAGTTTGGATGAAAATAGATTTAGACCAGCATCTTATACCATATACTCAATAAATTATGTGCCAGGCATTGTATAAGGTGTTGGGGATACAAACATGCACACACACACACACACACACACACACACACACACACATCCCAAACTCTACTCTCAAAGAGTTTACATTCTAATGGGGAAGACAACAAGAACATGTGTAAATGTATGTGTGTGTTCATATATATGCATACATATATGTAGAATAGACATAAAGAAAATAATTTAATATAAAGGAGTTTGGGGGAAGCAGTATTAGCTGGGGAGTGGGTGGAATCCAGAAAGACTTCATAGACTTCATGGCTTTATAGAAGCTGGAGCTTGAGATGTGTCTTGGAGTAAGAGAGTGATTTGAATCATTAGAGGGAATACAGTCCAAGTCAAAGGGAAAACCCATACAAAGTTATGTAGATGGGAGATACACAATAGTGTATGAGGAAAAGAAAGAACTACACAGATTAGGAGAGGGTTTATTGTGCAATGAGGTAGACATCTAGATGGGATCAGGCTTTAAAAATTGAAAAGAGGAGTTTTTATTTTATCCACAGGCAACAGAGTTTCTTGTATTGAGAAATGACATGGTCAGACCTATGTATGCTTAAGGAAAATTCTTATAGCATCATTGTGGAGGATGAACTAAAGTGGGAAGATGTTTGATGTAGGGAGATCAATTAGGAAGGAATTATAAAAATCTAGCCAAAAGGAGATGAGAATGTGACAATAAGCATTAAATAGATGAGGGATATAAATGTAAATGTTCACATCATAAAACAAATTAAAAAGTAATAAAGTATATAACAAACATTAACATGATTGGGTGAAAATTTATAGGCAAATAACAGAGAAAAAGGTGATTGCAAAAGATAAAACAAAAAAATGTGATTGCATAACATAAGCAATAGGTTGCATTTTTGTTTTTATATCCTCAGAATTTAGCATGGTAATATTAATAAATACTTATGGATTGAATGGTATAAAACTTTAAAGCTTTTGCATAAACAAAGTCAATGCATCTACTAGTTAAAAATACTAGAAAGTGGATGCCCATCAACTGGGAAAGGACAGAACAAATTGGCAAATGAAAATGCAATATGGAAAATATTTAGAACATTTTAGAGATAAAATGAAGAAAATAGAACCAAGAGAGCAATAGGAAAAATGGCTCCTAAGATATAATTGAAATCAACATTAAAATAACAATAGATAGTATTTATATGACACTTTGCCAATATTATCTCATCTTTAAAACATACCTGAGAGATAGGTACAATGATTATCCTCATTTTATAAATGAAAATAACTGAGGCCCATGATCACACAACTAATAAGTATCTGTGGTAGAATTTAAATTCAGATCTTTCTGATTTCAGATTTAACATTGTATCCACAAGGTCACCAGGTACCTAAAACAAAACAGCATTAAGATTACATAAAAGGACTAATGTTGAGTATAGCTAATTGGTATAAAAAAACAAAAACAAAAACAAAAACAAACAAAAAAAGCTTCTTTCCACTCAGAAGTGGATTACAAGGACTAAACTGTCATTGTGTCATTGCCATTATAAAAATGGTATTTGGAAGCAGTTGTCTGATAAAAACAAAATTCAATAATAAAAAATTAAAACATAAATACAAAAATTCGTGCTAAAGCTATCAAGAAAAGTAAAAAGAAACTACTTATTCTTGGTGATCTAAAGAATTAGCAAAACAAAAAGCTCATGTAAAAACCCAAGACTGAGAAAAGTCCCAAAGTTAAGTAATGCATGTTTCTAAGAGCTCTGACTGTGTCTTTAAAGAGAGATTCATAGGAACAGGCAGCAATGGTTTAGGAACACAAAAGAGTGTAGAGGGTGGCTTTCATGGTACAAACTAAGGGACTCAGTCATGTTCAAAAATCACATTAAAAGTATTGTTACAATAGAGTATTTGTGCTGCAGAATGAATAAAAAAATTCATGAAGCTATTTAAAAGAAAAGATTATAGTGAGGGAGATCTTGTCAACACAATAAATTCCATTTCTTGGTGACTACTGTGATAACACTCAAAATTAGATATAAGCTCTAAATACAAAGGATAATACTTATGTTCAAGTAGTCATATAACAAAGAAGGAGGAAGGGAGGGAGAGAAGGAGAGAAAAAAGCAAAGGAGAGAATAAAGAACAGGGAGAAACCAAGTATCCTAAATTTTGGTATTACAATTATGTAATCCCTAATATTAGGATGACAAAGAAATAATAACTGACATTTACAGAATACTTTAAGGTTTGCAAAGTACCTCATAAGTATTATATCATTCGATCTTCACAACAACTTAGGAAGTATATGTTTTTATAAATTCCATAGAGGCAGCTAGATGTCCCAGGACATAGAACCCTGAGACTGAAGTTAGGCATATATGAGTTCAAATCCTACCTCAGACACTAACAGTGACTGGACAAATCACTTAACTTCAGTTTCTTATCCATAAAAACAGAGTAAATAATAATACACATATGTGAGGATTCTCAAGAGGATCCAATGAGATAATACTTGTAAAGTGTTTTGCAAACTTTAAAGTATTATATAAATACTACCTAGTGTTACTATTTTGCAAATAAGGAAAATGGGGTTTAAAGAAAGCAAGTGACTTTCCCAGGCCACACAGTTGTTAAATATTTGAAGTAGAGTTTGAATGCAGGTCTCCCTGTCTCTAGGTCCAACACTAGCCACCTAGTGGCCCTTACATTAATGTTAATGAGGGAGAAGTAAGCTTATTTTGTATAGTTGTGTTTTGGAGGATATAATTTGACCTATAAAACATATCCAAATCCTCTTCCAGAGGCCTGATTTAATGTGTTCTACTGCATACAACAAGATCATGATTTAAGTTCATACATTATGAACACAGGCTTCTTTATTCTATCTTGCAGCCTTTGCCTGTTTTCTGCTAAATGAAGTAAAGGACATGAAAAGCTAGAAAGATTTAGTTCTTGTCATCAGGAAATGAAAGAAATCATTTATTTATTTAAAAAAACTTAGAGTTTGAAAAGCAACTGAAATGAAGAAGATAAGAATTTTCTCCCTTTGAATATTTTCATTTTTTTGGCAACTGAAAGAGGATAAGTATCAAAATCAGAACTCTAGGATACTTGATGGTATTGAACATATGAGAATGACATTACAGCAAAGATATAAAATTTTATCTCCATTGGTCTTAGCATAATTGGGGAGTCAAGCAATTGAGATGTGAAGAGCAGAAGAAGAATTACTTTGTCCCATAGGTCCCCAGAACACACTTAGCATCTTTGCCATGTAGGCCCTTTCAGGACATTTAATCAAGAAAAACCAGGGCTTCTACTTCTGGGTGTTTCCAAGTTAGTTCTTCATCATTTTGCAAGAGCATAGAAATTATGTTTAAAATACCGAGCAGAAAGTAAAAGGTAGGATTTGAGTTGTAGCAGAAAAACTTGACTAGTGGTTTGTGTTTCCCAAGTGTCTTTTTATATACATGCATGCATACATATGTATATGTATGTGTATGTGGATGGTATTAGAGTGCTCTGCTATAGCATTAACTTTCATGGAGAGATATCCTAGACAATGGGTAGCACACATGTCATACTCACACATTATGATTACCCAAGAGAATTGTATTAGTAGGGTTAGAAGTTTTCTATGGCTGAAAAGATCTTAAAGTTTTGTGTCCAGACCCATATTGGAAACCAAAATAGAAAAAAGAAGATTCAGGAATAAATTTATCATACCCATTGGCAGGATCCTTAGTATATGAGATTAATGGAAACAATAGTTATCCTGCTACTTGTTCTACAAAAGAAAAAAAATGTACTAGTATAACTGAGGTTCATCACATAAATATGTCAAGCACAAGTACAAAAGGAAAAATTCCTTATAAGGAAAGACTGATACTTTTAAAAATCAATTATTCAACAAGTATTTATTAAGCACCTACTATGTGCCAGGACCTGTTGTGAATGCTACAAATTATAAAGGGAAAAATGAAACACTCTTTAACTCTTAAGGGCATTTCTACTGGGGAGAAAACACATACATATAACATACTCAGAGACAACATTTATCACAGTGCCTGGCACATAGTAAGTGCTTAATAAATGTCTGTTGGCTATTTCAATGAAAACAACACTAACAGACCTCAGAATTCAAATGATATACAATTTCCCTTTTCTCAGAGAACTGATGGTGAAAGGCTGAAAATCTAAATATAAATAAGTAGTTGCATCAAGTAGCCCAAGACAGATTGTTGATCATCAATTATAAGTCTTGGTAAGTTAGAAAAGGCCTTTGCTGGTAAGATATACAGGTAAGACACTAGCTACATGGCACCCAAAGTATAGGCATCCAAAGAGAATGTGAGAGGAAGAAAGAGGATAGAGTATAAATGTGATGTGGAAAAAAATCTATTAATATGTAGAGAAAGAAATGTCCTTGCAGGGAAAATAAGGGATAATTATGCCCAACAGCCCAGAGAATATGTCACCTTTCCTCCCAGGTTGGAGGAACCTTCAGTCAAGTACACATACAAGTTAAAGGAGAGTTTTCAACAATGAAGTTTGCAAATATTGCCATTCAGAAAGAAAAGAATGATTATGCACAAAATTCTGATGATATAATCTAAAAAATTCTCAACAAGCTAAAATATTGGTCAGAATCTGATAGGATTAATTGTAAAAGTATAAATTAAAAGTCTCAAACTTGAATTTTTAAAAAATCACTTTCACGAGTTCAAGGTAGGAAAGGTGTGACCACCTAAAAATTTATTTGAAAAAAAATCTAGAGCTTAGTGGAGCATAAGTTTGGTATGCATCAATGCTGAACTACCAGATCTATGAAAGTGATCAAAATCCTAAACTGCATTTAGAGATACATAGAATGTGGATATAACAGTTCTATTAAACTCTGCCCTGCTTAGGAGTATCATGTTCAATTTTGGATGCTGAATTTTATGAAAGACTTTAATAATCTGAGAAATAGCGAAAGAATGGTCCCCTGGTTGATCAAGAGACTCAATAAGTTGTCATATGAGAAGTATAACAACTAAGGAGAATTAGCAAGGAGAAAATATGATTTAGAGAGGCCTGATAATTTTCTTCAAATGTTTTAAGAACTGTGAAGATATGAAAAGGAATCGACAAACAGAACTCATTAGTAGAAGTTGAACAAGAACAGATTTAGTTTTGATATAAGACAAAAATCTCCCTAAGAATTGAAGTTATCCAAAAGTAGAATGAACTGCCCCAGAAGATAATGAGTTCCACCTTAGCTTTCAAATAAATCTTAAATCATTTATTGTAGACATTATTTACATTCAGTTATGGATAAGATTCAATGCCTTCTGAATTTCCTTCCAATGCTGATGGTATTCTATGATTCTGTATGAGGTACAAGAAGGGAGATCTGTGTTTTAGCAGGAAGCTTCATTAAAGTTGCTTGAATTTGCCATGTCTATCCTTTTTTGTGAATATTAGTGCATTCTGATGATACTCCAACCTTTACTGAGGTTGGTAAGATCATCTGACTTGTATGTCCTCCTTGTCTCTTTATGGTAGGATTGACATGTCACTATGGATTCAAAATATAGCTAGTATAATTGGAGTAATTTCTGTGCAATCTTGTTCATCAAACATCTTGTACCTGTTTATCTCTGTCTGTGATTATTTTTACCAGTAGATTCATGGAAGGTGTGAACTTAAAGCATAATGATTAGATAATGCATTAATTAAAGCTCCAGAATACTAAATTCAAAAAGACTCACTTAATAGAACTTCTTGTTTTTAAATTATGCAATATATTTATCATAGTTAAGATTGTTTAATACCTACAGCATTGTATGAGGAAAAGTATTTGCTATTATAATTGTTCAATTAAACTAATTTTGTTTACAGCATGCTACAATGAAAAGAGCTCTAGGCTCAGAGTAAAAATATGAGCTTCAGATATCTTCTCAGTAAAATGGCTGTAACATAATTGTACTATACAAGAGGGGTCAGACATATGGTGGGTAGATTACAATGGGACCTGTAATTCTCTCCAGAGCTACCTAAGCCAAAATAGTTTAAAAAATAAATAACACAATAGAAGGTAGGTAATATTAATTAATATGTTTTTCTAAGTCAATAATGAAGCTTGCAGGAATCCTTATATATGATAGCCCCTGTTTCTATTTGGGCTTGATGTCATTTGCCTACACTAGTCACCTACCTCATAGGATTGTAATGAGATAAGTGTTTTGTGGATGTTCTGATAAATAGTACGTGAATACAAGTTGCTAACATTTCACACTAAAGGGCCTAACTCAGAAAATTTCTCTGAGAAAGGCAAAAAGTATTCCAAAGAAATATGTAGCCTTCAGAAGAAAGGTGTTAAAAATTTTTTTGTTGCGAATGTATTTTCAAACTGTTCTTCGCTACTCCAAACATTATTACACAAAATTTCATCATACATAATTACATTTAAAGAGAGAGAAAGAATAATTGCCACAAAAGTTTCCATGAGTTAGTTTTCAATGGAGTACCTCACTGTCCTAGGACTTGTCAGGAATGTGGAATCTCCAATAACCTCAAGAAAATTGCTAAATATTTAGGTCTTATCAATAGAGAGCTATTGTACAATGAGTACTGGCTATGAACATTTAAAGAGCAGACATGAATCAGTACAGTTCTTTAAACTCAGGGTAACCCTAGCCCTGGTTTCTAAAAATTGTATGTGGTACCTTTGTTGAAAGAGTTTTTTGAGGAGAAAAATGTTCAGCTACCAAAAGAAAAATTTTTTAAAGATCAAACAAGAGGATGAACTAGTAGAAGAGTAAAAACAGAGTTCTTTCAATTAAATACTGATATTTTTATTTTTATAGTACTTTAAATTTTAGAATGATGTGTTGAAGCACCAATGGCTTCTTCAGCTCTCTTTACAACATAACATTTTTACAAGAAAAGCATACTTTCTATAGAGCAGAGAGCCCATTTGGGAAGAAAGTGTTTGTGTTCTTCAATGCTTTTTCTGGTGTCTATATTTCAACCTTCTCTGAGATGTTGGCCCCAGAGAGAGCAGGAGAAAACAGACCCCTTTGACTAGTGGAGACAACAGACATTATTGGCATTGTTAATATTGTTGCTTTGATAGGATTTCAATCAATCTTTGGGGAAAATTGTTACAGAATTAATGTCCTAGAAAATTTTAACTAATCTCTGACATTCATCCAACAAGTATGTATTAAGTACATACTATATGCCAAGCATTATTTGGGGATATACAAAGAAAGGTGAAAGGACAGATCCTGCTCTCAAAGAGCTCACTGTCTAATGGGGGGGAACCAATCATGTCCAAACAAGATATATACAGGATAAAGGGAAGATAGTTAATACAGGAAAAGCACTAGATAATCTTGCTCTAGCACAATCTCTTCTGCCTTATTCACTCAAATCCTCCGAGCCCCCACCTCTCCTCTGCTTTAGGTTTCCACTCTGGCTGAACAATTCTTACTTCAGCACCACGGCCAGTTCTCTGGTCCCTTAGGCTCTCGGGTCTTTTTCCAGCACCAAGGCCAGCTCTTAGCCCCGCCCGCTGGAACAAGGAGAAAGCCCACGCGACACCCTCTCTTTCCCGCCCCCTCCAGTCACCTCCACCTGCCATCGCCCCTCCCTCTCCCTTCTCCCCCATTCACTTGGCCCCCTCCCACGTGCAGCGCCCCACCCGGTTGCCAGTGGCCCTTTAAACCAACACACAACAGAGCCACATATGCCGACGGTATCCGGGGAGGGACATAACTCATGGCACTTAGCCAGCTGGGTCCCTGGAATGCGTTTCACAACCTTACCTCCCCCACCACACACACAAATACTCGCGCACACACACCTCCCCCGTCCCACACACGCGCACGCACACTCGCAATACATTTCCCCCTTCACGAACACACTTCCCCCGCCACACACACACGCCCGCCCCCAGCCCATTTCTTTCTTAGTAGCGTTTCCTGGGCCAGGGTAGCCCCAGCTGGAGTGTGATGACCGGAGCTGCACAGTTGCAAAGGGGGCGCCAGCCCCAACCACCGCTCCCTCCAGCCCCTTCTTTCTCTCGCTGCTGCTGAGTGCCTTCATTGTACATGGGGGGCAGCAACGCTGCAGCGATGGAGGCAGCGGCGGCTGCAGCTGCTACTGAGGAAGCATATCGGGCGCTGCTGTTGCTGCAGCCGCCACCGCCGCCGCCCTAACCCCGGCTCCAGGTTGCTGCGATCGCCGCTGCTGCAACCGCTGCCTCCTCTCTAACAAGGGGAGGGGGGCTCCGGCCAGAGGAGGGAACAACTCAGCTACACGCCTCTTCCCTCCCCTCCCGGCCCGCGGCCAAGGTGCTGAAGCCGGCAGGGGCGCCAGCCTCCTCTGAGGAGCTCGTCCTCCCCGCTCCCCAGCCCTGGAGGAGAAGGAGGAGGAGAAAGAGGAGGAGAAGGGCGGTGTGGGAGGGGTGGGAGTCCAGGCAGCTCGGACCCGCAGCAGGAGCAGCAGCATCCAGAGGGGGAGGAAGGAGGAGGGGCAGGGCTTCCCTATAGGATGCGGGGCGGCAGCGGCAGCGGCTGCTCCCTCCTCCTCGAGCGCTGATCAGCTGGCGGGGAGACGCGGTGCCCGGCTTGGGGAGGGGTGCAATTCGGGGTGTGGGTGGGCGGGCTGGGGGGGAGGGGAGGGTGGGTGGGAGTTAGCATGCCAGCGTGACGGGTTCCCCCCAGTGCCTGCCCCGGCCCCAGCGCTGCCCCGCGCTACGCAGCGCAGGGGCTGGTGCCGGCACTGGGTAGCAGGATGGGCTGTATCCAGAGCATCACCTGCAAGGCGCGGATCCGGCGGGAGAACATCGTGGTATACGATGTTTGCGCCACCATCGACCAGTGCCCCACGCTCATCGAGGAAAGCTCGCCCATCGTCTTGCGGTACAAGACCCCTTACTTCAAAGCCTCCGCCCGGGTGGTCATGCCCCCCATCCCCCGCAACGAGACCTGGGTGGTAGGCTGGATTCAAGCCTGCAACCAGATGGAGTTCTTCAACACGTACAGCGACCTGGGCATGTAAGCGAACATTTTAAAAAAGAGAGAGAGAGAGAGAAATGAAAAGAGAAAATTACTAACAACTCTCTCTCTCTCTCTCTCTCTCTCTCTCTCTCTCTCTCTCTCTCTCCTCTTTCTAACCTTCCCTGCCGCCTCCTTTCCGCACCTCCCTCGTTCCTCAGCTTTTGTTTCAGTGACAGGGTGTGTAGGGAGAATCAGAGAGGCATTTTATTATTTTTTAAAACACGTAAAACCAAGTGAAATCGTGCAGAACAGAAGGGGAAGGGGAAGGCGGGGTCAGAAAAAGAGAGAAGCGCTTTCGTGATACCCTGGCGGGCTTGTTTGAAACGCGGTTACTATTCTTTGCGAGTGTTGCTCTCGTTTCTTTTCTGAATCATTTGCGGCTAACGCAAAAAGGAGCGGGGGAAAGAGGTGTCTAAAATATCAAATACTTGACCTTTCTGTACAGATTTCGACAGAAGATAAGCATGAGATTATGATTATTTTAGCTTTGTAATTTGGAGTTACAGGAGCAAGTGGTTAGTCTCCAAAATGAGAATTTGTTGTTTCTCTCTCTGTCCTTAATTGCTGAACTTGAGTCCTCGTTGCCTGAGATTAGGAAGACTGTATGGTTTTCCTTTCGTGTGTTTAACAGAATTGCACTTTTTTCGAGGTTCTAATAATAATAATATGTAGCCCCGGACAAAGTCCGGGACAGTAGAAAAAACGAGTTCTTAACTGAGGAGTCCTAAGAGAGAACTAGCATAGTAGAGGATTGTTTATTTGTTTGTTTCCCAGTGAGAGAAATGAATTGTCCTTTAGTCTGTCAGGAGTAGAGTGGAGTGTCTTCTTTCTCTTCAAAACTTGTACAATTTCTTTCAGAAAGTGTTTTTCAAATGCCCACCTTGAAAACCCCTGTTCAGGGGAAGCCAGGAGCTGTCCAACTTCATTCAGCAGTTCTCTTTCCCTCGGCGGTGGCCCTCACTCTACTGCTAAGGGTTTGCAATAGCTCAGAGTAACTCCGAGGCTTCTCAGCTGTTTGGGGAGTTAAGAAGGAGGAAGATTGTTCTTTTGGCTTTTTGAATTACTTTCTCAGCTCTCCACCCCACTCCTTTTTCCCAGAGCACTTCTTTCAGAATCAGGGCTCTGAGTAGGTGGCACATATACTGGTTAAAATGTTTTGGCTGCATTGTTATCTGCGATTAAATTAATAAAAGCAACATCTGTGAAGCATGCTAATTATCTAGGAGTCTTTAGGGAACCCCCTCCTGAAACTAAGCTTCATTTACAAGGCACTTTTTCAAGAGGAAACATTTAGTAAACTACAGTAATCCCAAGGTATCAATAAAAATGGTGATGGTGGAGAGGAAGACTCAGTTTTAAATGTCAAGACACTTGTAGAGAAATATTTTGGACCCCTTTCATTCATTTGAAGATCATAGGGATTACAAGATTTAGGGCAAGTAAAAAGCTTGAAATCAATACCCTCATTTTACAGATAAGGAAACTGAGACCCCCCAAAAAATAAAATAAATTGCTCAAGGTCACAGAGGTAGTAAATGACAGACCTAGGATCTATACCAAATTCTCCAGTTAAACACCAGCACTCTTAATTTTAAGTTTTTCTTAAAAAAACAAACAAAAAAAACAAGAAGAAAAGACAAAGAAAAAAGGTTTTGATGTAATGATTTTGTTTTGTTTTCTAAAGCTTTTGCCTTTTTTCTCTTTCTTTTGCTCAACCAACAAAACATGATACTTGAGAAGATTGGTTTATCTTGTACATGCTCAGTTTCCTCCATTTGTCTGGGCACTGTGTCCTCTTCTATCTGGCAGACAGCTGGGCTGTGAGAAATCGGGGGCTTATTATTTTGGGTGAATCATTTCACTTAAACATACACACACCCTCAAAAAGAATGGTTTGTCTGAGTGCATGTATCTCTTAAAACTGCTTTTAGTAATCTGTTATTTTTCAATCCAGTCAGAACAAGCTGAAGACTGGGCAAGGGCCCAGTAAGCTTAGGGCTCAGATAGCAGAGTGCATAACCTTGCTCCTTTGTTTTTGTCTTGCATGGGACAATCAGTGGTGACTCTCTGAACTTATAATTTGTAGAATAAATAGGAATTTTGGAGAAGAGGACATAGAGAACTAATGAGAGACCAGCTCTACTCTCATAAAGACAGTACCAATCTTTTTCATTCCAGAAAGACCTTAATGATATAGTCTCCTTATAGTTTCTTTTTCTCAAATAACTCATGACTGACTTTTATATTGTATTGATTTTTCAGAAATAAAGAATGATACACACACACACACACACATATATATATATGTATATATATATATGTATATATATATATATACATAAACACATATTCCTCTTTAGGAGGGACAAATTTGAGATTAAAACAGAGGGTAGGAAAAGTTAAATTTATTTGAAATCAAAAGGTGCCAATTCTATTTATAGAGTAACATTCAGATAAGCATGATAGACCTGAGCATCCTATGGCCCTCATCAGATACACATTCCCTGAACCTTTTGCATTGAATTCTTGTTTTTAGCTAGGAGGGAATTAGGTATGTTGTTATTACTATTGTTTTACTGCTGTTGTTGTTGTTGGTATTTTTTTAAATCCCCTATATATTAAGATTTGTTATCTGCTTTGAGGTTTATGTGGGAAACAAAAACACTTCACAAGAAGTTGAAAAATGAATTCATTGCTTATAACATAGCTTTCTTTTTTTTCCTGTCAGTTTACTCTGTTAAAGACATTTCTGAAAACACACAGCTAAGAGATTTGCCTTGCATTTCAAGGCCTCCCTTTAAATGTAAGTTCATTATGAACACAAGAAGTATGACACAAATCCCTAGGTTTGTTTGTCACCAGAAAACTTTGTGTCACTGGAGACTTTTTTGTGTAAAAAGAAAAATGAAATGGTAATTGACAAAGCATGAAACTCACTAAAGTCTATTCCGTGCTAGGTCCATGTTGGTCAGCTCTTTCCTTTGGGGAAAACCCCACAGACAGATTTTTAACTCTATATGATATTTGTGTTATATTAAGCATGATACAGTAAAAGAGGATTTAAGCTGGGAAACTGCTTTTCAAGGATGATAAAAAAAGAACTGTGTCTAAGCACATCTTCCACCAGGGGAATATTTCACAGCCAAAATTTCAAGAAAGCTTTATCTATGTAGTGAAAGAAAAAGCAAGTGATTTAATACTCAAGGATTGAAGTGAATTTTAGTGTTCTTGAGGATGAAAGTTTCTAGTAGAGATATTTGAACTGAGTGAGAGTAATATTTATTTTCTATATCTAACCTTCCATTATTGGGGGGTGGAATCATCTTTATTTTTAATTTGCAATTTAACCCTCTATGATTATTATTAATTGAGATTAAATAAACTGCCTTAAAATATTCTCCAAGGGAAGAAAGGTTATAGAACCTTTCAATCAGCCAACAATGTTTGAGTATCAAGCGTGTGCAGGACACAGTCAATGTAGGGTATAGAAATCACTATAAGACATAGCTCTTGGCACCAAAAGCTTACAATCTAGTTTATGAAATAAAACATTAAGAGAGATGAAATATGCAGGAACTAGGAGGTGGTAATCCTGTTGCTGTCTTCCCTGGTTACAACACATCTGGGGTATTATGTTTAGTTTGAATCATTACATTTTAAGAAAAATATTGACAAACTCAAGGATGTTCTGAAGGACATGATTATGACCTTATGTTCATGCATATGAAGCATTAGCTGAAGGAAATGGAGATGTTAAGCCTGAAGAAGAGAAGTTTAATGAAAGACATTATGTCTGACTACAAGACAGACTACAAGTGTTTAAAGGGCTGTCCTGTGGAAGAATTATATTATATTCTCCTTAGCTTCTGAGAGCAAATGTAAGTATGTGCAAAAAGTGTAAGGAAACTCTTCCTAAATATCAAAGCTATCCCAAAGTAGAATTGGCCACCTTATGAGGTAGTAGGTTTAAGGTCTTGATACAAAGGCAAAATGATTATTTGGTTGCTACACAGTATTAGAGGGAATGCTTTTTCTGATACACACCAGACTAATTAGCTCCTGAAATCCCTTCCAACTCTGAAAAATCCCTGTGTGAAATATGATCAGACCTATGGATAGTACAGGCTATAAATGTTTTGTTTTGTATCATTTATTGGTTGAGAGAGAGGAGAGAGACCTAATAGCCTGAAGTGAAGAATCAAATAGAAAGTTGTGGGAGATAAAGTTTGAAAGTTGTTTGGTGCCAGACTTTAGAGGTCTTATGTTGATTCAGCCAGGAAGAGAGAAGACTGACCAGTGACATACAATTGCAAATGTAAGGTCTACAATTGCAAAACTGTGCGAATAAGTACATGTTACATTCATTTAGAAGCAGAAAAGGATAGTCATAGGATGTTATAGGCTATAGGATATAGATACAATATAGAGTCATAGGATTAAATCATAGGATAGAGACAAGAGCTTTGTGTGAGGTAGGTTTAAATCAGGGGTTCTTAACCTTGGGCTTGATGAACTCATGTTTATATTATTTCAATAACTCTATTCCAATATAATTCATTTCCTTTGTAAACCTTTGTAAATATTTTATTGTATGTATTTAAACACATTGTTCTAAGAAGAGGCTTATAGGTTTCATGAGATTGCCAAAGGGGTCCATAATACATCAAAGAAGAACCTTTGATTTAAAGGGCAGGGCAGGGCATCACAGAGATTGTAGAATGTTCTTTCCAAATGATATTTTAAAACTTAAAAAACAGGGATGGCTGTGATATAACCCTATGTTAAGGTAGAAAGAAAGAAAAAATTCTGAATGATCTCTGACTCTCCAACCATTTGAGTAATATCTCACTTTTAGCCTTCTTGTTCCATGATGTGGACTTGTCCAGGCAAAATCTAACTGCAAATCACTGGCTAGAATTGGAGTAGGAATGAGTGCATGCCCTAGAGTATTTTAAGATCATCTTAACCATGACATCTTTTTGATTAATCATGAAGGTGGAGTAAATACTTAGAATTTATTCATGCAGTTAAAATATTTTAGAATATCTGCCCTATAGAAAATTCTGAGACTTAATGGGACTTTGAAAACTAATTAAATTGAACCTGCCTCCCTACTTCTCTTTCTAGCTTTATGCTGAAGCCTTCCCTGATTACATATACCCACATTTTTGGTCTTTAATCCTCCCAAGATAACTTTTTTGCCCATTCCTGTGCCCAACCTATTTCCACCTCCAAAACTTTGCAGATGCTATTTCCCCTATGTAGAATACCCCAAACCTAACTCTTGGGCAAAAAGCTCTCTTCTTCAAAATTTACTTCCCTACAACATAGGTTTTAGAGCTGGGAGAAATCATCTAGTATAACACTCTTATTTAAGGATGAAGAAACTGAAACTTATAGAGATTAAGTCATTTGCCCCAGGTCAGATGGAGTAAAGGGAAGTATGAAGTTTTTCTAGAGTAACTCTAGATTCTTCAGCCATCTTTTAGGTTCTCAGTTTTTTTATTCTGTATGGTCAATTTTAGTTATTATAAGTTATAGATTTAGAGCTTAAATGGACCATAAAAACCATCTACTCCAACCTCCTCATTTTTGTTCTGTGTTCAAACATGTATTTATTTGCCAGATGTCATCCATTGGGTTATTACTGAGGCTCAGAAATTGTTTCCATTATCTTTAGTGAGATCTCAATATTATTTACTGATTTCCCATCCAGAAGCTCCTCTATAACCTGATCTGTTCTTGGGTAGCATTCTGTATGAGGTGGGTCTGTTTGGGAACCTCTCCCAGGAGATGTTTTATTGGAAGTGACAAGTGGATTGACTAAGTCATATGACTTTCACCCTTAACACTTTGGTTAAGGACAAGAAGCTAGTTTGTTCATATTTTTAAAAGAGTAGTAGGGGAGGCTGCCCAAATCAGTGCTTATATGCCCTGCTGCAGTATAGAAAGTTTTCATTCAGAGAAACAACCCTGAGGTTTATCCCTATGCTTGTTCTACCTGTCTGACTTATCTTTAAATATATTTGGCTGTTCTATGTGCTCATCATTCATCTGTGTGTTTTATGAAGGTGTTAGAGCACCAATGCAAAGGAGCTAAGGGTTGTATTAACTAGATCAGAGCTTTACAACCAGGAAATCTGAATTTGTTTGTTGGTCACAAAGCTTCACAATTTGTAAGTCTCTTATACCCTTCCTTTGCCTCTGATCATTGAACACATGGATCTTGGATCTTAAGGGAATATTGAAAGTAGCTCTTCCTCTAGAAAAGATTGAGGACTCTCTCAAGACACATTTGGAGTTGGGTATAAATTGGGTACAAGTGTGGATAAACAAATTACCTTTGGAGGAGGTCATTATAAAAAGACAGGATATAGAAAGAAAGTACTAATTCTGATCCTATTACTAACCCATTGTGTGCCCTTGGGAAAAACCTACCCACTCATCATCCTCATTTCTCTAAGGGGGTAAAACAGTCATTGAAGAGGGCAATGAGGATTAAATCTTCATCTTCTCCATCTTCTTCAATCACATTTTAGGCTTTTCCAAGTTTTTCCCCCAAAAGCATCATCTTACTTCATCCTTTTAACAACTCTTTGTGGGATATAGGGTAGCATTGCCAACTGCCTTGTATTGAGGAGGAAACAAACAGAGGAAGGGAGGCTTTAGATACATAGCTGGTAAGCATCAAGTAAATCTCGTTTGTCTCACAGTCTCATTGTCAAGAGCAGTGGCACTTTGAAGTTACTGAAGATAAAGTATCAATGCTGGTTAGTACATATGAAAGAGATTAGACAAATGGACAAAAAAAGGAAAATGAAATGAAAATTGAAATGGGACAAGTTTTGTTTGGAGGCCAGTGACCGGTATTTTGAAACACAATGATCATATATACTAGAAGGGCATCAGGGACACATTTGCATACACCACTAGATCAGAAGCTCTATGAGATTATGGGATATATCTGATATAAGCTTGATTTCTCCTTCAGGCTTATCAAAGTGCTCTGAACATAATGGGTCTTTAATAAATGTTTGAGTTGAATTGAAAGAATCTTGAGAAATAGCCCACAAGAAATTGCCTGTGATTTTCCAAGATAGCAACAAAAACTAATAGATTCGGGCCTGTGTCTGCAGAGGCATCATATTACAGGGCAGGGAAGTGACTGGCTTCAACTCAGGAAGAATATTTGGAGGAAGTTCAGAAGATTAAAGGTACAGAAGGGTATTGTAAGGGGAAAGCAGAACCACTGCAGCCCATGTGGGTTGCATTTGGGCTGAAATGGGTGCATCATCCACTCTCATCATTCCAGCATGAATAGGCAGGAAAGCCTGGCAGGTTGCTCCATGCAGTTAGATCCCTGGCTCTGGTCCTGCATATATACTTACAAGGTTTAGTCAGCAGTGTCTAGAGGCCCCTAAGTAGGTCATTACATAGCCCATTTCTCTCCAACACCATTTCCCCTCCACTCCAGCTGCCCCTGACACTGATATAAGAAAATTCTCCCAGATCCAAAAAGGTACACTTAATCTGCACTGAGTTTGCAAGAGTTACAAGGTCAGAGATGAACTTCTCATTTTAAGTTCCTCTTGAGAAGAGTAAGGACAGTGACCACATGGTTATCCTTTTGAGTACTTTTCGCTATAGAAGTCGGGCCAGACTGAAGGCCCTACTATTTTGCATTTGGTTTTTGCTGCACTTTGATAGACAAAATACCAGACTCTATCATCTGTCTCCTACATTACCCACTATAGTAAGTAATATGCTGATTATTTTTAAAATCCAGTAATCCAAAACTTAAGGTTTGCTTTGGGGCGGGAGGAGGAGTAAAAAGAGAAAATTTGTCACTCTCTTTTGTTATTCAATCACTTTCAGTCCTATCCAAAATTTTTGTGACTCCATTTGGAATTATTGCAAAGATGCTGGAGTAGTTTGCTATTTCCTTCTCTAGATCATATTGCAATTGAGGAAACTGGGATAAACAGGGTAAAGTAACTTGCTCAGAGTCACACAACAAATAAGTGTCTTGAGGCTGGATTTGAACTCAGAAAGATGAGTCTCACTGACTCCAGGGCCAGTACTCTATGTACTATGGGGCCATTTAGCTGCCCCAGTCACTCTCCTACAGATAAATAAACTAAACACTTATACAATGCCCACCATATGCCCAGTCCTATGTTAAGTGCTTTACAAATATTTTATTTAATCCTGACAACAATGGTGAGCCATAGGTATTCTTTTTGCATTAATTTTACAGTTGAGGAAACTGAAGCAGGCAGAGGTTAGTGACCTGTTCAGTGTCACCCAGCTAGTAAGTGTCCAAGACTGAATTTGAACTCAACTCTTCCTGATTCTAGGCCCAGTGCTCTATGTACTGAGCCTTCTAACTCCCTCTAAATCATTTGTTTAATGCTTATTTTCTGTATCACACAATTGACAGCATTCTGTCCTCATTTCTCCATTGCCAGTGGTGAGTGTCTTTTTAATCAGTGAGTGGGCTCACTGAAACATTTCAAATCCTTTCTTCTAAGAAATTAGGAATTAGTCCCAAGGAGGGTAACACCTTAGTACATATGGGGAATGCAAAAAGAAACATTTGAAGGAAAAAATTTCTTAACTGTTTAAGTTGTCCCAAAATGGAAAGAGCTGTTTTTTTCTTAATGGTAATAAGTTTCCCACGATTGGGAAATTGGGATGTATGTAAGAAGAGATTGAAAGGTTTCTTTGCCAGAAATGTTGTAGAAGATTTATACTTTGGACAAGGAGTGGATTATCAATCCCCAAAGTCTTTATCAATTAATAAGATTCTAGAATGATGAAGGCTGGGGTGGACTTATTTTGAGGAGCTGAGAAACCCATTTTTTGAGAGTGAAATAGAAATGATCTCTAATCATCTTGTCCCCCAAAACAAAATGAGGAAAATTCTCTAGTCCAAATATGAAAATCAATACAACAAAAAAACAGGGCTCTGCCAACTCTTTTAGGGAGGTTGAATATCAAGTCCAAATGTCAGGATTTATATGCAGAAAAAGAATCTAATGGTTTCTATCACTATTACTTATTGGTGGGTGTGGAATATTTGAGTGTGTATCTCCTATCCCCCACCCCTTCAAAGGATCACTAGTTTGAGTTGGAGTAGGAAATGAGGAAGGATCTCCTCTTCTCATTGGTGGAATGGAACTCTTCTCTCTCAACCTTTGAAATTTTTCCCAATTATAAGACCCATCCCATTCCCTTTTGATGATCTCTCCTAGGGGATTTCTTTCACTATTCCCACTGAGCCTGAAGACTATTTGGGTCTTTCCTATTCATTCTTGGAAAGGGGCAACTTGGAATTTGGGGAAACTATATCTGGGTTACAGAAGGATTGAACTAACTGTAGATCCCTGATGTTTTTCTCTGTTGGAGGTGGGAGAGACAGGGCAGATAGAGCAGCTTTCCATTTAAGGAGGGAGATCCCTGGTCCTTCAGCCATCTCTGCTCTTGCTGTCAGAGAGCCGAGGGAAGAGTAGAGTTGCCCAAACCCCACCTGGCTTCTCAGCTGTTTGCCCAAAGCCAGGTTTGGTTTTTGATCATTTTTGAAAGGAGGGGAATGAGATCTACTTTCTCTCCTAAAAATAATACTACTACATCTGTTGATGACTATAGTCAGTTCTGCATTCCCAAGGACAATCCACAGGACCTGAGATAGCTTCTCTGCTGGGTACTGCAGCCTGGGATAGCACTTTGTTAAGAGGCAAGGTGTTTGTAATCCGTGTAAGCTCTTCTTCTTCCTTATATTTCTTACATCAGATAGAGATGATGCTAGGAATACCTTTCTCCCAAGTATACTCCATTAAAAGGAATTCTCTGATATCCTTGATCAATCAACCACAGCTGATATTTTTACAGGGTGTTCCAAAAATCTTAGTACAATTTTAAATTTTAAACACTTTGAGGTTTGTTCATCAGGCATTTTACAATTAAAAAATTATTAAAGCCTTTCATTCACAAAACATATGCATTTTTCAACATTGACCTTTGCAAAAACTTCTGTTCCAAATTTTTCCCTCCTTCCCTCCACCCTCTCCCCTAGATAGCAGGTAGTCCAATACATGTTAAATATGTTAAAATGCAATGAGTATCTTATTTAAGCGTCTCACAACTACCAACCATACTAATTATAAGTGTTGCTATTCCTATTTTACAGATGGTAAAGCTAAGGCTGACAGGTTAAAGTGATTTTCCTCCATGATCCAAGGGTTAGTTAAGTGTTAGAAATAGGATTCAAAATGAAGTCTTAATCCTCCATGTCAACCAACGCTTTTCCCATTATTATCAGGCCGCCTCAAGTAATTAGTAAGTCATCACTAATTACCTACTATGTTTCTAGTTTTATGCTAGGTGCATCTAACACGTGAAAGGTAGGATAGCATCTCTTCTCCCCACTCCCCTCATTATAATGTAATCAACGAATTTAATTGCCATGAGATAAGGTAATATACAATAGGAAGAAAAACAAAGTGAGAGGGAAGGAAGGAAGGAAGGAAGGAAGGAAGGAAGGAAGGAAGGAAGGA
>JAJPUD010000214.1:531202-552796 GCA_023553655.1 Myrmecobius fasciatus | reverse complement strand
GGAAGGAAGGAAGGAAGGAAGGAAGGAAGGAAGGAAGGAAGGAAGGAGGGAAGTAAACATTTATTCTGCACCTAAAATTTTCCAAGCACTTTGCTAAGTACCTTACAAATTTGATAAGGATATAATAATGCTCTTTTTTGTCAAGATTAAAAAATAATTTAAAAGATGTGTGTTTTCATATATGTGGAAGATTGTCCCACTAAGGTGGAAGATAAGCCACTCAGACAAGCCCCAACAAATTACCTGCAACCTATGGAAGTGATTACCCAGGATCACCTGGCCAGTAAATATCAGAGTCAAGATTTGAGCCCATGTCCATCACAACTGTCCATCTAACACAATACTGCCTTTTTATATAACTGGCACTTTATAATTTTCAAAATGTTTTCCAACTATTATCTCCTTTATTCTCCCAACAACTCCGCAAAGTCATTATCCAAAGCCAAGGAAAATTAAGTGATTTTCCTAAGGTCACACAGCTAAGTCTTCGGCAAGATTAGAAGGGAAGAATTACATATATGCCACTTATTTTGTTCCAAACAGTATGCTGAGCATTTTAAAATATTGTTTCATCTAGTCCTCACAACAACACATGGAGTTAGGTGTTATTATGATCCCCATTTTATAATTGAGGAAACTGAGGCAAACAGAGGTGAAGTGCTTTGCCCAGGATCACACACCTATTGAGTGTCTGAGGCTGGATTTGAATTCAGATCGTCTTGATTCCAGGCCCAGTTCTCTATCTTAGAGCCTAGAATCAGCACTTAAGCCTTCAGACTCAGTCCAGAAGACTTTCTACCACAGTGTTCATATACAAGTGCAAAGTGCCCAAGGAGTCATGGAATTGGGGCTTGGAAGAAACCTTATTCTAGTCTAATGATGAAGGGACTGTAGTCCAGAGAGATTGTGAGGTTCACCCAACTTCACACAGGTGGTAAATAAGAGAGCCAAGAGGGGCAGCTAGGTGAAGCAGTGGATAGAGCACTAGCCCTGAAGTCAGGAGGACCTGAATTCAATTCTGGCCTCAGACATTTAACATTTCCTGGCTGTGTGATCTTGGGCAAGTCACTTAACCCCAATTTTTTGCCTCAGCAAAAAAAGAGAGAGAGAGAGAGAGTCAAGAATTAGAAAAAGGAGAGAACAAGAGTAAGAATGCATGTAACATTCTGAAAGGAATGTTTCTTATCAAAGATCACCCAGAGAATTAGTGGAAGAGATGGCACAGAACCCTAAGCCTCCTAAGTGCCAGTCTAGAATGCTCTCCTCCAATTAATACTGCCAAAGAAAGCTGGAGTGGGGAGCAGTCTGGAAAGGAACACCAGGATTTTGAACTTACTCAAATAGTGGAGAAGACCAATGAACAGAGTGTTGTGGAAATAGGTGGTTTTTAGTTTTCTCTACTGTGGCTTGTCTGGGTAGCTAAGATAATTGGTCAACCCTATTAATGAAAGCAAAGGTTATGGGATCAATCTCCATCTGGGCCAGTTAACTTTGCTCTATTCTCCTGGTCTCCATCTGACCTCAATGCTGACCACCTGTTTTACAAATGTGCTCTGGATTAAGGGTATATGAGCTTCAGGATCCATTACCAGGAGGAGAAATTGAGAGTATCACCTGTGGCACCTGATAGTGAGAGTTGGGAAGGGACTGACAAGAATGTTGAAATGGGCTGTAGACACTCGGGCTGCCAGATGTTTAAAAATAAATCAATGATGCAGTTGTTCTCTAATGGCACATGGTTGAAGGGCGTGGGGGTGCTGTGTGACAGGCGGAGACCAGAAAGCTTCTGGTATTCTCCATCTCCTGTGGCCTGACCTTTCAGAACTGGCTGCTGCTGTAGCATTCAGGAGGCTGTCAGAGCTCTGGTTAATGTGAGGCAATAAATTGGCCATCCTCAATCAGTCAGGGCTTTGGGGCTGGGGAGGAACATGCAGGTCAAAGGAGGGCATGACTTTGGGGATCGAGTGGTGAAGGCAAAGGGCTTAGCAACACAAGAAATGTCAAAAGCATGATTAGCTGCCATGAACACTTAGGCTTAAATGGCTCTCTAGTATTATGGGGGCTGCCCAGAGCGGGTGGCGAACAGCAGGATTTTAAGTTCTGGAAAGGGGGTACCTTGCTTTCATATTCCATTTCTATCTCTCTTCCCTGCCCCAACAGTAATGAGAATACATTATGGCTGTTAAATATTGCCAAGGCCAGAGCTTCCAAAATTCTAGACCTAAAAATTGGAGATGAGAAATGCCTTTAGTAAAAATAATACTAGGTCAAGGGTCAATGATTTCATCCATGTGGGCATTCCTTATAAGGATGCCTTATAAGATGGTTTCACATATTGTTGTGGCCAAAAGCACTTGCCATCTGGTGCCTGACTTTCTGGTGTCAAGGTTCTTTAAACTGAACTAGATTGGTCCTTGGAAGACTAACAGATTCTGATCAATAATCCACTACTGGGTTCATTGTCTTTACAGCTTTGTAGAAATTGCCAGCTATTGTGTTAGCCTGGCATGACCTTTAAAAACCCAGGATCCTCTCCATACCATGCTGAGGCATAAGAACAATGCTTTTGTAGAGAAATTATTACTATTATTATGTATTTTATAATGCTTTAGAATGCATAAAATACTTTATGTATGCTATCACATTTCTTCCTTAGCAACCTTGTGAGACAGTACAAAGAATTATCCCTATTTAACAGAAATGGAAATTGAGGGGCTCAGGAAGGAAGAATAATTTGTTGAAGATCACAGGCAAAAGCCCAGGTCTCCTAAGTGCCAGTCTATGTGTGCTCTCCTCCATCCTGCATTGCCTAAGGAAGTCCTAGGGGAGTCTGAGAATGAATACCAGGACTCTGATCCTACTCAAATAGTGGAATAAACCAAGGAACAAAGTGGTGTGGGAATGGCTGGTTTTAGCTTTCTCTATTGTGGCTTGTCTGGGTAGCTGAGATGACCAGCCTAAGGCTGGTTATGAGATCATTTCCCAGCTGGGCCAGTTAGTTTTGCTCTATTCTCCTGGCCTCCATCTGCCCCTGATGCTGATGACTTGTCTCACAAGGGTGTGCTCTTGACCACCTAAAGGACTGGTAGAGATGGCACAAATGGCTTTGTATCAATCCATCAGCACTGCTGGAAAATGACTAATACTAAATCATGAGCCCCCATCATTGTTGCCTCCATTATTATTAATATAAAAGACACAGAGTAATATTTCTTCTGTCAAGATATCCTTGATAATATTCCAGAGCTCAGGTCTGGGTTCCTTTCTCTCCTATAGAAATGCTGTCTGCTGGGTGGGTGAATTTAGCCTCTGCTAAAGCTCAGTTTTTTCCCCAGAGGAGATAATCCCACTGAAGCTGCCTCCTAGGTGACTTATGAAATAGGATTCTCTTTCTGAAAGCAAGGGGCTATGGACATATGTGTTACTTATAAATAATTACTTGTGTAACCTAATCAGGTGCCCCCATCCAAGGTGCACTTTCCTATCAAGTTTAAGTGACTGAGTAAAATTCTCAATATTGTATCCTGTCATCCTTCCCCAACCCTGCCCTCAGGAGTGTGGGGCATTGGAACCAGTACTGTACTGACTATCATTTGAATAGGGTCAAGATTAGATATTGAGATTGAGATATTCTGTGACTTTGAACAAGTCTCATTTTTCTCATCTCTAAAATGGGAACTATAATACTTCTGCTATATCTCTAACAGGGTTGCAGTGAACAAACCATTTTGTAAGGAAACTTTAAATTGAATGTGTAAATATGCTCTATTATGGTTATTTTTCTTATTGTCAGTATCACAGTCTAGATTGAGAAAAGACTGATTCTTCCTTCTTCTCCCAATATGGGCACTTCTGAAAGACTGAAGTCTCCATAGGATCCATCTATTTTTTTTTCATAGATCCATTTTAGAACCTAGATTTCTAATATGATCTGGATGCTTCATGGGGTTAAGTGGAGAAAAAAAATAAGAGGATGGTACTAGTTTGTATCAACCACAACCCTATGTAAGCTTTTTTAGAAATAAGCTCTGTGAATTTGCCTACTTGCAGATAAGATATCTCTCTATGAAAAAAGGGCCAGATGAGAGCAGCCATTGGCTAACACTTACCATATTCAGTCATTGGTGAATGTTGACAACTTTCTGAATCTCTCAAGACAGTAGTCATACCACTCTAATTGCTGATCATGGCTCTGTCTGGCCTTTTCAAAAATATGTGAAATGCTTTCTCCTGAAATTTATTTGCTGTAGATCCAGGCATTTGAGGAGAGGTGAATGGCACAAGAAGGGAAATGTGGTGCTTAAAAACAGGATACTGCAGGCTGCCAAGGGTGCCCCTTCTCAGCAGTAGGCAAAGTGCAACCTAGGTCAACCCGGAGATCCCTGGCTAATGGCCAAGAGAAGGAGGGGCACAGAAGGAGATGCAGGTTCCCAATGTCTGTCAGCAGTGATTAAAGGAAAGGAGAGTTGATCCCAAGAGATACATGTCACAGATGGCAGGAAATAGAATGGCAGGGAGGGGGAGTAGGGGAAATGAAGTTGGGGAGGGCAGGCATAGAGAAGCACAAAGAAAAAAAAAGAGATTTGGGACCTAAACGAGCTCAATAAGAAAGCTACTCTTTCATCTTTCCCATCCATCCTTGCTCCCACCCCCTACCATAGTGCTGATGGCACACTTTAGGGTAGGACAGACCTTCCATCCAAAGAAAAAAAGATAGCTTAATGGCCTATGGCAGCTATGACAGAAATGAAATTCAAGCACTGTCACACATGACAGATTGTGAAGGGGCCAGGTGCCCCCTCCTCTGACAGGCTGGACTCAGCTGAGAGATCTCTGTTAGAGAACAGATGGAGGGGAGGGGGGGACAGAGAGGATTCCCTAGTAGCAGTGGGGTCTTTTCCCCCCGTACTGTCACTTTCCTTTCTTTGGATTTTTTTTTAATTTAAAGAATGGCTATAGAATGATCATATGATCTTGGATTACCCTCAAAAGCATGGAAAGGTGGAGAAAAAGAGAGGACAGAGCAGATCGATATCAGCAAGCAATTATCCCTGTCCTCTCCTAGTTCCCATTTCTCTCCTAAAGGAATTATAGAGGAAGGACTAGGTCTTATGGTCATTCTCATTAATCTTTTAAAGGAGGAAATAATAATACTTTATATAAAAACCACACACACATGTGTGTAATAAATACAACACAATTTTCAAAGCTACCCTGCTTTTCTGTGCTTCCTTCTACATTTTCTTTTGTTCTTTATATATGTACAAAAATACACATATATATAAACACACATGCATATATAATCCATATATGTATATATGTAAAATCATATTACACATACTTGTATCTGTCAGGTCTTTGCTAGAAGTGCTAGCATCTTCCTTCCTAGGTTTTCTATTGTTGGTCCTCCCAGTCTACCCAGTTCTTACTCCCAAGACTACTTCTTCTACTTCCTGAGCACTGATTTGGAACTAAAATATATGGATTCAAATCATCATTCTGCCTTTTTGGTAGCTATAAAGCCTTAGACAAGAAAATTACATTTTCTGTAAGTCAGTTTCCTCATCTATGAAAATGAAGAGAATAATACTTGGATCACCTTTTGCACAGATTTGTCATGAAGGTCAAATAAGTTGTGAATGTAAAGTCCTTTATAAATCTTATAAAGAAATTAATCAGTCAACCAGCATCTATGAAGCATTTACTATGTGCCAGGCCCAGTGCTAGAAGCTAGGAGTACAAAAATAAAAATAAAATTGTTTCTGCCTATGGATCTGGCATACTTATTGGAGAAACAAAAACATAAGTAAATACAAAGTCAATTCAGGGGGCATTAGCAGTTGAGAAGATCAGAATAAAAAATGAAAAAACTCATATAGGAAATGTTTCAAGAAACAAGAATTTTTTGAGTGAATTAAGCAGAACCAGGAGAACATTGTACACAGTAACAGCAGCATTGAGCAATGATCAATTTTGACAGATTTAGCTCCAATATAGTGAAATAAGACAATTCCAAAAGGCTCATAATGAAGCATGTTTTCCACATCCAGAGTCTGAGTGGAGATCGAAGCATATTCACTTTATTTTTGTTTTTTTTTCTTTCTCATGGTTTTTCCTTTTTGCTCTGATTTTTCTGTCATCACAGAATAAATAAATAAATAAATTTAATTAATTTATTTTAGCACCTATTCTGTGCCAGGCACTGTGCTAAGCAATTTATAGAGATCTCACTAGATCCTTAACAATAACCTTGGAAAGGAGGTGTTATTATTATCCCCAGTTTATAGTTGAGGAAATTGAGGCAGATGGCTACTAAGTAACTTATTCAGGGTCACACAATAAATATCTGAGACTGGATTTGAATTCAGGCACAGTAGACTATTTGAATTCAGTAAGAGTTCCCTCAACTGTGGGTATTTGAAATATGGAGCTTCCTGGAATGTCAGAGGATGGGGAAGTAAAATGACTTGCCTACAGTCACACAGTTAACAAGAAAAAATGCTGCTGACCTTCTAGAAAGGATAGGTTTATTTAAAATAGTGCCCATCATTTTTTATTTAAAAAAATCAATTCAGAATCGGATTTAAAAAAAAAACACACAGCTTTCCTCTGGAAACATAGAGAATGATATCATCTAACAGAAATATTCTTTAGAAGGAATGGACATACTTTTCAAAGTCAGTACCCTTTTCTGAGTGTTAGAGAACATACAGGGTGTTGCCATGAGAATTAATTAATTGGTCAAGAGACTTTTTCAGCAGCCCACCTCCTCCTTCTAGGTTTCATAAAAAAACATGACCTGCTTGCCACTTACCCCATTGTTAAGTGTTTTCATTAAGATGGATGACTCATCCTCTTCCTATTCTTTTTGCTATCAATGACACTTTTGCACCTTTCTCAGTGACCAGTACCTGGCCCCCAGTATTCCTCCCTAATCAATCTCTTTTGAACATCCTCAGGGACTTTTAGCACTCCTTTTGATAAATGATCCTTCCCACACTCTGGTCTCAGAGTTCCCAGATCTCTTCAACTTTTTAACTACATTGTAAGGCCTCCGGGTCCAAGGACACTGTGTCTAATTCACATTTGTATCCACTCCTCCCTACCAGTGCCAGCACCAAGCCTCTGATACCAAAGGTGTTTAAGAAATGTTTGAATTGGATTGAATTGAAAAATGAACCTCAGCCTCCTCTGCCCTTTGGGAATCAAGAGATGAGGAGAGAGGGATAGGCTCCTCTTTGAACTGAGAAATCTGGGGAAAGCAAAGAATTAAAAACTCTGATAACCTTTTTGAAAAGGTAGTTTTGCTGATCAATGAATAAATCTGGAAAGGTGCTAGTTTTCCTCCAGTAAAAACAGATCAGTGGGAAGATTGGCAAATATATATATATGTATATACATATATATATTCAGAACATGGAATAATCAAAATGTATATAGGATCTTTTGTCAAAATGTCTATCTGTCCTTGGTGGGGAGAAAATGGCATTTCAGAATCATTGAAGTCTGAGAAATTAATTTCAAGTCCCACTTCTTTGACAAGCCTTTTCACCCTCCCTGGGGCCTCAGTTTCCTAATATATAAAATCAAAGGATTGTGTCAGAGAGCCATTCATTGTGGTCCTTTCTAGGTATATGATTCTAAAGAAAGTCTGATACCTTTGACATCTAAGAATTTTTTTGTTATACTAACATATCCCTGAATATAGTTTTGTCCTATTCAATTCATCAAACATATTAAATACTAACAGCAAGGCCCAAATGACCCACCCTCAAGGAACTCACATCTACCATGGGGTTGGTGGGGGTAGAAGATTTTGGAAATCTAACATGTACACAGGTAAGGCAGAATGTTTTAGAAACAAAAGAGAGAACAGAAAAAAAATTCTCAGGAAATTTAATGATAATGATAATTAGCATTTATTTAGCACTTTACAAAGCACTTTGCATACATTTGTTCCTCATAACAATCCTGGGCAATAAATGCTGTTCTTATTCTTATTTTACAGCTGGGGAAATTGAGGCAGAGAGGTTAAATGGTTGAGGATCACACAGTTGTTTGAGTCAAGATTCAAGTTCAGGTCTTTCTGATTCAAAGTCCATCTCTCTGCACTGCACCATTTAGCTATTTGGTTTGATCTAGTTCATGAGAGAATGTTTTCTGTTGAAGCAGTCAGGGAATGCTTCATGGAAGAGTAGATACTTGAACCAATATTGGATGAAGAAAAAGATCTTGACAAACAGAGAAATGGAGGGAATGGATTCTCTGATATGGGGGATTGAAAAATCCAAATCCAAGGGAACAGTAGGTGCTATTGGTCTTTATTCTGTGGAGATAAATCACTGGTGATCTCTACGCTGAAGCCCTTTGGGTGTTTGAATGGATGAATAAATATTTAATAAGCACCCACTATATTTATGAGGTCTTGTGTAGGGACTCTAGGAGATACAAACAGACTGAGACCCTGTCCTCAAGGAAATGGCAGTCAAACTGAGGAAACAAGATAGACTATATGTGAAAAGATAACCAAGAATGTTACCAGTAAATACCCAGTAAAGCAGCAGAGTAAGCACATGAGAGGGACTTAATCCAGGGTCTAAGTGGGCCTTTAAGATCATTATGAAACCCATCACCTACTACTTCCCACCTTAGCCTCCTTCACTCATTTGCCAAATTGATCTTCATAAAGCATATCCAATTCAATCCAACAGATGTTGATTAAGTGCATACAATGTGCCAGACACTGTGCTAAGAATTTGGGATACAATTAATAAAAAGAAAGACAATTCCTGCCTTCAATGAGTTTACAATCTAGATGGGGAGATAACATACCAAAGGAAGCAGGAAAAGGGAATTCCTGGTGCTGGGGCATCTTGTTCCAAGGGATTGAAGCCAGGCAAAGCAGCAGATGCAAAATGAAAATTATCTGAGAGTTCATTTTCTGCACCCTCAATAAAGGAAGGAATTGTGAGGAGTTTGAAACTTAGCCATCCAAACACAGGGAAGAGGAGGCTGAGAGAAGTGGAGTCAATCAAGGCTTGAGTTAGCACATCACCTCCCTTCAGCAAATTTCAACGTCTCCCCATCACCTCAAGAATCAAATATAAAACCCTCTGCTTCATTTTAAAAGTCATTTATAACCTGGCCCTTTCCCATCTTTCCAATTTTTTTATGTCTTACTATCCTCTACATACTCCACAGGTCTCCTTGTTGTTGCCTGGATGTGATAATTCATTTCCCCAATCCATGCATTTTGACTGGCTGTCCCCATGCCGGGAATTCTCTCACTCCTCATCTTTACCTCTTGGCTTCCTTCAAGTCCCAGCTAACATCTCACATTCTAAGAAAAGCTTTCCTGACACTCCCTTAAAGAAATTTCCTTGCTTTGAGATTATTTCCAATTTACCTTGTGTGTGTATCTATAAACATACATACACACATATATACACATGTTAAATGCATATTCTCTCTCTCATTTGACTCCTCAAGAGCAAGAATTGTTTTTGGCCTTTCTTTGTATCTTTAGAGTTCAGCAAGTGCACATGATAATAGATGCATAATAAATGTTTGTTGACTGACAGCCTCCATCTTACTTTTCTCTAAGCTAAATATCTTCCCATTTTCAACTTTTCCTTAAAGGTTTCAACTCTATAATCTAAGCAATTTTCACTAAACCAGTGTCAGTCTGTGTTCCCACCTCCCACTTGAGAATCCCAGCTGAGAATTTTATGTGTAATGGTAAGAAGAAAAGTACCTGACCAGAGCTGAAGATGATAGGGGAAATGTCCCAATGGTCCCTACATGCTGTGCTCCCTTTTAGACAACATTTATCCCAGCTGATGTGTCTTTTTTTCTCTTTTAAACTATAGCACTGCACTGCTGACTCATGGCCAGCTGGATACCCACTATCCTCTCTGGACTTTTTTCTGTCATGCTTGCATATGGCTAGCCCTTTCCAGTTCTGTATTTCTGCTGATGTTTTTTCTATTTCCATGTCTATAACCTCATGCTTGTCATTAATGAGCTCCAAGATAGCATTTTCTGACCCTCTATTATTTGTTGAGATCATTTCTGATCCTATATTATCTTCCAAGAGGTAACCTAGAATAAAGGGAAGAGTTTGAAAAATGGAAGATTTTAGATCAATCACTTCATTTCTAGGTCTCAGTGTCCACATCTGTAAAATAGTAATAATCATACTTGGTACGATTATGAGGCTTGGATGAAATTATATTTGAAACATTCATGGTAACTGTATCTTATCTCATTTGATCTTTCCAATCCCATGAAGTAGGTACTACTACTATCCATATTTTATAGAAAAGAGATAGGTCAAATGACTAGTTTAGGGTCACACACAATTGGTATATAAGGTGGGATTTGAAAGCCAGATCTTCCTGACCAGATTGATGTTCAGCTCATTTTGGAACTATGACCATTTTTTAGTTTATTATTTTTAATATACATTGCTTTATGCATTATGATGGCAGAGAACAATGAGAGAAAACTGGAAAAACCTCTGGAAAGATAAAAAAATGAAAAAAATAAACATAGCATGTGTTGATTTACATTTAGTCTCCTTATTCTTTCTCTGGTTGCAGATGGTATGTTCTGTCCAAAGTCTATTGGGATTGCTTTGGATCATTGAACTACTGAGAAGAACCAAGCTTTTCATAGTTGATCATCACACATTCTTGCTGTTATTGTATATAATGTATTCTTGGTTCTCTTTGTTTTGCTCAGCATCAGTTCATATAAATCTTTCCAGGCCTTTCTGTAATCAGCTTATTCATCATTTTTATAGAGCAATAGTATTCCATTACCTTCATGTATCAAAACTTGTTCAGCCATTTCCCAATTGATGGACATCCACTCATTTTCCAATTCTTTGCTACCACAAAAAGAACTGCTACAAACATTTTTGCACATATGGATCCTTTTCCCTCCTTTATGATTTCCTTGGGATATAGACCTAACAAGGGCCCTGCTGGGTCAAAAAGTATGAACAGTTTTATAGCCCTTTGGGCATATGGAACTATGATCATTGATTGCATAGTAATAGTACAAAGACTGTTCCTTGTTGAAAGTTGAAAGTTGAAAACCTCAAAACACAGGTAGCCTAAATGAGTGAAACAGAAAAGGGGAATCACCTGCTCCACCCCATGATAGTAGCATTAACTGTGCTGCAGCTATTAGGTGAAGGGCTTGTAGCATTTGAGCAAGACCATGCATGTTTAAGGAGGAGCCCTCATCCCTCCAAAGACATTTCACAAATTCTCTTATGACAGGTCTCTGAGTCACTGCCCTAAGTTATTAATTTGGGCATCAGCTTACTGTCAGAAAGACAGAGACAAAAGCCTTTTGACTGGAGAATTTGCATAGTGTGAGGCCACATTTGAGGTCCAGTTTTAGTATTTGTTTTCAGCTATCTACCAAAATCATGTCTGACTTGAGTTTGCTTCTGATATGGAGAGTGTGGTGACCATAATCCTCAGAGCCAGATTCATATAAGTCCTGGGCTCCGTCACTGGTTTGAGAGCTTGAAGATATGGAGTCTCCAAAGTGAAAAAAAACCTATGCTCTTCAGATGAAAGGGAAACAATCCCTGCTACCTATAAAATCTAATGAGTGGGGCCAACAGGTACATATACCAACATATGTACAATAGAGATGACCATTTGATTGCAAGGCACTATCAGCTAGGAAGAACAGGAAAGGCTGCTTATAGAAGGCAGCACTTACATTGAGACTTAATGATATCTAGTATCCTTATTGGAATGAACTTTTTAGTACATTTCACTCTTAGGACAACGGATCCAAAAGTCATGGAGATGGGAATGAGAGGCAGCATGGTTTAGTAAATAGAGGACTAATCTTAGTGTCCTTAAAACCCGAGTTCAAGTATTACCCCTGATGTAGGCAAGTCACTCAGATATTCAATGACCCAAGCAATTCTCAAAGTCTATTTTTGAGCAAGTCATTTCACCTTTGAGCCTCATTTTCCTCAAATGTAAAATAAGATGATTGGACTACAGGATCTTCAAGGTACTTGCCAGTTTTAATTTTATGATATTATGACTTTAAGTTACAATTGAGTACTCTCTATACTGGAAATTTCTCCCCCAACCACTGAAATCCAAGATCCAGAGCAAAAAATGGGAGAGGAAAAAAAGGAGAAGTAATATTAAAACCAGCTGGCTTGCCCCTATTCTCAAATTTTTGTACAGAAAATGCTTTGCCAACTGTGAACTGTGTTAATAAATATGGTCTGTTATTCTTATTATATATGGTAGTCACTCTTAAAGTATCAGAGGAAAGCTAAAAGACTCTGAGAGGTTGGTCCCTCTGCTCTTTTCCCTCTACTATTCAGATAGATGAATGTCCTTCTTTTCAACTCTCTTTTTGAAAGTCCTGGCAAAATGCTGATGGTATCATTTGCTGTCAGGAAGCTGAATACTCTGATAAAAAAGCAAGATGTTAGGGCCATCTTTGAGACTTTTTGTTATTCAAGCAAATGAGTTGGGGATAGTAGTAATGGTAGAGAGAAAGATAACCCAACCCATATGGGCATCATCATCACCATCAAGAGGCAACATCATATAGTGACTGAAGAGTTTGGCCTCAGTGTTAATAAGACTTAGGTTCAAATCCTGCCTCTGACACTTACTAGCTGGGTGACCTTGGACTGATTACTCTACCTCCCAATGGCTCCCTAGGCAACTTTATAAGATGGATGGTTTCAGTCTAACCTGCCCTGTGGAAGAAATTCCCTACACCAAAGAAATCACAGGTTCCATCCTTAGCAATAATGATAATAATTCATATTTCCTTGGAACTTCATATTGTTGAAGTGCTTTCCTCATAATAATCTTGTAAGATAAGGTAGTGTATCATTATCTGTCTTATAGGGAAGGAAACTTAAGCTCCAAGAAGTTATGTCTTGCTCAGACAGTAGTAGAGCAGAATCTAAACTCAGATCCTCTCATTCCAAGTCTTATAATCTTTTTACTAGGGCACACTGCTCCCCCACCCCATCAGGTGCTTCCTTTATGGCCCTGCCAAAGAAAGCATCCTGAAACCACCCACCATGGCCACTCTTGGAGTACCTCAAACAAGTCCACCCTTACTCTGAAAGGCTGTTCAGAGAATGGCCAGTTATCATAGGATTTTAGAGCTGGAAGGGACCAAGACTATGATCCAGTATAATCCCTTTATTTTACCCAGGAAAAAAAACCATCTAAGGTCCACTGAGTAAAAATTACTTGCCTTTATAATGATTATCACCAAATTTGGGGGCATTGCATACCCTTTTCCCATTTGTGCTATCCTGATACTTTTAAGAGGATGAAGAAGATTCAGGAGATTATTTTTACAGACTTTCAAACTGATGCTTGAGTTTCCTCTTTTTGTCTTTTGAAAGAAATCCACAATTCTAAATATGTGTGTTGTGAAGAGGTGAGAAGGGCTAATTTATTTTTAAATGAAAAGAATATAAGGCTGAGATTACTTAATCAATCAATTAATCAACATTTATTAAGCACCTCCTATGTACCAGGCACTGTGTTACGCACTAGAGATTCAAAAAGAGTCAAAAGATTTTTTTTTCTGCCTTCAAAGTGCTTATAATCTAATGGGGAAGACAACATGCAAACAAATACATAAAAAGCAAACAATACATAGGATAAATAGGAAATAATTACCCAGAGGGAAGGTATTGGAATTAAAAAGGGTTGGAGAAGGTTTCTAGTAGAAGAGGGGATTTTATTTAGAATTTAAAATAAGCCGGAGATGGAGTAGAGTGAAGAAGAGAGAAGAGAAAAAAAAAAGATGTTCCCACAGAGAAACAGAGTATCTCATCCTTGAGAGCTTATATTGGCTGCCTCCATGTATATTATTTCAGTTTAAAGTGTTTTGGTTACTTTGTTTTTTAACATGCAACTGAGATATAGTCCCCTGAGGAAAGACGTTTTATACCTTCATGCTAAAGGAAACATATGTATTTGTTGTAGTAAGAAGCATCTCCCAACCATTTCTAAACCATGCAGTCTTTACTTAAGAAATCTTCCTTTCCTCTCCCCTCCTTCTTCTTCTCTTCCCTGGAATCTCTACCCCAAGGATTTTGGGGCATAGATGAGAACCAATTTTACCTTATTTTTTTGAACATTTGTCTAGAAATATCTGGATAGAGAAACAGACAGGAGTAGTTGTTCTGTGTGCTCTTGGAGTATCCTCTGTATTTCTGCCCTTTTCTCTACTTATCATTTAGAAAGAGGTGGGACCCAAGACATCATCCAATTCAATCCCATCATCTAACATATGAGGAAACTATATAACTATAAAACTCTGCATACTTTGAGACAGCAGTGTCTCTAGATCAAAGAGATCATAAAAAAGGGAAAAGGACCCAAATGCACAAAAATGTTTGTGGCAGCCTTTTTGTAGTGGCAAGGAACTGGAAACTTAGTGGATGCCCATCCGTTGTGGAATGGCTGAATAAATTATGGTGTATGACTGTAATAGAATATTACTGTTCTATAAGAAATAACAAACAGGCTGATTTCAGAAAAGCCTGGAAAGACTTGCATGAACTGATGCTAAGCAAATTGAGTAGGACCAAGAAAACATTGCATATAGTAACAACAAGATTATGTGATGATCAGCTGTGATAGACTTGGCTCTTCTCAACAATGAGGTGATTCAGGGCAATTCTAATAGAATTGTGAAGGAAAGAGCCATCTGCATCCAGAGAAAGAACTATGGGGACTAAATATGGATCAAAGCAAAATATTTTCACCTTTTTTTTTGGTGGCAGTGTTATTTGTTTGCTTGTCCCCCCTCTTTTATCTAATTTTTCTTGAACAGCATAATGAATATGGAAATATGTTTTGAAGAATTGTACATGTTTAAACTATAGTGGATTGCTTGCTGTTTAGGGCAGGGAGGGGAGAAGGGAGAAGGAAAAATTTCTCACACAAGGTTTTACAAAGGTGAATGTTGAAAACTATCTTTGCATGTATTTGGAGAAATAAAAAGCTATTACAAAAAAGAGAGGTTTTGGGGGCAGCTAGGTGGTGCAGTGGATAGGGCACCAGCCGTGAAGTCAGGAGGACCTGAGTTCAAATCTGGTCTCAGATAGTTCCTAGCTATGTGACCTTGGGCAAGTCACTTAACCCCAATTGCCTCAGCAAAAATAAATAAATAAAGGAATGAATGAATAAATAAATAAATAAATAAAAGAGAGATTTCCATTTCCACCATCCTATATTCAGGTGCTCTCTACCACTTTACTAGCTTCCTAATAATCCTCTCTCCCTCCATTCCCTCCTTCATACGGCTAACTGATAAAGCTCTAATTGTGTCAACCCTTTGCTCAAAAATATACCATGGTTCCCTATTACTCATAATTCAGTTCAAATTTGAATGCTTTTCTCAATTTGACATCATTCACTTTTCCAACTTTATGTCCAGCTGCTCTTCATTCTATGTACTCTAAACTTCAGTCAAATAAACTACTCAATATTTTTAAATCAATAATAATATATACATTTATATAAGACTTTAAAATTTACATGTTTTACAAATATTGTCTCCTTTTATTCTCACAACACATGTTCTTATTATCCCCATTTTACAATATGGATGGATCTGAAGCAGACAGAGGTTAAAAACCCTGCCCAGGGTCACATTGTTAATAAGTATCTGCTGTGGGATTTGAACTCAGGTCTTCCTGAATTCAGGTCCAGTACTGTATTCATTGTGCCTGTCTTCATGCTCCCCACTCTTCCATCTCTATATCATTATTGTTTTTTTTTCTCTTTGCACAGAATGTCATCCCATCTCCCATTGAAATGTTGTCCTCCCTTTGAGGCTCATTTCAAATGATACCTCCTTTTGTTAATTATTTTGTTAGATATATATATATGTAATAACCACCCTCCCACTGAACTGTCCTCTTTGAGGACTGGGACCTATGCCTTAAGCTTTCTCATCAGGAAGCACAGTATAGGTAATTAATAAATAGTTCTTGTTATTTTTATCAAGCCATTTCTTTTTCCTCAGAGGCAAGTTAACTTAAAAACAATGGGAGGTTATCTGTGTGATCTTGGGCCAGTCATAATTTCTGTTGACTCCCATTTCCTTCCCTTTATGTAGGAAGACTGAACCTTTTTTATGGGTCAAAATACTCTATCAATGAAATTAGGCTTTGCAGTTGCTATATAAGCATAATAAAGGCATGAATATAGCTTAGAGGTAAGGAGAAGAATGACTTTGCCTCCCTGCATCCCCTTTTCATTCTGGATCAAGTTCACTTGTAGAAAAAATAGAGATCTGGGAGTATATAAAAGGGGGCAGGTAACCTGAAGGTGATAAGGTAGTCATCTGAAATGAGACCTGAGATGGAAGGGTCCTAAAGGACACATATAATCTTAGCTTAGGGTCATTCCTTAAGTATAAGTGAAGGGAATTGTATTTGTTGGTCCCTCAAATCCTCCTAGGCTTAATATGCTTTGAGCATAAATTTATTTTTCCTTAAAAAAGACTTAGAATCAGACCAGTGTTCAAAGCCTAGTATTTACTGGCTTTGTGACCTTAGGTAAGTCTTTTAACCTATTTGATCCTAAATTCCCTTATCTGTATTTCTAAAGCCTTTCTTATAGGCAATTGTAAATGAAGCTCTGTTGAGATAACTTATATCAAGCAATTTGCAAACCATCTGAGGAGGACAGTTATGGTGCAGAATTTGTCATAAGCAATTCTCAGCAAGGGAATTCTCTCTTTACCAATGTAGATAGGTACCTGCTTCATATTATAGAATCTTAGAGAGTTTTTTGAGGTCACTATAAGTTAAGGGTCTTGTTCATTATCACAGAGCAGAATGTGTCAGAGAAAGGCTTAACACTAGGTTTTCCTGATTCTGAGGCCTAAATCTCAAGTTACTGCTCCATGCTGCCTCTCAGAAAAGACTTGAAAACCTTAAGGCATTATTATAAGTATTAGGTACTATTAAGGTGTACCAGGTCTCACAACACCTCTTTGCATGAGAACAGAGGGATCTAGACTGCTTCAATAAGGATGGATTAGAGAACCAGCTCTAATCCAGCAGATTATTAATTTGTCAGTGTGAGCATTTACATCACAGAGACTGGCAGTCATTACAAAGCAGAATTTGATTTATTGGTTTGTTGATGGTATAGACTTTAAAAAGGGTTAAATAACATAGACTAAAATTAAATCTGTGCATAGTATATAGAAATAGATGATAGATTGATGGATAATAGGCAGATAGAAGACAGATTGATAGATGATAAATTGATAGGTGATTGATAGATAATAGAAGATGCATTAATAGATAATAAGTGGAGAGATGATAGATTGATAGATGATGGATTGCTAAATGATAGATAGAAGATAGATAGGTAAATGTTAGATTGATAGATAATAGGTAGAGATGATAGAGTGATAGATAGTAGGTAGAGAGAGGATAGTAAATGATAAATGGATAGATGATAGACTGATAGGTATGATAGACAAACAGACAGACAGATAATTGTTGAGATACTAGTGGTTAATCATTTACCATACAGCCCTGCTTTCCAAGTCCTTTTTCTCCTCCTACTAGTATTCTTCCTACTTCTTTTTCTTACTGTGTGTGACCTGCCAAGATTTTCTTCTCAGGGAAAGGAAGTGACTAACCCACTAGCTCTTCCTCAGCTTTAGCCTCACTCCCCCCACCCACCCTCTGGCATACCTTTGGGTGGACAGATGGGGATTGAGGTAATTCTTCAAGAAATATCTCACTCTTGTAGTCACATGCTCCAATTGCTTTAAGTCGTTTAAGGTCTCCAAATCTTAGTTTGCCTCTGCATCTTTGATTTTCTATCCCAGTTCATTACCTTTGCTGATTTCATTCCCATACCACTCATTTCTGTTTCTAAATTATCCACAACTAAGAACAAAATTAATCCTTTATCTTTGGTGGTATGAAAACCAAAACATAAGGAGCCATTTTTGTATGCAGGGCAAATGTCATAGAACATACTCCAAAAAATTTAGAAGAAACGAGGAAGGAAATAAGAATTTATTACATGCCTACTACCTTCATAACATTCACTGTGCTAAGTGCTTTTTATAGATATTAGCTTATTTCATCCTCACAATAACCATGGAAACAGGTGCTATTATGACTTCCATTTTACAGTTGAAGAAACTGAGGCATACAGAATTTAAATGATTTTCCCAGGGTCACATAACTACTAAGTATCTAAAGCTGAATTTGAATTTAGGTCTTCCTGACCTAAGGCATAGCACTCTATTGAACTATAGTGTTACCTTCTTCTAGGTGGCATGGGAGTGGCATCAAATATGCCTTGAAATGTTGAAGGTAGACTCACTCAAAGGCATCTACCCCAAGACACAAAGAAATAGCTTGATGACCCAATGGGTGATATTAGATTTGTAATCAAGAAGACCAGAATGCTTGATGTATCACCTTTGTTAAATTACCTCTCAGAGAAGGATAATAAAACCTAAATTGTAGTGAGGATCAAATAAAATAAATTACAAAAAAACACTTTATAAACCTTAAAATACTATACATTTATTATCATTATCAGAATATCTGGGTAGTCACACAAATGACTTTGGGCAACTCATTGTGTCTCTCTGATGTTCGGTCCCTTTAACTATAAATGGGATAATAATAATTGTATGGGATAATAACAATTGTATTACCTACCTCACCAAAGTATTTTAAGGAAACTCATTCATAATCTTAAAGCATTACATAAGTGTTAATCACAATAAGTGCCCTCTTGCTGATCCTTTCCCTCCCCCCCCAAGTCAAATGCTTTATCTTTAACCTTTGAAATCATGCCCACATCCCCCCCTCCACACCTTTTTTAGAATTTTCTATTTCTTTGGATTAGCTATCAAAGAATTGATCTTAGTTCATTAAGAAGATCTCCTACTTTGCTAGTCCCTAGCAGACATGTTACACAATTCCATTAATTTAGATTAATACAGCAAAGCAAGCACTAGACCCAGAGTTGGGAAGTTCTAATTCATATCTGGGCTCAGACACTTCCTATGTCACTTAATCTAGATCTGCCTTAGTCTCCTCATTTTAAAAGTAGGACTATTGTAAGGATTAAATGAGATAATATTTCTAAAGTGTTTTACAAACCTGAGGATGCTATATGCCTGCTAATTATAATAATAATAATTGTCATTACTATTCTTATTGGCAGAGGATGTATATGGACTTGGGTTTTCATCAGGAAGGAACCCTGAGTGTGAAGACTTATTCCTCTTTTTTTTAATAGTGTTTTATTTTTCCATATACATGCAAAAATAGTTTTCAATATTCATCCTGCAAATTCTTATGTTCCAAATTCCTTCTCCTCTTTCCCACTCCCTCTTTTCCCAGACAGCAAACAATCCTATATAGGTTAATCATGTGTAATTTTTCTAAACATATTTTGTATTTGGCATACTGCACAAGAAAAATCAAATCAAAAGAGAAAAAGAAACATGAGAAAGAAAAATAAATAAGCAAACAAACAACAAAAAAGGTGAAAATACTATGCTTTGATCCACATTCGGTCTCCATAGTTCTCTCTGGACAGAGATGGCTCTTTCCATCACAAGAAATCTCCTATTCCTATACAGATAGACAATTCTTCTTCAAGTGACCAAAGGAATGCTGATAAATGTTTAACAATCAGCTCCAACCAAAAAAAAAAATATATATATAGTTCACACTTTTAAGTTCAACCCACATTTCCCCATTCTTTTCTTAAAACAATCACCATGATAATACAACAAGCTTTAATTCATAGCTTGTCAATTTCTGAGGTATAAGTGCTTCCATTGAAAATTGGAAGATTGATTCTCACTTGTTAGAGGTAGGTCCAGCAAACTCCTAAATTTGACATTTTAGAGAGTTGCGTGGGAGCACTGAGAGATTAAGGAATTAACCCATGGTCTCATAGTCACTGTGGCTCATAGGCACTATATTCAATCTGTCACTCACCTCCTCAAATTAATGCCCAGAATTTCTCCCTCTCCCCACTGCTTCTTTGGGGTAGTAGCCAATTCTGATGCCTCATCATTACATCCTCCCTGGCCAAGTTTTGTTTCATCATTTTTCCTTTTTCCCCCAGATGAAGGCAGCTCTGAAGAATGACTTCACACTCATTGCTTAGATTAGAGGCATTAGTCCCGTACCCACTTTTCCCCCTCCCTCCTGTCTCTCTCATGTAGGAGAGGATTGAATTTCAATCAAAGCTTTCATTTTAAGTTTTCTGCTCCCTACCACCTCTAGTGTGCTTGTGAAATGCTTTTCTTGACAGCCTTTTACTTCCTTCATCTCATTTAATGTTTTGATTGTTCTTCCCCTCTCCCATGTACCTGTAAAGTCCAGATTCATTTATTCTGAATCTTAAGAGTGACCCCATTCTGTGAAACTTCTGATCAAACTGTGGAATCTGGGGCATTTGAGGTTATCTCATTCAGTAGACTCCAGTGGGAATTTCATGCTCATCCAACATGTGGTGATAAGTTCACCATATTTCAATCAAGATATATTTCCTGAGTAACTTCCATATGCAAGGCAATACAGTGGGGTATTCAAAGAGATAGCAAACATAGATCTTACATATTTGTTATAGATTCTACAACTAAAAAGAAACTCAGAGATAATCTAGTTCATTTTACAGCTAAAGTAACTGAAGCACAAATGTTAAGCAGCTTTCCCAAGGTCACAGAAGAAGAATATAGAAGAGCTAAGATTTAATCCAATGCCCTTTGATTCTTTCTACTTTACCAGGATGCCTCATAATACTTCAATCTGGTTGCCTTTTGAGGTAACAAATTATTGCCTGGTTACTGGAAGAATTTGTCCAGAGGAAGGTATTAACCTCTTCTGATCCTCATGCTTCAGAAACGAGTTAAATTAAATAAATGACCCCTTCTTCCTCCAATAATCACAAAAGTCAATAATATACATACCCTTTGATAATTTGGAAAATGCTTTTTTTCACAACAACTCTGCAGAATGGGTAACTCAGGTACCATCACCCCCATTTTGTACAGGAGAAAACTGAAGCTCCAAGTGGGTAAGGGACTTGAAGACTCTTGGCTAGCTAGTGTGACAGGACCAGAATACTCAAGTTTTCTGATTTCCAGTTTCACCATTGTTTGCTGGGGAGGGATCTTGAGATTAATATTCTAAGGAAATTTTTTGAAGGAACTGGAGAAGTTTATTCTGGATATTTATCAATCCCATTTTCTTTTTCTCCAAGGTAAACATCTCCAGCTCCTTCAAACAATTTCTTTATAGTATAATCTCAAGACCCTTCCCCAAAAGACAATGGAGAGACTGAGAATGAGATCAGTAGAAAGTAGGGCAATGAAAGTCTTTTAAGATAATTTGATGGGTTACCATGTGTAAAAGGGATTTTACTCATTGTATTTGATAACAAGAAAGCAGAAAAAAAGTAGAAATTGCAAAAAGACAAGTATAGGCTTGAGATATATAGAAAAAGGTTTTTTTAAACAATTAGAAGTCTTTCCAAATGGAATGAAGGTAAGAGG
>JAJPUD010000214.1:380014-524529 GCA_023553655.1 Myrmecobius fasciatus | reverse complement strand
TAGTTCAACCAACGATCTGACAAGCCAAAACTAAGACAGTTGAGGTTAGAATGGGGCTGCCCCATTAACATGGAGAAAATCTATCTCCAAGTTTTTCTTTACTTAAATTAGCATCTCATATTTTGTTCTAGAAGAGGGTTACTGGGTAGGAAATGTTTCAAAAGCCAATCAAACAGAGTTGAGGCTGAATCATCTTCCCATTGCCTGAGTCCTGATGGAACTAGGAGGAACCACACATCACCACCAGTCCCTGGATGGCCAGGATTAGATACTTTGGACTTCTCTGGAGTGGAAGCAGTAATGGTACAGCCCTCACCCCTATGTTAATTTCTGACAGAGAGATTGAACTGTGCCCTTTCTGGGACAGCATTACTGTGACTTACAATGTGTTTCCCTGTCTTGACCTTCCCTCTCCAATAACCTTGGTGATGTGGGTCTGCCAAAGACTGACCCAGTTTCCCCTTCATTCAGTCATCTACATAGGAAGTGAGCAGATGTCACCTCATGGGCTGCAGTCACTCCCATAGCCAGTGAAGGTAGGTATATCGTGCTTTGGGATAAGGCCACCTTGGGTTTGATTTTGACCAAGGTTGGAATCCTTTGGAAATCATCTATTCTGAAAAACACCACCCAGACATGAGAAGATGAATTAGAATCCATTGCACTCATTCTCAAATTTGTCCCAATTGTTGGAACAATTTCCAAATATTTCTAAATAAGATCACAATTCCAGGGCTCCAATTCAAGGCAATAAACATTAAATGCCTTCTCTATGCAAGATATTATGCAAGGGCACAGGGATAAAAAGACAAACATGAAAATCAATACCTGCCTTCAAAGATCTTACTTTCCAATGGAGAATACAATATGCATGCATAAATAAGCCTGCATTATGTGTCAAGCACTATGTGCTAAATTTCATGGATTCAAAAATAAAAATGCTCTATCCCTGCCTTCAAGGAGTTTACATTTGAACAAAGAAGACCACACATATAGAAAAGTAGCATATATTGGGGCTATGGAAAGTCACAGGAAAAGTGAGTAGATCGATAGGGGAGGATGTTGGCGTGCCTTTCTAACAGCATTGGCAATGTTTAATTTGGTTGGGATTTTAGAATTGGAGAATAAGAGATGGCAGGGTAAAGAAGAAATGGAAGGCAAAAGGAGTAAATAAAAAGGTGTATATTGAAGAGGAGCATGGAGGAAGCATCTAGAGCAGTAGTAAGGCACTCAGCAATCAAGAATGGAGGTCCCTAAGGCAGGAGTTTCAGAATTTAAAGGTTTAAAGCCTTTAGGATATGATTTCTGGTTTCATTAGAAAAGCCAGAGAAAAGAAAAGCAACATGGTTGAAACTGATAGAGTTGACCCTATACATGGATGAAAAAAATTTGAAGTACTGTGTAGGAGAAAGCAATAACAAGGGAAATCAGGGCAGGCTTGCCATTGGAGGCAGCTTCTGGGCAAAGCCTTACGGGAAGCTCAAGATTCTAAGAATTAAAGTAAAGAGGGGATACTTTCCTGGCATTGGAAAGTCATTGCAAAGGAATGGGGACAAGAGTTTGAATGTTATATCAAGGAACAGCAAATAGATCACCTTGGCAAATCTGGAAAGTCATATCCCTTTTTGGACCAGAAAGAGAAAAAGTTCCCTCTCTTCTCTCTGCCCTCCCCTCAAATCAGACTTGTATTTTGCATCCAAAGGGAATTCCCTCATTTAGCAAATATGTATTGAGTCCCTATTGTGGGCTTAGCTCTGTGTGAGTCATCACGGAGGATGCAAAGACATAAAACAGCTAATATTTGTTTAATGACTCATGTTTATAAAATACTTTTATGTATACTAGAGATTTTCATAGCAACCCTGCAAAGTTAAATGCTTTGATGGAAATATTTAAGTAGAAACAGCTAGGTGATACAGTGGATAGAGTTTTGGGCTTGAAATGAGAGCCATCACCATTAGGGCATGTCCCATACATAGCTACACCTGATATCAAATCCAAGCTGGGTGACTGGGCAAAACACTTAGCTTTCATCTACTCACTTTCCCCATAGAATATACTTCACAAAGTAAAGAATAAAATATTACATTTGTGAAGTATATTATAAACTTTAAAATGTTGCATAAATTCCCCCAAAAAGTTTGTTCATTTTACACTTAAGCGGAGTTAGATTCAGTAGTTACTAGACTTGCCAAAAATGATATAAATATAAAGTAACAGAGATAGGGTTTGAACTCCAGTCTTTACCTATTCTACTTTAATATGCAATCTGAACACCTGATCCCTGAATTAGAATATCAGCAGCTCACAATGGGATTGAGACCTCAATGTGCAACTGGCCCAGGCTTTGCCTAGATAAAAATCCTCTGATTTTCCCAATGATTTTAGATCTTACTTTCCACCATGTATTGTGACACTGGGCTCTTTGCTGTTCCATGAACAAATATTCCATCTCTTGGATCTGTGCATTTTCTCTGATCCCTTCTCTGCCCTTGCCATTCTTTTTCTCTTCCTTTAAGTCTCAATTAAAATCTTATCTTTTATAATAAGCATTATCTAACCCCTCTAAATTCTAGTGCCTTCCCTGTCTTAATTATTTCCTATTCATCCTGTTTAGAGCTTCTTTGTATATATTTTTGTTTTCTTGCTGTCTCTTGTATTAGCTTGTGAAGCTGATTAAGAGAGGGACTTTTGCCTCTTTTTTGTAATTTCATTGCTTAGCATAGTGCCTTATGTACAGAAGTGCTTAATAAATATTTATTTAGACAGCTGAGTGGTGCAGTGGGTAGCACATTGGGGCCAGAGTCAGAAAAACTGAGTTCAGATCTGGACTCGGACATTTACTCGGACAAAGTTACTTAATCTTTGTCTCAATCCCAACTAACATGGTTCTTGTAAGGATCAAATGAGATAACATTTTTAAAGTGCTTAGCTTTATAGCTTTATACTGTCTTGCTTCTAGCAAGCACTATAAAAATCTTTCTCTGTCTTTCACTTCCCTTATTATCTATTATGTGATAATACCTAATAAATGGCTATCCAGTCTCAGCTTCAAAATTTTCATTGTAGAGCAGCCTTCTATTTCCTGATGTAGTCCATTGTACTTTGGGAAAATCTAACTTCGTCTCTTCACAACTTCTATCCAGGGATCCTGGTTCTGCTTTCTGGGGTCAACTGGAGCAAAGCTAAGCCCTCTTCAATATGGCAATCCTTCAAAATATCCAAAGACAATCATTATGTCTCCCTTAGTCTTTTCCAAATTTTAAACATGCCCATTTCAAATCTTCAACCAATTCTCATATGACATGAAATTAAGACTTTTCACCATCTTGGTCACTTTATTCTCAACTTATAAATGTAAGGTTCTATTTTATTATGTTTGGAGGCATTTTGGAAACTTTCCTATCCATAGAGTATCCTTCTTTCATTTACATTCTATGCAGGCATCTCCTATGACACTGGCAAACAACTTACATAAACATCTGCCTTCCTGTTTTATGGCTTCTTTTGAAGAGAGTCATTCCTTCTTAGAAGCTTACATTCTAATGCCATAATCTTAGAAGAATCAAAATTACAAAGACAATGGAAAGATGTGTAGTGGCTGTATTATTCTTAAACAATTGGGTGAGTCTGGACTATATCTATCAAAATTGGAGCCAAAACTATTTCAGAATGACTTTATTATCATAAATTTGGTCCTTATTCAAAACTATCTCTCCCCCCCAAAAGCACACAATCATATGCCCACCACCATTAGGGCATGTCCTACACATAGCCACAGAACATGTGATTCTTAGAGAAGGCAAATGTGTGTGTGTGTATATGTGTATATGTATATATAATGTGTGTATATGTATATGTATAATCTGTGTGTATATGTATATATGCACAGTGTGTATGTACATACATATATGTATAATGTGTGTATATGCACACTATGTAGTGTACATATATGTGTATATATGATGTGTGAGTACACATTTATGTGCATATGTATATATGTATGGGTATACACACACACATACACACAAACCATTCTCTCAACTTCTTACCAATCAGCACCCAAAAGAGAGAAATAAAGCCAATCACAGTGATTGGCACATAGCATTTCCCAGGACCATACTCAAAGTTACTACATCCTTTTCAGACCCTGGAGCCTTACCTGGACCTGATTTTTACTGCAAATAAGGCACATCATCTAAAAGCACCAAAATCTGATTACATGAATACTCTTACAGCAAGTGTCTAGTAATTGCCCCTCCTCCTTCAATATCCCAGCTCCTTCTGTCTCAACACACAGGCAGGATGGCAGTGCATTTGCCCATAGTATTTTCCATGGCCTCCACATCTCTGGAGGGCTTGTCTAATTATAGTGCTAATTGTTTCTCACCAACAAGACCATTTCTACCCCCTACCCATTCCAAGAATGGGGGATGGAGGTGATTTGGCCTTCTTACATGTGCTTGGAGAGAATTGGCTCATGCAAGAACATTGCGGCCTTCCTATGTTCATTGGCATGCCATGTGATTGCCAACATCTTTACAACCATCTGTTGTTGGTCAACCACGTTACCTAGTGTCAGCTGTTCTTTGTGACTAAATACCTCTACCTCATGTCTCAAGGCTCCCATAGCCAGCCTTCTCTTCCCATACACCGTCCTTCTTGTCTTCCCTTTGAAGAGCCAGTGAGTACAAAAAGCCATTCCACTTGTTCCCTCTGCCTGCCCACCCCCCTGGCATTTTCAGACTCTTGCCAGGAAAGGCAGATTGGCAGCTTCTTTATGCCATTTTAACTTACCTGCCTGGGACAGAGATTGAATCTCAAATTTTATCCACCAAGATTTCTCCTTACCCTTTGTGATAATAATAACTAGCATTAATATGGAACTTGAAGATTTGAAAATTGTATTATATGTCATCTCATTATGACTAATTAAATGCAGCTAAAGCAGCTAGGTAGTGCAATGGTGGATAAAGTGCAGAAGATAAAGATTTATCTTCCTGAGTTCAAATCTGACCTCACACACTTTTTAGTTGTGTGAGTCTGGGCAAGTCATTTCACCCTATTTGCCTCGGTTCCTCATTTGCAAAATGAATTGGAGAAGTAATTGGCAAACCACTCCACTCTCTCTGTCAAATGGGATCTCTAACACAACTCAAAATAACTCAATAGTGACAAAATCAGCTAGGTAGTAACTTGAATAGAGCCTTGGTCCTGGAGTCAAAGATATCTGACTTCAAATCCTAGCTCAGATACTTATTAGCTAGTGATTCTGGAAAAGTCCCTTTCTCTCTGTCTGCCTTAATTTTCTTGGCTATAATCTGGTAATAATAGCGCTCACCTCTGAGGATGCTTGTAAGGTAAATGAAATATTTGCAAAGTGCTTAGTACAGTTCTTGGCACATAGTGAACACTTAATGTTTCCTTTTATTCTATTCTCACAACAACCTTGTGATGTAAGTGTTTATTTTACAGATGAAGAAATGGTAGCAGACAGAGGTTGGTCAGGGCCACTTACCTAGTAAGTGTCCAAGATAGTTACTGATTCCAAGTCCTATCAATGAGATATTTGTAAAGTTCTCGGCACATTGCCTGGCACAGAATAGGTGCTTAATAAATCAATTTCCCCTTCTCTTGTCCCCCATCCAGTGAATATAGTCAATCTCTTTCTTTGAGTCAGCTTCAGCAAGTGTCCAACTGTTATTTTTGTGAAGTTGAATCATTTCCCTTAATAGCCATATTAAAAAAGGTACATGTTAAATGGGCCCTGGCTCAAACCCAGGCTTAGATGACACTGCCTAAGACACTGAAGCCCAACTATGACTGTCATGGAGCCCATGTTGGCTGACTCCCAAGTTTCCTTGTCTGTATGCCTTCCAGGACAGGGAATATACTTCAGCAACTCTATGTAAGAGAAAATACCTAAATCCCATAAACTGCTGAAACCTGCCTGGAAGATTCCTCTTCCCAATGGAGTCAGGACAATCTTTAATTGTCACTAGCAGACATCCTTTCCCCGGTTGGTTACTACTTATACCACCAAGAGAGGTGACCAGCTATTTAATTAGAAGGGCTACACACTGCAGATGGGCCACATGTCTGACAGTTCTGGTGTGAGAGAAAAGAGTGTTGGACTGGGACTCAGGAAAATGAAGGGTTTGAATTGCTCCTCAGGCACTTAATTTCTGTCTGCCTCAGTTTTCTCATCTGTAAAGTGAGAATAGTAATAGTTTCTGCCTCAAAGAGTTGTGAATATAAAAATAGGGAAAGGAAGAGGGAAAGAGAGAGAGAGCTAAAGAGAGAGACAGCCAGATAGAAACACAGACAGATAGATAAAAAGACAGAGACAGATAGAGACATACAGAGAACCAGAAACAGACAGACACAGAGAGAGTCAGATATAGAGGATGAAAGAGAGGAAAGAGAGAAAGAGATAGAGAGACAGAGTAATAGAAGCAGAGAAAATCAGACAGAGGCAGAAAAAGGCAGAGACAGAGGAGGGAGGAGAGGGAAAGAAAGAAGAGAAGAGAAGAGAAGAGAAGAGAAGAGAAGAGAAGAGAAGAGAAGAGAAGAGAAGAGAAGAGAAGAGAAGAGAAGAGAAGAGAAGAGGAAAGGGTATAAAAATACAGAGACACTCACAGAGAGAATTCTCCTGCCACTTCAATGTCTCAATAAACTTCTAGTCCTTAATCTATCACTTCATTCTTCCAATATATCAGATGTTACTTTGTTTTCAAGGTCATACAAACCAAAGTTACTTAATCTTTATTAGTTTACATTTATACAGTATATTAAGATTTGCAATACTCTTCATGCATTATCTCAAAGGATTCTCACAACAACCCTATATTATTATCCTCTCCATTTTACAGATGAGAAAATTAAAGCATGAAGAAATTATGAAGCTTGCAAAGGACCACACAACTAGTAAGGGTCTAAGGCAGGATTTTCCAACTTCAATTCTAATGCTCTATCCAATAAGGCATGCAGTTCTTTGAATGTTTGCTGAAGTCCTTTCAAAACAATTCCATCAGTACCACCTTCTTCCAGCCTATGATGGAATACAGTTCATAAGACTCATTGATAATGGATTAACCAATGTTATTCCACCTGGAATCCTCATGTGCTGATAGCTGCAGCAAGTCACAAGAAAGATGCTCCAAATATGCACAAATCCTAATATGAATTTGCCACAATTCTGTCAGCCTCATTCCATCCATCCATCAAAGAAGCTGACCATTTCAAAGTAACTCCTTCCATATTTCCCCCATTACAAAAGTCACCTCTAATACCCCCAAGGAGGAAGGAAGGAAAGAGAGGAGGAGGATGAAGAGTCTTTCTACTGACTTCTATAGCATCTTCTAAGCTGTGGTATTTTCTGAGATCTAAATGTTTCCTTTTGTCAGAATTTAAATAAAAGTCTAAAATAAAATCAAGCTTTTGTGATGCTGATTGGTCCTGGATAGGAGTACAATCCTGAAAGAAGATACTATATGTAGGTTGTCAAGGGGAGGTTTATTCCATCATACAGAGCCTTAAATATAACATTGACATAATTTTAGCCATTCATTAACAATGCTTTTTTTCTCTGCAGATCTTCCAATCAATACCCCACTTTTCCCCTTGTTCTCTCTCAGATGGCTCTATTTTTTTCTATTTTCTTTGTTAATAAAATTGTGCATTTAAAAAAAACAGCAAGGAGTCTGTAGCATCACTATCTGTAACAATACTGTTGATGAAATGTTGCAGGAATGACAGCCATGGGGTGGGATCAAAAGGTTGAACTATTTAGATTATTGTCCTGTTAACCACATCACAGATTCTCTCACAGGAGTCAACACATAACTAGAAGAGAGGACGTCCAACTGTCAGTTCCTCTACCTGCAGGCTCTTGCTTCCTGCTTCACAGGCTCTGTGAAGATTAACCTGTCATCTTTAGAATACTTTGAGTTTCTTAGGGGAAAAAACATGCTGTGAGTTCCAGGTATCAATACAATATTAAATGTTATTGAATCAGCAGTAGCCTCTGTGTACCAGAACACTCATTGCTTTCCTCATTCAGATCACCAATAACCTTTGCTAACTCCCTGCTGGGGATACTGAAGAGCAAATTACTGGCAGTATTTGGTTGGGATACTGTACTTGATCAGACAGCTAAAATATCATTAAGTGCCAAGTTACACTTGACAGGTGGCTTGGAAAAAAATCATCATTAAGGCTTACTGGCTTTTGGTCTGCATCTAGAAGGTTCAGACATCTTTAAATGACTTCAGATATCATTTAAGACTACCTCACTTCCTGAAGGAGCAGCTAAAGATGAATGGTTGGTCCTAGAAAACATCAGTTTTTGTGTGATCTAGTTGTGAGTTAATCTTTGCAATTTTTTGCCAAATTCATAAGAGTTTAAGTTAGATTTTAAGTTAATATTTAGGGGGGGAAGGAAAACTATACTATAGTTTCACTTGAAAAGGCTATTTTTTCCCTTCTTTCTCCATCATGGATGACAGATTAGTGATAAAATAAAATCAGGGCCACCACTGTGGTCGGTTGGTCATTTTCCTCCGTGCCTGAGAATGACCAAAATTGTGTCCCCAAGTCAAGGTACCACTGTACCTTGTAGGACTGTGACTGATCAGATCAATAAAATCTTGGAAGACTTTACTACAGGTGAAGTAAAATAGTCCATATGAATATTTAGAGAGGAGAAGACTTTGAGAAAAAAGAAACATGAGCTCCACTATACTATGCTGCTTCTATCACTCCTAATATATCCTGTGGTACTTACCTCCTTCCAGCTGCCAGCACATTCTGCACATGGAGAAGGTTTTTTTGCAGATGTGGAAACATTGGGCATGTGGAGTTCCACCTCCATTTAAAGAGCACAGATACTATTATAAACAGTTGTGTTCCAGCCTTGTCATTTTCTATACTATGTTCTCCTTTCTCATGCATCTCTTGCTTTAAAGCATATCTTTCGGTGCAGTGGATAGAGAACTGGCCCTGGAGTCAGGAGGACCTGAGTTCAAATCCAGTCTCAGACGCTTGATATTTGCTAGTTATGTGATTCTGGGCAAGTCATTTAATTCTGACTGTCTGGCAAAAAAAAAAAATCAAATAAAGTAAAAAATGAATCCTACCTTTGCCCAAGCTTCCCTTCATTCTTGCTTTTAAAAAACTGCATTTAATTATTTAAAACAAATAGAAAATAAAAAAGGAATAGAAAAAGAAAAAAAAATATGTACAGAACATAAGAGAAGATTCAAAATATGTAACAATAAATTTCCATTTCAAGAAAGCATTAATAATAATAGAAGACATTTTATTCAGTATAGTCCATTTCTCTTTTTTTGTTCCTTTATATTTTCTTTTTTTCTCTGCTGTGTACTTTTTCTTTATTATTTTCTCCCTTTCCTTTCTCCCTCTTCCCACCACCCCCAAGCAGGCTACTGTTAAGCATAGATATATTTATGTTTATGCACATATATACATACATCTAAATATTACTCTGACTGACATAAAATGTAGATTTCTCTTTTTTATTGAATCTTTTTTTAACTTTAACTTTGAGATCAAAGATTATTACTCCTACTTTTATTTACTAATAAATTCTAGTCCTAATTATTGTTGTTGTATTTGTGTATATCTTGTGTTTCTTATCCCTGTTAGCACTTCTACTTTAATTCTACTGACTGGCTTACCTTTCTATTACTTAATTTACTGCTATGCCTAGGTTCCCTCCCTTATCTTTCCCCTCTATCCTTTCCCTTTCTCTTTATCCCCCACATTTCTATACTTCACCTTATCCTTTTCCCTCCCTTTCTTATTTATGAAACTAAACTGCCAGGCATTCAAATTCTACTGCAGAGAGCATTGCCAAAAGTCCACTTGCCAAAAAGACTATTTTATGAAGAACTCACACAGGTTAAGTGCTCACTTAGTGGTCAGAAAAAGTGATAGAAAGGCACTGTCAAGGTTTCTCTTAAGAATTTTACAATTGATTGTATGAGATGGGAGACACTGGCACAGGACCTCCCAGCATGGCATGCCCTCATCAGAGAAGGTGCTGTGCTCTATGAGCAAAGAAAAATTGAATTAGCCAAAAAGAAACACAAAATGCACAGAATTAGAGAAGCTACCCCAAATGTTCATAAGGACTCTTTGTGTCCTACCTGTGGCAGAGCATTCTGAGATCATATTGATCTGATCAGCCATGGTCAGACAGACAAATTTAACTCTAACATAGTGAAGTCTTTTTGGTCATCTTCGAGAACCAAGGACAACAACCAACCAAGCAATTTCTTTATAGATTTTGGAGAATGTTATACCCTTCTAAGCATATATACATACATACATACACACACACACACACACACACACACACACACACACACACACACATATATATATATATATATATATATATATACATATGTATTGTTCCCTCTTTAACCTATTCCTAAAGTAAGTAGGATTTCAGAACTATCACCCTTCTTCCCCATCTAATTTCTCTGTGTTGGTTCTGGACCTTCTTGCCTATTGAGCTGCTTCCCAGACTTGATGCTTTCCGATAACAGTCTGTAATACCCTTTATATTGTAGTATTTGAAATCATCTAAGAAATGAAAAGTATCACTTCCCTGAGGCCTCAGTGTTACTAGAACTGTTCCACTATGACTGATTCCCTGCCCAGCAGGACTTTTTCCAGGTGCCTTCTGCTACATGTGATGGAGGAACTTCGTATTATTGCCCTAATATTAACACATTTAACATTCTGGATTGGAAAAAGTGTGCTGAGTGGGCTTACCTGATCCAGTCCCAATGAAACCATATTACACTAATATGTAAGAATGGGAGTACTAGAATCAAAGGGCTAAGGTTTGAATCCCATGTTGATTCCTTCATATCCATTCAAACGAATCATTTTCTTGTTCATTTTCTCTGTCTATAAAGTGAGGGGTTTGATAATAGATAATCCTTTAGGCTGTTTTCAGGCTCAGGATATAGAGCACAGGCCTAGAGTTGGGAAGATTCATCTTCATTAGTTCAAATTCAGCTTCAAACACTTATTAATTGTGTAACCCTGGACAAGTCACTTTACCTTATTTGCTTCAGTTTCCTCATCTATTAAATGAACTAGAGAAGGAAAAAGCAAACTGCTTCAGTTTAAAAAGAAAAGCCCCAAATGGGGTCACAAAGAGTCAAGCATGAATGGAAAATTACTGAAAGCTCTACACTCTATGATCTAAGGCCCAAACAGGAAACGTGACCTGAACAAAGTCAGAGTAAGTTAGTGGTACCTACCAATAAGGGATATTGTCAGAAGAAATTGATCTATTTGTTAATTATTTTTCTGTTGTCAGAAGAAACTACAATATTTATAAATTTAAAAAGTTTTTAAAGGAAATTGCTTCTTGAGTGCCAGGTATCTGTCATCATCAAACAGTTTTATTCCTCCTGCTCTGGTTATGATCATATGATAATAATAGTTTATATATATATATATGTATATATATATACACACACATATATATATATATAGTTATATTATCCACATATTGCAGATAGGCATAAGAAATTAAATGGGAATTTTGAGGAAGTTTTGTGGAAACTGCAGATGACATACAAAGGCCAGCTAATGACACAGAAAAAAACTTTAAAAACTTAGAAAAGCATACAAATGTAGTCATAGTATTGTATATATCTTTTAATACTGTAAATTGTCCATAAAAGAAAAATAAAAAAATTCACACTTCTCTGATATGAAGAAAGAACTAAAATTTTGCATAGATTTTTTTTGCTTTTTTTGCTGAGGCAATTGGGGTTAAGTGACTTGCCCAGGATCACCCAGCTAGGAAGTGTCTGAGACCACATTTGAACTCAGGTCCTCCCAACTTTAGGGCTGGTGCTTTAACCACTGAGTCACCTAGTTACCTCTGCATAGATTTTCCACATCATTGGGTGCCATGTCCCCTCATTCACATGTGGAAGGGATAATTGCATAGAGTTTTAAGGTTTGTAGTGTGATTTAGAAATATGTCATTTTATGTTCATCACAACTCTGAAGGTAGCTGCTATTATTATCCCCATATTATAGATGGGAAAACTGAGACAGTCCAGTGGCTTGTTTTAGGTCACAAGCTAAGTAAGGATCTAAGGTGGGATTTGAACTCAGAAGTTTTTTTACTTCTAGTTAGATACTCTCTCCACTGAACTCCGTGGACACCAGCATGGAAAACAATGCATCTGTGTTCTGTGTTAGAAGCCTGCCCTGATTTTATTGTATGACCTTGGCAAACTCTTTACCTCCTTTGTGCTTTATTTGATCCCTCTCTATTAAACAACCCTGAACAAGGAGATATCACAAAGTCTTTAGAAAACTCAAAACATATATATTAATATTAGTTGTTAATGTTATTGCTATTCAGTTATTACCTTATTTTGGCAAATTTCTTTTCAGTATTTGCTTAATGACAGCCAGCCACCATATAGTGCTTGGGTTCCAGCATCGCCATTTATTCCTGGGTGATATTCATCAATCCAAATCACATCTCTGAGTCTGTTTCCTTGTTTATAAATGAAAGATAATAATACTTGTATGGCTTAATTCACAGATCTATGGTGAAGTTACAATTAATTGATATAGTCAAATGGAGATATATTCATGATGGAGGTATAACAATCAACAAGTGGTGGTTGAAAAAGGGGATAATGAAGAATTGGTTGAATTAGTTCATTATTCTTTATATGATTATTTACATGAAGTCTTTCAAAAATAGCATTTATGAAAAAAAAAGATTAGTTCTGATCTCAGTTGCCTTTTTAAAGTACCTTTTATAAGCCTGAAGAATCAGTTTAGAATTAACCAAGTTGTGAGCAGGAAAGAATCTTATACTGAGCATATGCCATATGCTATTTTCTCCTAATATTCTAACAATACACTAGGATGCTCTAAATCTATGTATATATGAGTGTGCCCACAGCAAGGATGCTGAGCAGCAAGTTGCTATGCTGGGCTTCTTTCCACAGCTCCCACAACCAGACAGGAAAACCGAGCTTCTGCACTTCAGAGGCTGAGCCTGGTGTTCCCACATCTGTGTACAGACAAAAGAACTTAGCTCTCAGTCTACTTGGCACTGACTCCACTATGTAACTGACCACAGTTTTGTATTCTTCTCTCCCTATTTCTTCCTTTACTTCCTCCACCTCCGCCTTTTATTATTTCATTTCAATGATCCTTGCAATTATAATGTTGAGATTCTTGAATGACATCTTAGAAGGGAAAAATCAAAACAATGGCTCCCAGGACAGCCATCTATCTTCTACCTTGCATACATATTAAGGCACAAATATTTATTTACTCTATATTCAGTCAAAAGAAACTGCTATGAGCATCTTCCAACAAGGGCAGGTATTTGAAGGAGTGTTCAGTTTCCTTGACCCAATTCAGCTGACTTTAAACCTTCAGCCACAGAGGAGAGGCTAGGGGATCAGATGCTCTGATTTCCTAGCTCCTAGTCATAAGCATAATTCCCCAGACACACAAACCACACTTCCTAACTAGAGGCCACATGCACAGACCATAAAAGCTCTGTGTTCTTTCTCTTTCTTTGTCCTTCTGCCTTTTGAAAATTTCATTGCCTACTGGTTCTTTTTCTAATAGGGGAGGATTCAATCCAAGCAGTTTTGCTCCTTGTTTGTAGCTTTTAATGCCATGTTGGAGACTTTGGAATGGAGTTTTCCTCCCCTTACAGAATCATAGATTTTCAGAGATAGAAGAGACGTTCAAGGCTCCCAATACCCCTGCCACAGCCATTACAGATTCAGAGCCTGAGGTCCAGAAAGAGTGAATATTATTTGTGCAAAATTAGATAAAAGTGGGTTCAGAAACAAGATCTTATGACTTCTAAGACTGAGCTCTTTGCATGGTATAATACTGGGTTAAAGGACTGATTATATTGATGCTATTTTTTGAGAGAGCAAGCTGAAGGGGTTGCTATTGATGAGATTGAAGCCTGAAAGGAATTCTATATTTCATCTGATTATTTGTGACCCAAATTCTACCCAGAAATAGGACATCTGCTGGGAGAACCCATTATTACTATTAATAATGGTAATAATAATCAGTATTTCTTATGTCACTCAAATAAATCTAGTACTAACTCATTGTAACAGTAGGGTTCTGTTGGTCAGTTATTCCAATGATCTATTGTTGGGACAGATATCTGATGACAAGGAAATTTCCACAGACTTCAAAGTTCCAATTTAGGAGGAAGACCAGGGGTGAACTACAGTTATTCTTTTTACATTGTGAAATTAGGGATATAGTGCCGTCATAATCTGGAAAATCTGCATAAAATGTTGGTCTTCCCTTTACCATAGAAGTCTGAATTATTAGGGGATTAAAAGACAAAATATGTTGACATTATATAATACTATTTATATATACACATATGTAACATATGCATATATATTATGTATTTTATACTTTTCTGAGTTTCTAAACTTTGTTCTATGTTGTCTTTACATGTCATCTGTGGCTTCCATACTCCCCCAAAGAAATTCCCTTTAAATTTCTTATGCCAATGCACAAAAATGCAATGGGGAAATTTGCAATATAGAATGGGATATAGAAGGGATGCAGAAGGGATAAATGAAGTCCAATTCATACAAAAATGGTGCAATGTAATAGAGTACGGGATTTATGATCTAGAAGCCCTGTGTATTACCTTCTATGTATAATACCTAGGTGAACTCATACAAGTAATTCAATCTCTCTTAGCCACTTCTTCTACATCTGTAAAATGTGGATAATACTGCCCATAGTACCTGCCTCAAAAGTGTTGTAAGAATCAGGCTCTATATGTACTTTGTATGCCCATTGGCAGGGGAGTGGCAAAACTGATTCCATCAAGATAGGAAACTCCATGTGAGGAAGCTCACCCCCAAAATTATCATTAATCATTATCAATAATCATAGAAATTAGCAATTGTTCTGCAACTATAGAGTTGCCTAAGGCAAAGCTTCTTAAGTTGTGGGTTGAGACCCCATGGAGAATCATAACTGAATGTGGAAGTCACAAAATATTTGGCAACAGTAAGAGATTTATGAACACAATGGTCAAAAATAAATTCAAAATCAAATGTGTAAAGAATCTGAAGTGTTTCTGACAGTACTTGCCCATGTTTCATTGCATGATTTCACTGCAGCCTTGATTTTGAACACACAATACACTCACTTTGCAGTACATATGCACAAACACTGTCAGAAACACCTCAGCTCAGATTTAAGATGGGTCAGTAAAAATTTCTTGGCCAAAAAGGGGTCATGAATGGAAAAAAGAAATCCTGGCTTAGGGCATTGTGAAGTTAAAAGATTTGCCAGGAGTAGCAGAACCATTATGGATCTTAGTTGGAACTGGAATGTTGGTCTTCATTACTCTAAGGCTTCTTCTCTGTCCATTGGGCAATGTTGTGCAATCATTATTATAATGGCCTTAAAAAGTGGTCCTGTATGCAGCTTCTACTTAAAGACCTCAGGTGACAGGCAACTCACTTTCTTATGGGGCAATTCAGGGTACTTGGACAGATCCAAATGCCAGGAAAGTTTTCATTATATGGAACCATATCTGCCTTTCTGTACTCTATACCCATTTATTGCTCTTAATCTGTCCTCTGGGAGCCAGAGGAAACAAATCTAGCCTCTGTACCATAGTGGGGGAATCAGTTCTCCTTTCCAGGAATTCTATTCTCTTCCTCCCTCCACTCCCATTCCTTTGGATCCCCTAGAGCCTCTTTACTCAATTATTAACAAACTCTCATTTATCCTACATCTCATCATCCTTTTTTAATCTTCAGATGCTGGGAAAAAACTGACTTTCTGGAAGATCCTAAATTTCCATCCAATCTCTCCAGTTCTACATGTTCTTTCTTTCATTTCCTATTTAGCACAGTGGGACAGGAATAGGAAGGAGTTTTTGTCTTGTTTTGAGCTGCCACTTCCTTACCCTACCCCCTGCTAAATTACTCAGCACTTTCTCATCTTTTAGAGTTCATCCCTAGTCCTCTTTGCTGCCATCCAGTAACCTTTAGATTATTTTCTCTTTTCTCTTTTCAGAAGTATTTTAGTATATGTTTCTCAGCCTTCTTCTCACCTCAACTCTTGCCATCATACCTGGGGATGTCTCTTTACACAACATGACTTCCCAGTTTATTAATGTCCTTAAGTCACTAGAGCCATTATTAAGTATGGTTATATCTTTGATTTCAATAAAACCCATAAATGAGTTCCTTCTCTGATTCAGAATTCTGAAATTCTTTTTCCTGATTATGTTTTAAAACTCTTTCTGTCTTAAATCTTCTATAACTATTCTTAGTCCTTATCATGGTTTCTAGTACCTCCTCTCTTCCCTGTTTCCCAGTTCATCATCCTTGCTTTGGCATCTCTTCACAACCGTCAGTCTCAACCCTGTGGTTGACCACTTATATACTGTCTACCCCTGAACCTTTTCACCATTCCATTGTTGCTCATTACTTGCCAAGAGCCAACCCTGAATTACTTCCAGCATCATTCTTGTTTGCTATCAGATTAATGCTGCTATCCATTTCTGGAGTAAGACAATTTGATCCTCTACAAATTTGTTGGTCTCTACTGGTCTTCCATTTTGTATGGCAATTGATTAATCAACAAGCATTAATTAAGTACTTACAGACTCTGCTAAAACACACACATACACACACACACACACACACACACACACAGTCTCTGTCCTCAAGGGATTAACATTCTAATGGAATTTTTTTATTCTTCCCTGATAGATTTCCTATTCTACTCCACACTGACTATTCCAAATGTTATCATTTTTTCCAGCCTCCATATGTCACTTCAGTTCTTTCTCCTAGCAAAGGACCTTATAACCTGTTTTACCAAGAAAATCAAAGTCATATATCATGATCTTGTCCTCTCCCTTTGCTACACACCTCATAACCCCTATATATCATGACCTGACCTTTTTTGCTTCAATTTCTGATAAAGACATTGTTCTTGTCCTCACCAAGGCTTAATATCTCTACTTGTTGCCTTGATCCCATTCCCTCCCATATTCTCCATTTCTTTTCTTTGAACATTCCCTAAATATTGACTCTTTTCTTGTTACTTAAAACATGGATAGGTTTTCCTAAAAACATTTTTCTCCCAAAATATTTTATTTGACTATCATATACCCCCAAACTATCATCTGTTAATTCTTTTTTATCCAAACTCCCCCCAAAAGTTATTTGTACTCATTGACTTCATTTTTTGCCCTCCAATTATTTTTGTAGTTGAATTATACTCTTTTGTAATCTGGCTACTAATCATACCATTCATCTGGCAAACTGCTTTCCTTTTAAAAACTTTTATTAGTAATAACTATATATATGCCTAACTCTATATTTCATTTTACTAGACTTATCCCAATTTTCTATCTCTCATGATCTTTTTGAATTCTGATTCTGTAGATAACATCTTGTTGGTCATCCTTCCCAACTTTGTGCCATTGACAAATTTGATAGGCATCATATATATTCTTTTATACAAGTCATTGATGAAAATATTTAGTGGAGCAAGGCCAAAACTAAATCCCTAGGGCATTCTATTGAATTGTTGTTGTTCGGTCATGTCAGACTGTGAACTTAATTGGGGTTTTCTTGGTAAAGATACTGGTTCACCTTTCCTTCTCCAGCCCATTTTACAGATGAGGAAACTGAAGCAAACAGGGTTATATAATTTGCCCAAGGTCACACATCTAGTAAGTATCTGAAACCAGATTTGAACTTGGGAAGATGAGTTTTCCTGACTGTACACCTAGCACTCTATCCACTTCACCCTCTTGCTGTCCACTCCACTTGATATCGCTTTCCAATTTGACATAGGACCCCTCCAGAGAATACCAAATTCACTTGATTACATTATCATCTAACTCACATCTCTTCATCTTTCCCACAAGAATAGCATGAGACTTTTTCAAATGGTTTTTCAGAATTAAGGTAGTTAATATCTATAGCATCTCCTGACCACCATTTTGGTAATCCTTTCAAATAAAATAAATCAGATTAAGGGGTATAGATTGAGAACACTGTTGGATCAATTTGATGTTTGGAAAATGGCAAGCTTTAGTTTAGGGCTGTCGATTTATTTTATTTTCCCATGAAGGGTATGCATGGTGGGCTTCATTGATGGAGTCGACAGCCTAAAATGAACTTCTTAATTTGAATTATTGAGGGAAGGCCTGTTGAGAATCACCCCTTTAAATTGGCCAAGAAAAAGAGTCAACTGAATCATTTCTACTTTAACATTACTTCTGAAAATATTCTCAAAATACAAGAGGTTGGTCCTGCCTCCTCTTCCCTGCAGTGGTTGCCTTGGGACAAAAGCACATGGCAGATTATATGTACAGAAATTCTAGGATTCAAACCTAGATCTTCTGTCACAAAATTCCAGTTCAAATGCCATTCTGCTACTTCTTTTCAACATGGTGCATCCTTCAGACTTGCCATCAAGTCAATAAGCATTTATTAAATGCCTACTGTATGTCATGCATTGGAGATCTGGATTTATGACTTACAAGCCCATCTAAACTTCAATTTCTTCTTCTGTGAAACAGAATTAATAATAACTGAACCACCCTACTTACAAAGTTGGTGTGAGTATCAAATGAGATAATGTATTTGAAAGTATTTTGTAAAGCATTCAATATCCTACAAATGTAAGAGATTCTGATTAGTTCCACCACCTATTATCTATATCATTCACCTGCCAAGTCCTCATTTATTTCTACATACATTTAAAATAAATTTTCTGAGGCAATCACCATACTCTGAATCACAACAAACCATTCAGCCTCATCAAGCATCCCTTTTTCATTCATACAAGTCTCAGTTTCCTTATCTCTAAAATGAGGAAAATTATGGGTACATTAAGGACATCATAAAGCTAGGAAGAGGTTGAAATGAAATTATATATAACTATAAAATGAGGGACTGGACAAAGATCCCTCTCAGCTCTAATGTTATGAGATGCTATTAAAAACCTGTCTAAATAAATGCAAATGGTAACCACCAACACTCCACATTTTGTCCCTTATGCCTGACCTTGATGTTGGGATATAGTCTGCATTCTTATAAGCAGAACTATAGAATATCACAATTAGAAAATACCTCAGAGGCTCTATTCACCAACATATACATTACCAAGAATCTCCTTTGTGACACTGTAGACAAGTGGTCATCCAGATTCTGCCTGAAGAAATGGGAAGGAGTGAGCTTCCCATGTCTCAATTAAGTACCTTCTTCCATTTTAGAAACTGCTTCCAAATTATCAGAAAGTTTTTGCTGGGATGATCTTAAACTTTCTTCTTTTGCAACTTTTTCATCTTGCTTCTGGTCTTTCTCCATGGGGCTCAGCAGAACAAATTATAGGACTGCAAATTAAGAGCTGGAGGGGGCCTTTTAAATTCTTCTTCACTTCTGAGCCTCAGATCCCTACAAAATGAAGTTATCTGTCCAAGGTCCTACAATTGTCAAAGCTAATAATCAAGCTCCAGTCCTGTGATGTGCTCAGCTCTCTTTTAAATATATGGAGTTTCATCTGTGAGGGTTATCTTTCTATCACATGTCTGCTCTTTAAAGACTATTAGGTCCTTCTGTCTTCATTTCTCCAGGTTAAATATCTGCACATCCTTTAACTAGTGGTTGGTCTCCACTCCCCCAACAATTTGTTTTCTTTTGAACGTGTTCCAGCTTGTGAATGTCCTTCCTAAACCATGGCAGTTTTCCCAAGTCTTAGTAGTATAAACTCCCATCATTTTTATTGAACAATTTGTAAACACTGGCCATTTTTATTGAACAAGTTATAAAAGCTGCAATCTAACTTGGTGCAGATATGGTCCCTTTATCTTACACTCAATCAATCAGTCAATCAACAAGATTATATTATGCAACTATTATATTCCAGTCAGGCTCTGTGGCTACAAAATCTAAAGAGAGACAATCTGCAAATTATAGAAACACTGAATGTTAATCATATTCCCTTCTCCTTTCTTTGTATGAAATTTAACTTGAAATCCTGAAGAGAAATTTCCCTAAGAGCAAATTGCCCAACTTACAGTTGGATAAACTAAACAGAGTACTTAAGTGATATACACTTAAGCTTATTTATTTAAAATATTTAATATATTTATATTATAGATAAAATTATTATAGATAAATAAATATTATTAATTAATAATAAATATTTAACATATTTTAAAGAATAATAATAGCTAATATTAGACATTTAATAATATTAGATATCATTAACTGACTTTTGTCTTTTTTGCTAAAATTCCAGGAGCACGTATGAACTCATTCATACACACACACACACACACACACATCCAAGCATCAGTGCCATCAGTATTAAAGTTCACTGATGGAATTTAGCACTAAAACAAATCATAATTGGGAAGAGTTGAATGAAAAGTCCCAGTGTTTTTGTGCGTGGTTCATTTCTTCATGTTATTCCCAATTAGCCACAGAATAAGGTAATTTTGCTGAAGCATATGGAGTATTGTATGCATGATCACATGTAGCTGGGTTAAGCAAAATTTTTTCATAGGGAATGAATGGCAAGAGAGTCCTTCCTGTGGCAGGCTTGTATCCCTTTGTCCACCCATACTTTTCTCAACCCATCCACTTCCCTGGAACTCTGATTCGGAAAGTTCTGAAATAGCTTTTTCTCTATCTCTCTTCCAAGTTCCCCAGACCACTTTAGTGGTGACTGAGGTAGCTGTCTCATTGAAAATTAGGGATGGCAATGGCTTTAGACTTAGATTTACTTTCTGATGGGTGCGTTTGAAGATGGCATACAGAGCATTTTGCAAATTGGAAAACTGGGTATGATCATCTATTTGCATTTTTACATTGGTTGTAGAAGAGGAAAATGGGCAAATCATACTGCTTTTAATGCATAAAGTTAATATAATTTGTTCATATTATCCCCATGTCTCAGATGTACTCCCTTTGCCTTTTAGAATTTCTTGCTTATCTTTTATTCTCATATCAACTGTCACTTCCTGGTGTGCAAGATCTTCCCTTTCCTAAGCTTTCTAATTGCTAGTGGTTCACATATAACCTAAATTGGTCATTCCCAAATGTTGGCCAACAAGAGAATGGAGGCAAGATCAGATTATGGAATAGTGCCTTGACTATCAGAAAAAAAAAAGTACTTCTTTTTTCTTTCTTCAACCAGAACTAAAAGAGATGATTCTCACTTTTTGATTTTGGACATTTGCTAGTGGCAATCTTCTTGGATAGCCCCCAGGAAAAACTATGAGTACAGTTGCTACTATAATAACACCATCCTCAACTCAGCCTAGGGAACTTACTTATATCTACAAATTGTTTTAAGCAGTAACCCTTTACACCTTCTTCCAACTTTCCAAAATGCATTCACCTATGTTATCTCAATTGAGCATTGAATGGGGTAGCCTAGATGAACTCTAAGGTTTCTTGCAAGCTCTAAAATTTTGTAATATAAGATTATATTCATTTTTCAGATGAGGGAAGAGATATAGAGATTCAGTGATAGGACTAAGGTCACATGGCTGAGGTAGCTAGGTGACAACGTAGATTTACTACGGCAAATCGGAGCCAGGAAGATCTGATTCTGATTCTACCTCAGATACTTACCACTGTGTGATCCTGATCAAGGGATGATAGACCATTCTCAGTCCCAGTTTTTTTTTAACCTGGAAAGTGTTGATAATAATAGCACCTACTTTACAATGATGATTATTACAAGATTGCTGTAAAAATTAAATGAGGTAACATATGCATGGCTCCCTATAAACTTCCAAATCAAGTCACAAAGTCTTGTCAGAACTGAAAACTGATTAAACAAGAACAATAAAACAACAAATAAAAGCTATTATCATCATCATCCTGATCAGCACCATCATTATAACTAGTGAGTTAAAGATCTGGGCTTTCACTCCTACCTTCCAATCCAAGTTTTCCTGCTACTATATAACTTCACCACTGTGCCTGTATTTGTATGTGCTGCCAAATATTCTATTGTTTCTGCCTTTAAAAAAATCCATGTGTTTAATGACCTCATTTAGAATGTATACTCTTCAAAAACTCACAAAGATAGGATTCAGTTCTAGAAAGGACTTTAGATATGATCAACTCCTAATCTCTTTATTTTATAGATGTGGAAGCTAGGTCTCAGAAACAGCTGATGGTCTTGCCTGAAAGCAATCAGAACCAGCCTCAAATATTAGCCATTTGACTTTTATCTGCTTCGGTTTCCTCATCTGTAAAATGGGGTTAATATCAGCACTGATCTCCAAGGATTATTGTGAGGATCAAATGAGATAATTTTGTCAAAGCACTTAGTATAGTGCCTTGTATATAATAAATCCTTTATAAATAAAAGGGATGATGATAAAGATGATCAGTGATGGTGATGATGATGATGATGATGATGATGATGATGATGATGATAATGGTGATGATGATGTAATGATGGTATTAGTGGTGAAGATGATGATGATGTTGATGACATAGCAAAATTACTCTGTCTAGATTTGAGCTTTTGCCATCTGTCTTCAAATTCAGTGTGCTTCCCACTCCACAATGTCTGCAATTCCCATTTCTATTGCATGTTCCTCCCATTCTTCTTTGAAAAATTACTGATCTCTGATCACACTGTGATATGTGTTTCTTGTGAGCTGATTGAGTTACCCAAAATGGAGTAAATAATAGCTATGAGCAATATACTCCACAGGGCTCTGGTGAATCATGAGATAATGAATATGGTACAAGAGAGACTCTCCAGAAAAACCAAGTATTATTTGGGGGTAACATAAGAGGTCACATTTATATAGAAATGCAATTCAATTCAATAAAGATTTATGAAGTGTCTATGAGGCAGTTAAATGATGCAGTGAATAAAAACTCTCAGCTTAAAATCAAAAAGACCTGAATTCAAATCTTCCCTCAGACAATAACTAGCCACTAATAAAAATAAGGAAACCAGGAGGAAGTAGATTCTGGAGAATGATGATAATTTACTATAGAGTTGGCAAAGCAGCATATTTGACCTTAGGTAAGTCATGAAGCTTCCCTGAACCTCAGTATTTTCATCTATAAAATGGGTAGTAGTGCTATAATAGTAATTATTATAAAATATTATATATTATAATGGCTTCTGTAATACTAGCACCTATTTTATAAGGTTGCCACAGGGATGGCATATGAATATGAATGAAATGACATATATAAATGAAATAACATATATAAAATGTTGGCAAACTTTAAAACACTTTACATACTAGAAGTTTTTCATTTTATATGAAGACAAAATGAAAAACAGTCAGGAAACTAGTATTTGTTAAATGTATTCTATATGCCAAGCATTATGCTAAGTATTAGGGATACAGATTTTTTTTAAAGGCAAAAGACAGTCCCTCTCCGCAAGGAGCTCATCCCCTAACAAAACAGTCCCTGCTTTTGAGTAAATACTTGTTTTATAGCTCTGTGAAGTGGGCACCACAATTTAACCAATAGAGAAACAGAGATTCAGAGAGAAAAGGGGACTTTCCCAGTATCATGACCAGTAATATTCAAAGGTGGATTGGTCTTCTCCCTTCCATCATAGTGCATTTTCTTCAGACACAGCCACTTCTAGACTTACTTCTATCTCGTAGCCAATCAGAGGATGATAGCTATAGTATAAAATAATAAACTGAATCATGAGCCAGTGTCAAATTGCTGACTCATTTTGGCATTCATCATTGATTTATGTTAAAGGCACATTGGATTCATCAGAGAGAAAAATCAAGTGTTCCACACTTTGATCACAGACCTATCTGCTTCCTGATGATGCTGGGGTAGCCCATGAAGTTTTCAAAATAACATTATGCATCCGTTTGAGTTTTTTCACCTCTTATTTTAAAGGTAATTCACCAAAAATCAATTTTACAATTCAGCAAACATTTTCTGGACCCCTACCATGTACAATGCTCAGTGCTAGGCCCTTTAGGAGATACAGAGCCACATTGCCTGCCCTAGAGAACTTTACAACCTAATAGGACAGATAAGCCATGCCCCCATTGTAATAAGAAAATATGGTTATGCTAATGGAGTAAAATGAAGAAGTCACTTATAATGATTGGAACTAGAATTTATATAGCTCTTTGCTTTACATATATATTATCTCATTTGGCAAATTATGTCATGTAATACTGATTGTTTTTAATAATACTTAATATTTACATAATTTATATTACATAATACTTTACATTAAATGTATATTATATAATCATATATTATTACATACTATATATATTTATATTATATAATATATATTTATATAATACTTTAAGGTTTGCAAAGTATGTTACAAAAGCTATCAAATTTTATCCCCACAACAAACTCTAAGTATTAGTCCTATTTTACAAACAAGGAAACAGGCTCAGAGGAATTGTGACTTTTCCGGGGTCATGCATATATTAAGTGTCAGAGGTCAGATTTGAATCCTCATGTTACTAATTTCAAACCTAGCACTCTAGGTATGCCTTATCTTTACTTAAACTCTCTGAGCTTCAGATTCATCATTTGTGAAATAAAGAGATTGGACTAGTGACTGGATGTTCTCTTAGGTCTCTTCCATTTCAAAATCTGCTGCTATGACATCCAAATATCCAATGAATTTATTGTGATTTTTCCAAACCCAGATGAATTCTTTGAGAGAGATCCAAATGAAAGGGTCTATGTATGAAAGTGCATCCTGAAGATAAGATGGTGGGGGAAGCTATAATAAGCATCATCAGGTGAATTCCTAGGTGATAAGGTTAATCTGATAGACAGTGACAGTGACACTTACTGTAATGATCCCAAGGAGGGTCCATATATTAAGTAAAGTCAGTAGGAACAAAAAGGAATAGATTAAATGCAAAAGACATTGGCCACCAATTGGGTGACCAAGTTTGGTCACTAAGATGGATCGGTAAAGGAGACGAAGGAGCTAAAGATGAAGCCTGCTAACCAGTGGAAGTGCCATTAACAGAAATAATGAAACCATGAAGAACAGCTAGTCTAAGCCCAATGATCTCTTAGTTGAAAGTGTTTTCATGCTTTTAGTCTTCATCTTTCTTGACCTCTCTGTAAACAGTCTTTGACACTGTTGATCACCATCACCTTCTGGATCTTTTTCCTCTCTGAAAAGAGATCATTGGTATTGATTTTAAAAATTAATTACCCAAGGAAAAAATCCCTTATTTAATTAAAAACTACTGGGAAAATTGAAAAAACTATTTGGCAAAAATTAGATTTAGACCAACTCCTTATGCCATATTCCACAATACATTCTAAATGGATATATGACCTTAATATTAAAGATCATACTACAAAAAATTAGAAGAGAAATATATCATGTACTTCTCATAGTTATGATATATTCTTAACCAAACATAAGAGATATATTCTTAACTGAAATAGGGGGAAAATCTTTGTATCAAACTTTTCTGAGAAGTTATTAGTTATATATATATATATGCATATATACACATACTATGTATATGTTTTATATATATATATGTTTATATTATATATATATATATGTAATAGTATAATATATTATATAATAATAGCCATTCCCAAGTAGACAATTAGTCAAAGGATATGAACAAACAATTCTCAAAAGAATTGTAAAGTAGTCATAGCCACATAAGGGAATGCTTCAAAATATTAATAATAAAAAAATGGAAATCAAAACAACCCCAAATTTTCACTTTATACTGTGCAAATTCTTGAAAATGGCAATAGTCAATGTTGGAAGAAATATGGAATAATGGGCAGACTAATACATTGTTGATATATTTGTTACCAAACATCTTGGAAAGAAATTTGGAATTTATTCAAATAAGGTGACTAAATGTTTATGATCTTCAAACCAGAGACTCTATTACTGGACACATCTTAAAGAAATCATCTATCAGAAGAAAGTCACCATATACATCATAATATTTATAATAGCACTTTTTGTGATAGTAGAGAATTGGAAACAGTAAATACCTATCATTTGGACAATAGCTACACAAATTGTGATACATGGTTATAATGTATTGTCATTGTGTTGTAAGCAATGATGTGTGTGATAAATACAGAGGAGGTTAAAAAGATCTATATGACCTGAATCAAAAGGAAGTATGCAGAGCTGAGAAAACAACATATGCAGTAACTAAAACATTGTAAATGGAAGGAAAAATTAGATACCAAAAATCAAAAGTAAATGTAAAAAAACTGTAAAGATCAAATGGGAAGTAAATGAAAAGATATAAAAGAAGATACCACCCCCAACTCAACCCATCATGGATGTAGGGAGTTCTACATCTGTACATTGCACGTGTTTTTGGACCTTTTCAACAGAGTAATTAGTTTGCTGATTTTTTTTCCTTAAAAATATCATTTGTTATATGAGATGATTCTCTGAGAGGGGGAGACACATGGATATTTGAGATAACTATGATAATGTAAAAAACAGAAGAAGAAAAAAACTATTCAAAAAAGAGAGGCATTGTTAGTAGCTTTAGAGAGAACAACTGCAGTTAGTTTTGAGGTCAAAAGCCAAATTGCAATGAGTTGAGAAATGAGTGAGAGGAGATAAAATGGAAGCAACAAGTGTAGATATGTTGTTTTTGTAGTTTGGTCAAAAAAGGTGGGGAGCAGAGCTATAGGATCATAACTTGAAATAATGGTGGTCTTCTGAGGATTTTTTAAGGCTGGAGATTATTTGGAGGAAAAAAAGAAGAAAAAGCAAAAGAGAAATCCATAGATAAATTTAGGGGGAGAAGGATATTATTGAAAGGCTACTTGGAGAATATGAGAAGGGAAATAGTCCTTCACAAAAAAAGAAGAGCCATCTTTTTATCAGATACTGTAATAAAAGAAGAGAAAGCTGGGTTTTGAGATGTAGAGCAAGCAGAAAGAGAAAATTCTTAGCAAATGACTTCTATTCTCTAAAGTGAGGCAAAGTGCTCAACTATAAAGATGAAGAAGGCTTGAGAAGATGCTTGGAACAGCTTGCCATGGGAAAGAAAATCAATTTGGAGAGAATAAAAGTGTTACTCTGCTGTGATAATTGCAAACCTTAGAGTACTATGTAAATTCTATTATTTTTATATTATCTAATTTTGACATTCAGATGGCACTTTAAAGTTTACAAAGCACTTTACAAATAATATTTTAGTCTCACAACTCTGAGAGACAGGTACAATGGTAACCCCATTTTACAGATAGGAAAATTGAAAAAGTTAAGTGACTTGCCTAGGTTCACACAGCTGGTAAATGTGTGAGGCTGGTTTTGAACTCAACTCTAGCGGGTTCCAAGTCATGGTACATAGATTTGTAATATAGCTACTCAACATGATTGTGTGACTTTCTATAGTTCAGCTCATTAGCATGTGAGTAGAAAAGAAAGTAGAAAGGACATTAAATACATTCTCAAATCAATTGTGGAGAGGAGCTCAAACATTAGCCTCATGGGAAGAAGGGATAGATTCCCTTGGAGTTTAAAAGGTTCTTATTGGAAAGGCCAGGAAGAACCAGGCAGGGTTAAGTGAGTGATAAATTTTAGTATGGAAAAATGAAGCTTAACTTTCTTATTTAACTAATTATTTTTACTGTTACCAAAGGAATAAAAATAATGTCGCAATATAAACTTATTTTTATTTTTATTTTCAAAATGTAAAAAAATCATTACATTCAATATTTGTGCCTTCTAAATTTGGTGTCTTCTGGCAAAGCCCCAACCATTTTGTCCTAGTTAATTAAGGCTCTAGAAGTTTAAAAAAGAATCATCCAAACAAAAATGAAGACAATTCCATAAAAAGAAAAGCTAATGTTTCATATTTGCTTCTCCAAATCCCTCTCATAAAAATGGTCATTAAAGAATAGACCTATTTAAAAATGTGAAATAATTTTAATTCATAAATTTTCAGAGATGGTCAGGAGCAGGCCACTGTGGCTGCCAGCCTGTACAAAAGCACTGGAAGCTTCTTGGCATCCTGAGTCTCCCATGTTAATTCTGAGATTTCTAGTATTCAACAAAATGGAAGGGAAATCAGATGATTTCATCTGCCTTTCATGTACAAGAGCTAAAGGAAGGAAAACTGGCCCACATAAAGAAAAAAAAATGCAGACTGATCCCTGATGCAACTCTTCTGTGGACTTACCCCTTAGTTCTCAGTCCTGCTTGTAAGACTTCATTTTTGAAATTCACACCTACATCTCAGCCTGGCATTATTTTCCTGCACTTAGGGGAATGATCTAGTGGGTTAAAGATTAACCTTGTAAGGCTTTTTAGAATTGCTGCAGGGTCCTATTTGTGATTATATTCTCCATACTCTGGACTACTTATGTTAGGATTACTAATGTATTTTCATCTGTCATGAATATTCATTCTTGTCTCTTCAGGAAATGTACCTAATAGAAAAATAAATATAGATAAAAGAAGGCTACCTTGGATATCTGCTAGAAGGGTTAAGTGTGTGTGTGTGTGTGTGTATGTGTGTGTGTATGTGTGTGTGTGCGTGCATGCATGCATGCGTGTGTGTTTCTGTGTGTGTGTGTGTGTTTGAGGAGGAGGCAATCTTTACATCTATTCTCTGAGACAGACATAAATCATTAGAATGAATCTGATTGATTCTTTAAAGCCGGGGGAATTCTTGCACTCAGAGAGCAAGCATCTAGTGTCATATCAGCAGTTTATTTTTTCAGTGTGCTGGTTGGTAGTTGGGTAGTGAAATTTGGGTTTTTTCCTTCCTTCTCCATGACTCCCCACTCCTCTCTTTGCACTGTATACTTTGTGAATGGCTTAATTCAGAAGAAGGCAAATTTCAAATACTCCTCTGTTGGAATGTTTGTGGTGGATGCTACAATAGAAATAGAAGGCAACTGAGTGTGTTGAATGATTTGAACTGATCAGGGCTGCTTGAAGTGATTTCCCTAGAAACATGGGAAAAGACTTTTCAGAGTTGAAACCAAGACAGTTGTAAATGTGTCCTTTTGTTCAGTGACTGAAGGTGAATGCTAATGTTGCAGGGGAAGTGGGAGTAGGAGTAGGGAGATAAAAGTAGGACTAGATGGACTTGTTTGCCTTGGGAGGCTTTGGACTCCAAGGAGAAGCAATCAGGCTGGTGGACCTAGGAATGAGCAAAGTACTCAAAGGCTTGACTCCAAGATAAGACTCTGGCTGACTCTGTGTGACCTTATGTGAGTCAATTAATGTCCCTGAACTTCAGTTCTTACCTTTAATCCATGAAATGAAAACATTTGCAACAGTTCCTAAAAATGATACCCAAAGATGAGGCAAGATGTAAGAGCTACCAGAATGCATGTTGCATTTGGCATTATGGGAATTAACGAAAAACATGTCTTTTGTAGGTGATATTTGAATCATAATATGAGAGTTGAAAGTGACTACAGAGGTCACCTGTTCCTACACCTGTCCAAATCATGAATCACATCTACAGTAACCCCAGCAAGTGGGCATCCCAGTCTGTGCTCAAAGCTTTACCTGCAAGGTAACAAGGGACTTACTGTCCTCTGAGGATAGCTTTGCTATTTCCCCTAACTTCCATCCAACAATCTGACAATCAAATAAGTTTAATTTTTTTCTATAGGAAAACTCTACAAACATTTGAATATTATGATCATTTTGTCATCTCTTCTTTAGGTTAAACATTGGCATTTCCTTATGATATATGCCATATGATATGCTCTCTAATCTTTTCATCCCAGTTGTTCTCCTCTGGATGGAATCCAGTTTGTCAATTATATTTTAAAATGTGACTTCCAGAAATGGATACTCTACTTTAGATGCAACATTCCTGGGATAGAATATAACATTACTATAATGTCCCTTTTTTAAAAGATATTATGCATTTATTAATAAAGTCACAGATTCTGTTAATTTCTTCTGGCTACTATGTCATATTACTCAATCTTATTTAAGGTATTGCCCTCAAATATCCCTAGAATTTATTCACAGGAACTGGATTCTAGCCATGTATCTCCTATTAAATACTTCTATAAATGGCTTTTTAAGCAATGTGGGACTTTTCATTTATTTTCCTATATACTACATTTAGCTCTACACCTATAATCTTAGGAGCCTATATATTTCATAGAGAATTACACAAATGATTGAGTTGGCAGTAATAGTTAACACATATATAGCACTTTCTATATGCTCAATAATGCCTCATAATGTTATAGAGAGTTGGAAGGGACATTCTGGTTCATTTCACCCAATCTCAGTCTAAGATAGGAAGCCAATATATATATATATACACATTTGTACATCATCCTGGTCAACTTCTCTGAACTGAGGATTCATTATCTCTGGAGGCAATGCATTCCATCTGTTGATGGCTCTAATTGTTAGTCAACAAGCATTAATTAGGAGCTTTTTATGTGCCTGGCACATTCCTAAATATAGGAATATAAAGAAAGACAAAAACAGTCCTTACCTTCAAAGAGCTCACATTCTAATGAAGGAAACAACACACAAACAACTATGTATATACAAGATCTATACAGCGAAAATAAAAGAGAATCTGAGAGAGAAGGCACTAGAAGTGGGGGGAATAAAGAGAAACCACTTCTGCAGGAAGTGGGATTTGAGCTGAGTCTTAAAGATGGCCAGCTGGCTCCTTATATTGAGCCAAAATTTTGTAAATTTTGTAAAATTCTTCTTGTAATTTTTGCAAATTGGTTCTGGCTTTATCCTACTTTTCCAATGTACTTATATCTTATGCCCCTACTTACTCTGTGATCTGTAACATTTGGCCTCCTTGCTGTTCCTTGAATAAGACACTCCATCTCCCAATTGCATTTTTATTAGCTGTCCCCCATGCACGGGATGTTTATCTTCCTTATCTCTTTTTTTTCTGTCTTCCTTGGATTCCTTCAAGTTCCAACTAAAATCCTGACTTTCAGATAGATAGAAAAATTGGTAGATAGGTAAACAAGTAAGTGGAAGATAATTAGATAGATGAACAGACAGATAGATGATAGATAAAACACTAACTTTTCAAAATTCCCCTTAATTTCAACACCTTCCCTCTGTCAATTATCTCCAATTTGTTTTGTATTTGACTTGTTTGTACATAATTGTTTACATGCTATCTCCTCTTGAGAATAAGTACTTTTGCTTTTATTTGTATTGATAGACTTAGCACAGTGTCTAGCACATAGTTGGTGCTTAATAAATGTTTATCAATTAATGGGCTAGTTACACAGAGGAAGTCCATTCCTATACGACAACCCTTTAAATATTTGAAAACATCTTTGTCTTTTCATCTCCAGGATGAGCATATCCAGCTGGCCATGACAGTGGCAAGGTCCAATTTGATTCATGGTATCTAGTAATCTCTAGCCCATGTGTCTGCTATTTTTTTAACCAGATCCATAAATATTAACTCATGGGCCCATAATCAATGGCCATGGAGTCATATAGAATGTAGAAGGGATTCAAGCTTATAAGGGTCCTTCCAACTCTGAAATTTTAGAATTTTGTGAATCTATCTTTCCTACTAAGTTATGTAACTCTGGGGAAGTCACAACTTTCTTGAGCTTCAACTTCTTCATCTGAAAAATAGGGGTTCATTTGTTGGACAATTATTAAATACCTGCTTTTAAGTACCTGTGACAAATAGATCAATAAAATGCCCTCAAGAAACATGTGGTCTACTTGTGACAAATGTCATTTATAAGATGCCATCCCTACACAAGGGTATGAAACTGAGCTGTGATCAGACATTGAATACTTTTGTCAATGGAAAATGGCACCCCAAAATTAAAAAGTTGAGGGAGACACCAATATGAGAAGAAACATTTTTGTTCCGTTTTTCAAGGACAAGTAGCATCAGTGCTCATGATAAACAACAAATTTCTCATTCTTTAATCCATGAAAGATATTTGCCATCATACAGAAAACCATACAAAGACTGGAGTCTTTTAGACCATTTCTGCAAAACCAAGTACAGAGATTTGGGTTTGGAGAGAATACCTTCACAAGCCTAGGATCCTTGGAGTATAGTGAGGATGTAAAAAACAAAGCAATAATAACTGACCTTTATATAGTAGCTCAAAGTTTACAAAGTATTTTGCATGCATTATATCAATTGACTTGCATTTAACTGGTAAGTTAAATACTTAAGGGTATGATTCTACCCATTTTATAGGAGATTAAAACTTTTAGACAAAGTGTTAAGCTAAGGCTATATAGCTTGTTTCAGAGGCCAGATCTTAACTAAATATTCCTGATATCAAAATCAGACCCTAATCATTATACCATGCTGGCACCCTAGTAGTAACTGGTATTTAAGGTTTTTCAAAATGTTTTATCCTTCCTTTTGGATTTCATAACTTTAGGCTGTCATGCTTCTCTTACCAGTCTGACTGATTCTTCTCAGTGCTCTTTATAGAATCATCATTCACATCCTGTATCAGAGGTGAAGATGTAACCCTGGAACCTCTTCTCCTCTCTCTCTGTACAAGATCTTTGTGATCTTGTTAACTCCCATGGCTTGAAATATCATGTGTGTGTGTGTGTGTGTGTGTGTGTATTTCATGAATCTACATATCTAGCACTCATCTCTCTTTCCTGAATCCCCTCCCTTCACTAACTGCCTGCTAAGCATCTACTCTTAGATGACCCTATGACATCTCAAATACAATATATCCCAAACCTAACTCATTATTTATTCCCCTCCATTTTCTCCTAACTTTCCTATTTCTATCCAAAACATCACTATTCTTCCAGTCACTCAGATTTGCAAACTTAAGAGTCAAGAATTACTTTTCACTTTTCCTTTCTCCCTCCCCCCTTTACTCATTCATTGCCAAGTATTATTTATTCTACTGTCACAATATCTACATCATATACTTCCTTCCACTTATACAATTGTAATTCAGGCCTTCATCACCTAGGCTGTCACAACAGCCTAATTCATCTCTACACATCTAACTTCTATCTTCAATCCATTGTCTGAACAGCTACTAGATTAAATACTTCCAAAGCATTGTAATGATACCACTGTCCTGCTCAGGAATTGTCAATGGCTTCCTATTGTCTCTAGAATAAATATAAATTCCTGTGTGCTGAATAAGCCTTCCCTGACTGACTTCTTTCTTAAGCATTTAATTTTAATAAGATGGGAGAGGAAAAGGAGGAGGAGGAAAAGAACAAGAAAAAGGAAGGATGAAGAAGGAAGGGGGAGGAGAAGGAGGAGGAGGGAGAGGAGAAAGAAAGAAAGAAGGAGAAGAAAGAAAGAAGTAGAAGGAAAAGAAAGAAGAGAAGAAGGAGAAGGAGAAGAAAAAGAAGAAAAAAGATGATGATGATGAAGACGAAGAAGAAGAAAGAAGTCAAAGAAGAAAAATAAAAAGAAGATGATGAAGGAGAAAGAGAAGGAGACGGAGAAGAAGAAAGAAGGAGAAGAAAGAGAAGAAGAAGAAAAGGAGAAGGAGAAGGAGAAGAAAGAGAAGGAGAAGAGGAAGAGGTAGAAGAAAGGAGAAGGAGAAGAGGAAGAAGAAGAAAAAGAAGAAAGAAGAAGGAAAAGAAGAAGAAAGAGAAGAAAAAGGAGAAAAAAGGAGAAAAAGCCCATATTTATATAATGGTTTGAGGTTTGCAAAGCACTTCACAAATATTCTCGTTTTTTTTTTCTTTGCAACAATCCTAGGAGGTAGATGTTATTATTTTCCTCATTTAACAGATGAAGAAACTGAAGTTGAAAGAGATTAAGTGACTTTCCCAGCATCACACAGTTAGTAAGTGCCTAAGGCAGAGTTTGAACTCATGTCATCCTGACTCCAGGTTTGGGACTCTTTTATCTACTGTACCCTCTAGCTGCCAAATCAGCCCACTTCTATCTCTTGCTTCAGTACTTTTTACTTTATACTTCCTTAGCCCTACTTCTTGGATCCCTTTAAGGTTCATTTCAAATGTCATCCCCTACCAGAGGCCTTCCCTTCTTCCTCCAGTCATTTGTGACATCTCCACAAAAATGATTTTACATCTACTTAGGAAATATTTTCTATTTCCTTCTCTATGTTCATGTTATTCCCTCCTTTCACAAAGAAACCACAGGACTGTTTTATCTTTTCTTTGTATCCCTAGCTCCTAGGACAGTGCTTGGCAAATAATAGACAATTAAAAAGTGCTTGTTGAATTGAACTGAATTGCCTCATTTGAGCCTCACAATACCTCTGTAATATAAGTGTAAATTTCCCCTGATAATATTATTCTCTCCTTTACAGGGAAGGGAACTGAAGTTCAAGAAAGGATGGACTTGCCTACCAAGCATCTTTAACTCCAGAACTATAGGTGGGGGAGAACCTAATGATAAGGGTTAAGTGAGGTGCCATTTATAAGTTATGGGATCTTGGGAAAGCGATTTCACCTCTCTGGGACTCAGTTTCCTCAAATGCGAGATGAAGGAGTTGAATGTAAATATTGTGAAGGTCCCATTCATCTCTCACATCCTATGATTCTACTTTATTTCATATAAAATTTTGATATTTAATCATATACTGCCTTGTGATACATCTCAATTTAATTCTTTTTTTTGGCTCATACAATTGGGGTTAAGTGACTTGCCCAGGGTCACACAGATAGAAAGTGTTAAGTGTCTGAAGCCAGATTTAAACTCAGGTCCTTCTGACTTCAGGGCTGGTGCACTATTTACTGCACCAATTAGTGGCCTCACTCTCAATCTAACACAGGATGACAATATAAGCCCTAATTTTTTTAGCCCCATCAACTAGGACAGCAGTCTGTACAAAGCAGTCACTCCATGCTGAAACTGTATTGGAGATGGAGAAGAGGGGCGGCATAATATACAGAGCCCAGAGACTGGAGTCAGGAAAAGCTTCCCTCACACACTTTCTAGCTCTGTGACCTAAAACAAGTCACTTAATCTGCATCTGCCTCAGCTTCTTCAGCTGAAAATGGAGATAATAACAGCACCTACTTTCTGGAATTGTTGTGAGGGTCAAATACAACAATACATGTAAAGCACTTAGAACAGACACAAAGTAGGTGCTATATAAATCCTAGCTATTTTAGCTATTATTATTATTATTATTATTATATTTAATTGAGCAAGCCTTATTCCACTCAGCTAGATCACAGGTTCCAAAAGAACAGGGACTTATGTCTTACATTTCTCTGTATTCCCCAGAGCACAAGGCCAGAAACATACAAGCATTAGATCAATATTTGTTGAATATTGACTAAGCAACACAAAAGGCGTCAAGTGGATGCCTGATCTTTGTTTTCCAGGCAGTTGTGAGTTGAGCCAGACAGATCTGGCTTCCTTATATCCAGTCTTCAGCCTTCTTCAGTGTGCCCCAAGTAGATTGCTGACACAGCTTTTTCAGTCTTTCAGCTTGAGTTCTAATAGTGCCAGCTGATTTCAATGGAGTTAAATTCTTAACCTTTTAGTTACATTATTTTCACTACCATTTCAGGCACCTGCTGCTTGCATCCTATTCTTTTCCTTTTCTTTTCTACCAGGAAATAGCAGTTAGTCTGATATTTTGCTGAAGTACAGTCTGTCATAGTTTGGAAATAGGCTGATTACACATGAATTTTCCTCAAGTGGTTTATTTAATTCATAACAAAAAAAATGCTAGCTTTTATGTACACCTTTTTAAGGTGCACATTATTTTTTAAAATATTCTCTTATTTGATCCTCACAATAGCCCTGAAGGGGAGGTACAATTATTATCCTCATTTTACAGATGAGGAAATGGAAGCTGAGAGATTAAGTGATTTTCTCAGAATCAGACAGCTAGTAAATGTCTGAAACTAAGTTTAAACTCAAATCTTCCTGATTCTAGGTCCAGTGCTCTATTCACTGACTTTAGGAGTAGCAAGGTTGAGCAGTGGATTAAGTACTAGGCTTGGAATCAGGAGAAGTTGATTTCAATTTTAGCCTCAGATTCTAACTACCTGTGTGAACCTGGCCAAGTCAGTTGGCATCTGTCTGCTTGAGTTTCCTCAGTTATAAAGTACAGTCAATAAGCTACCTCATAAAATGTTGTGATTCTCAAATGAGATAATATTTGTAAAGCATTTAATCTGGTGCCTGTGCATAGTAGCTTCTTAATAAATCCTTCTTCTTTCCCTCTAGTTGTACAGCAATATTTATCTCAAAATGTTCATGATAATAAAGGAACCACAGTAGTGTAGGCTCAGATTGTCAGAAACATAGTCAGCCAAGGACAGCAGGGCAAAGTACTGATACTAAACTATTAGAAGCAGGAAGCAATAGAGAAGTAGAAAAAATAAATCTACAGCATACTACAGAAAAAGAAAACAGTTTGACTGTGAGGAACTGAGATAATAGAAAAAGGAAGATGAACTCACCAAGCACAACAGGAAATAAAATAACATTATTTAAAAAAAGAGAAAAGAAAGGGAAAAAAATCAAAGTACAAGAAGAATAAGAGCAAGAGAGAAAGGGAAAAAGAGAAAGAGAGAGAGAAAGAGAACAGATATTTAGATTCTAGTTGAATGGATGGATAGATGATAGATTGGTAGACGGATGATAAGAGATTAGATAGAAAAAAATACATGATAAGAGATAGCAGATGGATGAATAAATGGATAAACAGATGAGATAATTAGACTATAGATGAGTGGTTGAATGGATAGATAGATATACAAAGATGATAGCTAAATGGTAGATGGATAAATAGATAGAAATAGATGATAGATAAATGGATAGATTGATGATAGAGATTAATAGATTAGATAAATAAATAGGTGATAGAGACAGTAGATGGAGAGAGAAATAGATGATAGGCAGACAATGGATTGCTGAATAGATGAAACAAAAAAGGAGATAGAGGTAGATAGAGAGTATTGGGGTACAGACACTATGCAAAGCTCTAGGAATATGAAGAAAGGCAAAAAAACAGATCCTTCCCTCAAGGAGTTCACTATCTAATGAGGGAGATGACAACAAGGTACAAACAAGGCCTATACTGGATAAATTGGAGAGCATCTCAGAGGGAAGGCCCTAGGATTCAGGTGGACTAGAAAGACTTTATGCAGAAGGTGGGACTTCCACTGAGATTTGTGATTTCTGTTGCCCAAACCCCCAAAATAATTCAATCGCCATTATAAGATGGGTGCTCACTTAGAGGAAAAGGCCTTACTTATTCCTCAGTATGATTTTTCACCTGGGTATTCATGAAGCCTATGAGTGAAGGGACTGCCTGTTTAGTTGTCAGTGCAACTGAGGGAATTAGCTTTTACATAAAGCTCTCTCTCTTCTTTGAAATCATAGGGTGAGAGGCTCTGGATCTCAGCTCAAGGATGCTTGAAAAAGGGTCCTGTGGAGCAAGGGTCCCTTTGCAGCTCAAATTCAATCTTTTTCAGACTGAATTAAATATTGTTGTTTGAAAAGACTGACAGTTTTTTTCCCCCTTAAAGGGAAAAGGAGAAAGGAGAAAATATATAGGGCTTTCTACTAGGGATCCCTGATCTTGGTACATACTTTGTGTGTGCGTGTGTGTGTGTGTGTGTGTGTGTGTGTGCGCGCGCGCACGCACTTGATTATTATTTATACATATAGATGTATATGTATATGTATATACAGGAACTACAGGCAGAGTGAGATTTTAATAGAAATGCACAAAACAAGAAAGCTAATCCCTCCTAAATCAATGGAATAACTTTTGAAAATTGCAAATAAGTAAAAAGGGTCATGGGGCCAGCAGAGAAAGGTACTACAAGAATTTAAACAGAAGAGTTCAGTCCAGATAAACATGGCTGCTTCCACTGAGAAAGAATTGTGACATTTAACAAAGAAAGATAGTGAGCTAAAGGTAATATGTCCTCGTTTTAAGAAAATATTTCATATTTTATCACATACAACTTTATTAAAGTAAATTGATATTATCTGAGATAAAATGGATAGAAAGTTGACTGAAAAACTAGAAAGCAAGGGATATATAAAATCAATCAATCAAGAAGCACCTACTATGTGGCAGTCAGTGAGGGTACAAAGACCAAAAAAATAAAAAAACAGCTTCTACCCTAAAGAAATTTACTCTCTACTTTTAGGAAGTATAAGATACACATATGAACATATAATATATGCAAAATTAATAAAAGGTAATGGAAAAGGAAGGAGACTAACATGAAGAAGGGGAACCAGGAAAGATGCCATTTAAGAAGTGGGGCTTATACTAAATAAACTGTGAAGAAGTCTACAGATTTTGAAAGGCAGAGATAAAGGTGTATCTCAGGTATGAGAGACAACTTGTTCCAAGTCAAGAGAGCGAGGAGATCAACCAATCAATTAATAAACATTTTTGAAGCATCTACCATATGCCAGGCATAAGTTCTGGGCATGCAAAAAGAGGCAAAAGATAATCTCTGATCTCAAAGAGCTTAAATCTAATGGAATATTGTACATGAAGAAGAGCAGGGAGATCAGTGCCAGTGGATTTTTAAGTGTGTTGAGATGAGTGAAGTACAAGAATAGTACAAAAGTAAGAAGGGGCCAAATGTAGAAAGTCTTTCAGTGTTTAACAGATTATTGCATATTTGACTATGGAGTTAACAGTAAGGCCTTTGAAGTTTAGCAAAGTTATGATTTGATCAGAATATCTTGAAGAATATCTGTTTCAAGATAGATTGGAGGGGGAGCTACTTTAAAATTTTTCTTTTACATTATAAATTTATAGTAAATAAAAAGGACAATAATATATGCAATTTTAAGCATATATTAAATTTCACATGATAGCAAAATGGTTATATTTGTATTTCCTTTCTAAAACTATTTTTGTTTACTTTGTTGCATTTAAAAATTTTTCTTGACTCCTTCTTTGAAATCTCTATTACTATCTACTAATTAATACTCTCCCCAAAATATAGAAGCTCTTCCTTTTAATTTAACAAATATAGTCAAGTTAACAAGTACTATACAATACTCAGCAACTAGGTGGCCCAGTAAATATGTTGGGATTTTTTTTGAGAAACAATTGGGGTTAAATGATTTGCCTAGAGTCACACCACTAGTATTAAGTATCTGAGGCATGATTTGAACTTCTGTCCTCCTGACTCCAGGGCTAGTGCTCTATCCATTGGGCCATCTTGCTGCCCCAGACCTAAGGTCAAGTCTCCTCCTCCTGAGTTCAAATTTAGCTTCAGATACCTACCTTGGGTGATCCTGGGCAAATCACTTAACTTTGCTTGCATCAGTTTCTTCATCTGTCAAATGGGCCGGAGAAGGAAATTACAAAGCACTCCAATATCTTTGCCCAGAAAGAGGTTCACTGAACAACAAAATGACTTAAAAATGACAACATGTCCTAAATGCTGGAGATACAAAAAAAAGGCAAATGGATAAATGAAAAAAATGAATGAATGAGTAATTTAAAGCTTTCAAAAACCCAGCTCCTACCTCAAGGGAGAATAGGAGAGTGTGCAAACATTCAAGATATATACAGTGTAAATGGAAGGTATGTGGAGTTTCAGTGAGTGCCCAAGATCGTGCTGTACAACTAGTAAGGGTCAGAGGCAGGAGTTGAAACCAGGGCTTGCTAATTCAAAACAAGCATTTCAAAACTTCCTTTCAGAGGGAAAACACTTCCTGGAGGGTAGAGGGGTAGGGAGGTACAAGGAAGAGAAGAGGAGGGAAGAAAGACCACAAAAGGTTTCCTGAGGAAGATGGGACTTAAATTGAGTCTTGACAGAAGCCGGGGAAGGTGAGAAGTAGAGGGGAAGGAGTGCATTCCAGGCATAGTGGTAGATTGTCATGTGAAAGGAATAGTAGGGAAGCCAGAGCTTCTGGGTTATAACAATGGCATAAAGCACTTAAGAAAACTAGAGAGGCAGAAAGGGACCAACTCATGAAAGACTTTAAATGTCAAATGGAGGTTTTTTATTTGACCTTGAGTGGAATAGTGAATCACTGGAGTTCACTAGAAGGGGAAAAATTACAGGAGCATCTGAACATCATCCATTCCACTGCACACTTTAACCACCATATTTTGGTTTTTTTTTTTCTCTATCACTTACAGAAACAGACTAAGCAAATTCATATGCCCCATATTGCAAACCTTATGCTTTCCTTACACTTCCTATTTATCATACTTTTCTCCTTTTAGTTTGAAAAGAATAGGAAAACTCTATAATGGAATGGAATATCCTGCAAAGTTTTGGTGCCAAAAGATATAACAACCAATTCTTGAGGGAAGGGGAACTGTATGAAGGATACTTTTGTCAGTTCTGTCTGCATTATTAATATTTCCTCCATCAAAAGAACAAACTTTTGACTTTTTTGATTATTTGTTTCTCTAGTACTGATAATGAGTAAAAGAGGGAAAGGCAATTTGATGTGTTAGATGCATTGCTTGGCTGGAGTTAAACAAGCCCTTCATTATCTTTGCCATTATTGATTGTACAGCATGACCTTGAGCTAGTCATTTAACCTAAGAAATTCTCCAGAATTAACAGCTGGGAGGGATCAAGAACTGCTCCATAAATCATCGATTTATAATAGGTCTTATCTACTAAGTCTATGATAGTTTCAGTTTGTGTTAGCAGAGGGGGTTCCCACACTAAGACTTTCTCAAGCTATTTCTCATAAGTCCTTTGTGTATTTGGTGATGAGTTTGCTCTGATTCATCCACTCTCCCTCCCAATTCTCCCTATAACTGTGGGTGACACTGACACAGACATCCCTGAGGAGAGTGCACCAGCTGCTTTGGCACGGATTACATCGCCTCAAGGGAAGAGGAGGTTGGAGATGTTTATGAAGGAAGATGTCCCAGTATACCCAGCACATCCTTTTAAGCAGCCTATGGTGACAAATAGCCAAAATTTGGGGGGGGGGAACCTCATCAGCAGAATGAAATTAAACTACCTGACTGGCCCAGGGGTAGAATCTGTGATTTCAGTCTTATTAGAGTACAGTGCCTTGCACACAATAGGCATTTAATAAATACTGGAATGAGGGAATTTAACAATAGAAAGAAATTAAAGAAACCTAGGAACCTGAGTTTGAGATATCTCCATGAGTCAGAACAAAAGTAAATAAAGTCTTCTGGGAATGGGGGCAGATGGGAGGCTGCAGATTAATATGAGGCATTATTCAAAGTTAAAAACTCATGGTTGTATTATTTAATAATCATGTTTGTTTATTCTAACCTATAATCTAGAAACTATTCTCTAATGAGGGTGTCCATTTGGGCTTTGCAGCAAAATGCATGGTTTGCTGTGTGTTTTTCAGGTGGTTTTGTTTCCAGCTGGGACATTTTATTTCTTCTGGTTTTTATATTTGGTTGGTCTGAGTGCCATTTCCTCTCAGGAGTCATTCTCCTCCCACTGTCTGCTGGCCTGGTATCAACCCTCAAAATAGTAACCTATAAGCTCATCTAATCAGAACTGCTTATTAAAGGCCCTCCTGCAGAATCCTCCACCATGATGGGGTTTTAGATAGCAGAGACCTTTGTCCCAGGGAGTAATCTGATTCAGCACCTACATTCATCACTCACTCAACAGATACAGTCCCATTTTCCTCCTTTCTGAAGTTGTCAGGGGAGTGAATTCTAAGGGAATTCTATAGAGAAAAATTGTGGAGACCTACTAGGGCAAATATTGTAAAGTTCAAATTCTCGTCATGAACCATCCAGAAGGGAGAACACCAAACCAAAATCCAGTTCTGAAAGGTCAACATCATCACACTAGCTGTGTGATCCTGCACAAGTCATTAAAGCCTTCTTTGCCTTAGTTTCCTTAACTATACAAAAAGGGAATTAGCCTCTATGGCCTCTAAGGTCCTTTGAAATTCTCAACCTATGATCCTACAATCTACCATGGGATTTTTCTTTTCATCTGGTACACTCACCTATTTCCTGTACCTGTGGGTTCAGATTTTCTGATTAGTTATCATCCTGGGAGGAATTATATAACAATCACTGTTCTAAGTTAGAGCCTTAACTAGGATACCAGGTTTACCTGATATTATGATATTACTTTCCCTTTCTGTGCCTCAGTTTCTTTATCTATAAAATGAAGAAACAAGACTAGTTGATCTCTAAATATCTGCAAATCTCATTGGTTCCCAATGTTTCCTGGTACTGTTGATTCTCACATCTGTCTAAACTAGATTTTTAACCTCTGATATCTATGGTTTCTATACAACCTGCTACCTCTTCTCAGTCCTGGTTTATATCTGCAATGCCTGTTCTTCCATTGCCCAAGACTTTTGTACAAAAAAGTAGATGGTGTTTTTTACTGGCCATTATCTGAAGCCAACAAAGGACTGAAAAATCCAGTATTCTTAGATACTGTACCTCAGAGGGTAGAACAGGTAAAAAGCTAAGGATTTGGAATCGAAAGACCTTATTAAATTCTGTCTTTGTTACTTAGTAGTCTGGGTTCAATCCATTTCAGGTATTAGACATCCTACTATGTGCAAGCCACTATGCTAGATGCTGGGGATACAAAGACAAAACAAAAAGTACTCCCTTCCCTCAAAGAACTTATATTCTATTTTTGTTATATTTGGTAAGAAAGACATTTGAACACTTTGAGCCTCTCTTTCCACTTTTGTAAAATGAAAGGTTTTGATTATATAACTTCAACAGTCTCTTCAGCTCAAAATTTTATTATCCTGTGGTTATCCATGAATATGATTATGTGGTAGGCAAATTTCTTTGGGAACACAAAGGGATATACAAATATCATCATTGTCATATCAACCCTGAGATCAAGCCTGTCAGATTAACTTCTTTATACAGTATCATGCACAGATAGGTTGGTAATTAATAGTAGTTGGTGATGATGAGAATGGTGATGATGATGATGGATTTAAGTAGGTAAATTCTCACATATCACTTGTTGATCTGAACCTTTCCCAAACTCAATGAGGTCCTAGAGCCAGTTTAAATATTGGAGTGGTTTTCCATTTCCTTCTTCAGCTCATCTTATAGATAAGGAAACTGAGACCAACAGGGTTAAGTGACTTTCTTGGGGTCACACAGCTAGTATCTAAAAGCAGAGTTTAGCATATAATAAGTACTTAATAAATGCTTATTGACTGACTTAGTGATCAAGGAACACTATATTTTCCAATTTTAAATCTCAGACAATTCAATTCCACAAAGATTAAATGCCTACGATGGATAACATACTATATTATATGCAAAGATGAAAAGCAATAGAGTCCTTATCTTCAAGGAGTTTATGATCTAATGAGGATGGGGGCAGATATGAAGCATGTATAAGAAATCCTTATGATTCATAATATGATAAGGGCAAATACCTAGAGAAAGTATTCTTAGAAAATATGATGCATTTTCATCATGGGGAGGAAGTGTCAGGGAAAGTTTCACAGAGGACACAGTACTTGAGTCTGGGTCTCTGAGAGAAATGGTTTTTAGTGGATAGAGGCGTGGAGAGAAAGTATTCCAGGTCTGGGGGCAGGCATGGATAAATGGGAAGGAGCAGGGTGAGATTGCAGAAATAGCTCATTCAGACTCTGCCAAACATGTCTGGGGCCTTGGGCTTTTGGCCAAAATCCAAAAGTAACACAGTGATACATTTTGACTTGCCTTAATGATGATTTTCATTCTTCAAAAGTGGAGAAAAAGACAAGGGTAAATGATTATTTGGACCTGATTCTAACCACATGAGGGTTTATTGCTGAAATATAAAGGTTAGGATCTATGAGGGCAAGTGACTGCTTTATCAAGTACTGTGTGATAGAGAAGGAGAGAAAAGCCAAGTATAGTTTTACATACAATAATATTAGGAGTATGATGGTAAATGTTTCATAATTGGATTTGGGGGGAGGGTGGGAAATATATTTGTGACACATTTTTAACTGATCTTCATTATTAGCGTTTTCTACATTACTTTATTGAGCCTAGATAATCAACAAAACAATAAATCAGGTCCTGATCTGTAGTGTTAGCCAGTTTCCTTAGGTGTGAAAGTTAACACTGAAAATGTGACAATGGGATATTACCAGCTTTTTTGACTTAAATCTAACACACCCCTGCTTAGATTTGAAGAAAGTAGATTCCAAATGGTTCAGAGAATGGATGGGTATGATCTGATAGTCTAATATTCTACAGAATTTCAATTCAATTCAACAAGCACTTAAATCTTATTGAGGATAACTCTAGTGGGATGTTGAACATAGTAAGTGCTTAATGAATGTTACTTGACTTGTTGATTTAAGGTACTCTCTTGGACATTGGGTAGAGGGAGATAAAATAGAAAACTATTCCTGTCCTCAAGGAGCTTGCAAACTTTGGCTGAAGAGGAACAATAAGACCCAAAGAAGGAAATTCTGAGTGAAGTCCCTCTTTATACAATCAGAGCTTAATATATAGGCTCATGATTAAGTCTAAAGCAAATGATATTGGTTTCCTTCCAACATTCCCTCCCTTGTGTGGTCTCTTCATTAGAGCAAATACTTGCTCAAATAGAAGGAAAAATCAGGTTATCTTTATCTGAAGACAAAACCCTCTGTAAAAGTTCAGATGGGGGACAGCTAAATGGTGCAGTAGATGAAGCATCCTGAAGTCAGGACAATCTGAGTTCAAATGTGGTCTCAGAAACTTAACACTTATTAGCTGTGTGACCCTGGGCAAGTCACTTAATTGCAACTGTCCCACCAAAATAAATAAATAAAACAATCACTTTTTAAAAAAAGTATAGATGGGTCAGGATGAATCATCTTCCTGAGTTCACTTACTAGTTGTATGACCCAGCAAAAGTCACTTAACCCAATTTGCTTCAGTCTCCTCATCTATAAAATGAACTAGAGAAGGAAACAGCAAACTCTACTCCATTATCTCTGCTAATAAAACCTCAAATGGGGTCACAGAGACAGATACAACTGAAAAATGACTGAATAACATAAACTCTTGGGGCTAACAATACTATTTGGCCGGTGGTGAAGTATGGGAGAGAGAAAGAATGGAAAGGATAATTTCACCATGTCCCACCGGCAAGTAGACATATCTATATGAACAGCATATTCTGCACTGGATTATTGATCCAGATAAGACTCTAATTTTCCATTGATCGCTTTACTTTGGGGTAGCTTATATCTACTACTACTACTACTACTACTACTACTACTACTATTACTATTACTACTACTACTACTACTACTACTACTACTCAGTAGTAGTCACACACAGAGATACACATAAACACACTTGGCCCACTTAGAATTTCTTGAATACAATACTCAGTATCCCATTTTTGTACCTTCACATCAACTGCCCTTCTTGCCTGGAATGTCCTCATTTTCATCTTTTAGTTACCTTCAAGACTCACCTTAAATCCCTTCTTTTCTAGCAGGCCTTTCCATAATCCTTCCAATTGTTAATGCTCCCCTTCTTTTCAAGTTACCTCCATGATCCTCAATATTTATACATACTCTTGAGATCTCTTCCTTGCATACTTAGTTATTAACACAGAGCTTGACACTTAGGAAAAACTCAAGAACTTCTTGTTGATTAACTGATAGAACACAAATGATTAGTGTTATTCTTCAGAAAAATAAAGAAAGAAAACTTCCAAACAATTAAACAAATCCATAATGAGAGGCCTCAGGAGTTACTAAGTTCTCCCTTGGTAGAGGTCTTCAAACCCAGAGGACCTCTTGTTGAGTATATTGCATCAATCCCTCTTAAATAACCTTAAAGCTACAATCTTGGTAGTCACTGCCAACTAGAAATCAGAAATATAGCCAAAACATCTTTAAGATGATCATTCAAATAATTTGCTTAACAAAATTTCCATTTCTACACAACTTTTCAGGAAGGTATCCATTGTACAAATTGAGACTCTGCCTATATAGGAAATCCTGGTGTACCTGTGTATGTATGATTGGTATGGCAACCATGTACCCCACAGGTGACAAACCAATTTGAGCAATAGAAACCCGTGCTGTGAGGAGCAAGGCTGTGACCTCTGCCATGCTGGACTTAGTTATCCCTGGCTTTTTATTATCCACACCAATGTTCTCCTCCATTGGTGCTGATAATTAAGAGATGATGGCAGTTTATTAGCTAATTATGTCTAACTCATGTTTAGCAAGTGTATTACAAGCAGTTTGGTCAACCTTTCTTCACCAAGAGCTGGGTCCTGAGCAATTCTTTAGAAAGTTGCCTACCTATTTTCAGTTCCACACTCTTTATTTTTCCTTTTCCAAAAAAAAATCACACAGAACTCAATGCTGTAAAATAGGTATGGAGGAGATTCTCTCATTGAATTCAAAAATGCCTCCTATGAAGTACTAGACATTTTTTTTAATCTGCATAGTCCTAGTCCTAAAGAAGCTTACATTCTACTGGGAGATTTTATTCACTCTCACTGTACCACACTTCCTCTCATTTAGTAGTCTTTAAGTTCATGAAACAATAGACGTTAGAACCAGAAGGAAAATTAAAGATCACTGAGCCTATTTTTTTCTAGATGAAAATAATGAGGAAACTTAAAGATCATTGAGCCTATTTTTTATTAAATTAAAAAAACAAGGTTCCAGAAGATTGAATATCTTACTCCAAGGTATGCAAATATATGAAGACAAAAGATCTGTGTTTTTCTGTGAATGGAAATTCCAGTGTGGGAAGCTGGCTCAGTAATGGGTAACATCTATAATGTACTAGATATATCAGTCCTATGGATTTGGCTGGGGCATGTTCTAGGTATCTGTCTATGGTCACACAATAACTGTCTGGGTCTTTCTGATTATTAAATCAGATTATTTCTTCACATAGTGAATAAATAGCAGGTAAGGTTCAAAGCTAGGTTTTTTGTTTTCAAATCCAGGATTCTTTTCAAGCTTGCAAGGTCTGAGATTAATGTCACTGTAACTTTTAATCTATCAAAGATCCAGGCTGAATACTTGATCTTCTTTGCGATATCTCAATAATTAGAAACCTCCTTTATTCCCTCCCATGTCTCCAATATAGGAACATCCCAGTATATAATCTTGCTACATCCCCATCCTGCAGAGGAGCAGTAAAATGATGTAGTGGATGGAAAGCTGGGCCTAGAATCAGGAACACTCATAATTCTGAGTTCAAATCTGCCCATTTAGATACTATAAAGTGAGATGGAGAAGATAATGGCAAACTACTCTGGTATCTTTGCCAAGAAAACCTTAAATGGGGTCACAAAGAGTGAGATATGACTAAAAAGTGACTAGGCAGCAAAAATCCTGAGTAAAGAAAAGATAAAACATAAACTGGATGGCTGATGCATTTTGGCTTTTCATTGTACTGTCTTCAGTCCAGAGTGAAAACACAGGCCCTAAAGGCAGCCAATGACTTTTGTCATCTTCATATCCAAAGGGTAGTACCATATAAAGTAACAGGAAAATGTCACAATTTTAGACTGTGAGGGTCATAAGATCATAGTGTTAGAGTTGGAATGAAAAAAAATCAACCAATCAGCATATGTTAACTCCCTAGCTGCTAGATATTATTTAAGTACCTTATTCACTAAACTGTGAAATGTTAGATAAGTAACTTCATCTCTCTGGACCTCAGTTTTCTTGTCTGTAAAGATGATAACTGCCCTGTCCATCCCTCAGCCTCTTTGTGAAGATCAAATGAAATGATAGATGTGCAAATGTGTTATGTGGATGGAGGATATTACAAGATTTTTTTTCATGTGACAAAGAGTCAGTGGTTTAATAGAGAAATGGTGGGATTTGCAGCCAGGCAAGTGGGGGGCTCAGATCTTTCCTCTGTCTCATACTGGAGATGCATACACCTAGATATCTCCATGTTGTCTCTCCCATTCAACAGTGAGCTACCAAATCACAGGAAAGGGAAATTTGATTCATCTTTTTTTACCCTGACACTTAGAATGATATCTGGCCTAGTGTAAACTCCTTAATAAGTACTTACTTATTGACTGGTTGTGTGACTCTAAATAAGTCCCTTAACTTCTCAGAACCCTAGACTAGAAATGTTTAAACATGCAACCTGCTGTCCATCAAGACTCCCAAGTGAAGGCCAAACACAGTTAAAATGTGATTAAGAAATATTTAACAAAATAAATTAAAATATGATAAGCCTGGAGGCAGGAGGATGATTTTGTTGTTGATTTGTCTTTTTCAGTCATGTCTGACTCCTTATACCCCATTTGGGGTTTTCTTGGCAAAGACACTAGAGTGGCTTCCCATTTCCTTTTCTAGCTTATTTTGTAGATGAGGAAAAAGAGATACACAGGGTTAATCTAAGATAAAATCTGGTATCAGACACTTGTCAGCTATATGACATTTAATCCTATTTGTCTCAGTTTCCTGTTTTGTCAAATGAACTGGAGAAGGAAATGGCAAATCACTCCAGTACCTTTGCCAAGAAAACCTCAAATTGGTCATGAAGATTCAAATCCTACTGAGCACATCTAGTTTCTAGCCCTTTTTAAACAGGTAAAGCTTAAATTCTACAGTTTAATTCATAGTAAGTACAATTCATAGTAAGTCAAGCCAATTGCACTTGAAGTGTTACTAGTTAAGAGTCCTGAAGGCTCTATTTTAATAAGAACCTAACCCTGTCCCTTAAGAGAAAGGATTTCTCAGGTTCCTGATTCAGAACTCTGAATATCATTCCCTTTTTGAAAAAAAAAAAACAGGTTTCCACAAATCTACTGAAATTCTAACCTCCTTATAAATATGGAAAGATTGTCATTACGGATCAACACAAGCTTGGCTTCTAGTAATTTGCATTGGGGATATCAAAGGCCCCCCTCTTGTCTTAGCCCCAGCTAGGTTTGGAGGGAGAGAGCAGGTAATTATAGACCTGCAGTGAGATTAAATAAAAGGAGCTAATCATGCTGCTCTACTAATAGAATAGAATCCCAAACTGGCCTGTCCAGGGAGGGAAAGGATTCTTCAACTCAAACAGGTGACTCTTGAGACTTTTATTTTCCTTCTCTCTCTTTGTCCTAGTCATAACAAGAATGATTAGAAGCAAAATGTCTCTCTCCACAGTCTTTCCTCTTCTTTCTTTAAGTTTTTCCATGCCCTCCAAAAAGTTATTCCATACTGTTCACTCTGAATGAGGCCATCATCATCATTATTGCTATTACTTTACCAATAAGGAAAGTGAAAATTCAAAGCTGTCAGGATTTCGCTGATGTCACTATGGCACTTGAGGGCAGAGCCAGAATTAGAATTCAAAATTCTTTAGTCCCCATGTATCTACTTGATCTTGGCTTTGGGTTGAGTTTTGGGCAAAGTTCCGCTTTTCAAAGGGAGAACACAGGGGAGGACTGTCAAATCTACCATTCCCTAATGATGCTGCCTAAAGCTAATCTTTGTGTGAAACAAATCATTATTTCCCCTTCTTCCCCAGTGCTATTTTCTTGACTCTTCTCTGTCTTTTCTAATTAGCCCTCAGTGAAACCCCTGACTTTTGAATGACTACTAATGAATTCATACTTCTTCCCCCTACTTAGCACCTGGATTTGGGACCTCACTGACTGAGGAGTTCCAGGCTATGATCTTTGAATGTTGTTACAGCCAGCTCAGTTGGTTCCCACATTGTGAAACAAGACTGCACTTTCTGCATCTTCCCTCTGGCTTGTTGACTATCACACATCAGGAGTGCAAAGGCCTGAATCTATTAAATATCTGCCTATCCCTAGCATAAAATTATTCCCATCCCAAGTTAAGTTTATGCCTGTGCTTAAGTTTCAGACCAGTTCTCCAATGGAGAAAGGAAGTTTTTCTGAATGTTGCCCCTGAAAGCTTCAAGCCTTGGAGCAAGTATTCTCTTTCCATCCCATAGATCAGAGTGATCAAATGGGATAGGGTGAATTTTATTTTATTTATTTTTATTTATTTTTATTTTTTTAATTAAAGCATTTTATTTGTATAACATATGTATGGGTAGTTCCCCAACCTTGATCTTTACAAAGCTTTCCAATACAAATTTTACCCCCAATCCCCTCCCCTCCCCTAGATGGCAGGAAGTCCATTACATATTAATAATGTTGAAGTACTTGACAAGTTGTACAAGAAAAATCCTATCTACAAGAAAAAAAAAGAAAATCAGAGAAAGGAAACACAATGCAAGCAAATATCAATAGAGAGCATGAAAATGTTATGTTGCGATCCATATTTCATATCCCTCTCTCTGGGTGTTTATGGTTTTCTTCAGTGAACAATTGGAACTGGTTTGAGACAATTCTTTGTTGCAGAGAGTCATGGACCTCAGAATTGATCGTCATATAGTATTGTTGTTGCAGTGTATAATGATCTCCTGGTTCTGCTCATTTCACTCAGCATCAGTTCATGCAAGTCTCTCCAGGCCTCTCTGAAATCATCCTGCTGGTCGTTTCTTACAGAACAATAATATTCCATAACATTCATATACCATAATTTATTCAGCCACTCTCCAATTGATGGGCATCCCTTCAGTTTCCAGTTTCTAGCCACTACAAAAAGGGCTGCCACAAACATTCTTGCACATGTGGGTCCCGTTCCCTCCTCTAAGATCTCTTTGGGATATAGGCCCAATAGAAACACTGCTGGGTCAAAGGGTATGCATAGTTTGATAACTTTTTGAACATAGCTCCAAATTTCTCTCCAGAATGGTTGGATCCGTTCACAGTTCCACCAACAATGTATTAGTATCCCAGTTTTCCCACATCCCCTCCAACATTCATCATTATCTTTTCCTGTCATTTTAGCCAATCTGACAGGTGTGTAGTGGTACCTCAGAGTTGTCTTAATTTTCATTTCTCTGATCAACAGTGATTTGGAGCAACTTTTCATATGACTAGAGATGGTTTTAATTTCATCATCTGAAAATTGTCTGTTCATATCCCTTGACCATTTATCTATTGAAGAGTGGCTTGAATTCTTATATATATGAGACAATTCTCTATATATTTTAGAAATGAGGCCTTTATCAGACCCATTAAATGTAAAGATGATTTCCCAATTTGATGCTTCCCTCCTATTCTTGTCTGCATTAGTTTTATTTGTACAGAAACTTTTTAACTTAATATAATCAAAATTATCCATCTGGTGTTCAGTTAGGAGTTCCAGATCTTCTTTGGACATAAATTTATTCCATCTCCACAGGTCTGAGAGGTAAACTATATTACGTTCCTCTAACTTGCTTACAACATCACTCTTTATATCTAGATCATGAATCCATGTAGATCTTATCTTGGTATGTGGTGTTAGGTATGGGTCAAGCCGATAGGATAAATTTTAAAAAGAAATCTAAAAAAAGTATTGTGTTCATCCCATGATAGGGATAAGCAATCTTGCCTGAGTTTTCCATTTGGTGGGAAGAAATGCAAAAAATGATCATACTCCATCCCTCAAATCAATCAATTACCAGGTTCTATTGTTTGTATTTTTCTTCCACCACCTTCCCCCATCTAAACACTTGACATTTCTTGTAACCTATCCTCCTCTTCATTCCTATTATTCAGTCTCATTTCTTTCCATACATTTAGCCTCCAAAATAGTCTTACTTCCTTTACTCTATGCCTTCTTCAATTCATTCTCCACACAAATCCCTAATAAACTTACTAATGCCTAACTATGTTCATTTCAGACTTTTATTGAGACACCCTCAGGGGTTCCCAACTGTCTGTTGAATATGTTGGTATAATAAAAAGGACATAGAATCCAAATTCAGAAGATGCTCATTGAAACTCTAATTACTCTTTCTAGCTATGCAAGCTTCTTTCCTTACATCTCATTCTTCTCATCTATAAAATGAAAGAACTAGATGAACTCCAAGATTCTATTCTCTAAATATTATGCTCCAACTTGAAGTAACATGACAAACAGAACATGAAAATCAACATCCTTTGGGGAATCTGGTAGCTCCTGACCCCCAGATTCAGTTGTTGTATTTGACAGTCATTCCCTGTCTTCTCCCTTTGAAAGCCAGGATTTTGCCTAAAATTCAACACAAAGGCCAATATCAAATAGATAGGTAGAGATTAAAGAATTTTGAGTTCTGGTTCTGCCCTCAAGTTCCATGGTGAGATCAGTCAAATCCTGACATCTTTCTACTCTCAAATTCCTTATTAGTAAGTTGTTGACAGTGTCAAGGGAAGAGCTTGTTAGGTGACCCATATGACAAATATTTGGTACCATTGCCAGTATGGCAACACCCAGCTTTTGAGATAAGAATTGTAGTATTTTTAGCTGAAAAATTCAGATAGGCGGGGTTAAAAGTTATCTTTCTCCTATTCACTTTGGGACTCCAACCCTTATCCATTTCCTTTTTCATCTAATCAGGATATATGTAGTGATCTATCAGCTTTAAATGGTGTCCGTTCAATCAACTGTATATATTATATACAGGTGAATAATAGACATGTTTATTCCACTCCCCCCCTTTTGTGGCTAATTAGTCCAAACTCTTGTTAGTGATTATGGATCTCATTAAAGAGGTTCTGAAGTTTTTTGGAGGCTTTTATTAAATCATTATAATGTCATCAACAAACAAGAGCAATTGAAAGACTTGATCATCTAAAGGAAACCTAAAACAATCTTCTATTTGTCCCTATTGCATATCACAGCTTTAAATATCTAAAAACAGCTCTTATGTCCCTAACTCATCTTCAGACTAGGTACTGACAGTACAGTCTAATTGGGAACATGATTGCACATAAAATAATTAGAAATTGGATATAAGAACATAGGTTCAAGGTTGAGAGAGACCTCAAAGACTGAATCCAACCCCTCATTTTACAGATTAAGTTAAAAAAGATTGTCTCCCTATTTGCATGGTTCCCATGAGGCCAAACAGGAAAAAAGCTTATTTATTTTTCCATATAACAGCCCTTCCAATGATTGAAGTCAATTTTCATATTCCACACAGGTCTTATCTCTAATCTAAACATCAGTTTCCTTCAAGTTATCTTCACGTGATGTTGACTTGAGGCTCTTCCCCATTCTATTTGTTCTCTGCACACTCTCAAGCTTGTCAATGTCCTTCCTAAGATTGTGGTATCCAGAATTAAAGGCAACATTTCAGTTTTAATTTGACTAAATCATATTTATTGTCACAGAACTGTTCAGTAGTGGACATGGGATTTGAACTTTTTTCTCTCCTGACTACAATTCCAACCTAAGTTCCATTTCACTGTACTACCTTACTTAACTTAGTCAACAGTAAAAATTGGTCAAGAGGTTGACTGGGTATTCTGGCTGGTAGTTTAATTAACTCCTAATGCAGTAAACAAAACAGCCAGCCAGAAAGGCCAGTAAGGCCAGAACCTTAGGATGAGATTAGGTCTCAGAGTATTTCATGCATGTCTTTCGTTGTTTTATCTTGTGTTTCTATTATTTGTAAACTTGTTTTATCTTCCTCTCTGAACATTAAGATTCTTGAGGACAGGAATGATATTTTATACATTTTTGTATTAATTTCCAATATAATTCTAACTCACTCACCAAGCCCTAAGCATGGCAATGCCCAGAAAAGAACCTTGTATGTGAAAAGCATTTAAATTAGCATTTAGCAAGTGAATAAATGAATGTAAGAGTTGTATGTGTCACACACACACACACACACACACACACTTATTTGTGTGGAATGGTGGCCTTCTCTGGGGAGGCTTGTGGGAGGGAAGAAAAAAAGGAAAAAAGGACACTTACATGATAATTTTGTTGCACATTCAAAAGGAATAGCAAGTTGTACATAGTAGATTTGCAGTTTCATGTGCAATCCTCTTTTTAAAAAAATTATAGTGTCATGGAAATGCTTGTTTTATTCCACAAATTGAATATAAATATTTTGCATTTTTAAAAAATGCAAAAATACATAAAATGCAAAAAACTCAATTATATTGAAATATAACTATTAAAACATTTTAAATATATTAAGATAAAATTAAGCATCCAATTATTTTTGAACCCCAGGTTTTAACTCTGAATGAATGAATGAATTGAAATCAAGTGATGAACAGATAACAAATTTAAAACATTTAAAACTTTTAGACCACTGATGTTAAAAATAATATAGAAACATATCCCAATAAGACTTCATAGAGTAAGTATTTCTGAAGGTCTAAAATAGCGATTGCTTTAGCCATCAAAATATGAGATTTTTAAAACAGATTCATCCTTAGAAGAGAGAATATTTCTTTGGGTGATTGTTGTTGTTGATGATTATCCTTCATTCTCTAAAAGGACCAATGAAATCACAGGAGTGATGTCTTGACTTGCATGTGAATTGAATTTAAGAGAGAAAAAGCTGTACAAAGTCATCAATCTCACTCTCTCCTCCAAGTCATAAAATTCCAGTAGTAAGATATAAGTCAAGATGACTAGTGATGATCTGGGATGCAGTGGATGACCTTGGGCTATTGGGTAAGGAGGAGGAGGAGGAATAAAACAATGGAGCTAAGAGTTTAATTTATGAAAAACACAAATTAACATTATCTAATGCCTCATTGTGACCAGAATGCTATCATGAATTTTCAAATAGGGTAGAGCTAGATCTGATATATTCTACTGAGAATCAATTTTGATTCCGTCCATATGTCCACATCCATATGTCCCAGGATGAACTCAGATTTCATCAAGAGATTGGCTACAAGGCAATTACTCTACTACTCAACAACATTCAGACATTTTATTAGGCCATACAGGAGTTTCAATCTACCTTGGAGAAAACATACCAATCTTAAATTCCAAAGATCTCCCATGCTTCCATGGGAGTCCAGTACTGGACTGACTGTAGCTGCGATTTTTTTGGCATTGAATACCTTTCTTTCAAGTGGATGCCCTCTCTGCCAATAGAGATTACCGCTTCCTCAAAATCTCCTGTAAGTACTGATAGTATTGAGAAGTGAAGAGCCTTGCCCATGGTCATGCAGGTGGTGTGTCAGAAATGGGATTTGAACCTCTTTCTGACTCCAAGGTCGCTTCTCCATACACCCATCAAACTCTGTCCCATCCTACAGTAAGGCATGAAGGAGTCATAATTACAAACAAATCAGTGGATGTAGGAAGGGCCAGAGATAAGCAGTGATGCTCCAGAAATATTTTAAAATGTATGTTCCATTGGGAGTTAGCATCTCTTCCTCCCTTCTGTCCCACTTAAGAAAGGAGTAAGCATACTTCCTTTCTACACACAGCACTAAAAATCATGAACAACTCTTTTAAGTATTTCCCTGGTCACCTAAACAGCTTCTACAGTAGGCTGACTGGATCTTGAGGTCTTTGTTCTGCCACTATTGATAAGTCCCCACATCTGCTACCCTACCTAGTAGGCAGTAAAATGTGGGATGTGAAAAGCACAAATTAAAAAGGTAATGAAAACAATAAACTATTTTTAAGTCTATGTGGATAGACCACTCCACCCCCATCCCAAGCATCATCCCATCTGTTTCTCTGCATCTGCCTGCCTCCTGCCCCACATCCCTGTTTTCATGAATCTTATTCACTTCCTTCTTATTTTCCTTCCTACTTGAATGGAACTTGGTGGAGACAAGGCTGCTTACTAGTAAAGGAATGAAAGCTCTTGCCAACTAGGAAGGAAATAACCATAAGGCCAACCAGAATCTGTTTCTAGCTGTGATCTAGTCATAGCCTCAGGAAAGTATTAGTGAACTTAAAAAGCAACATCCATTAAGGGTCTGCTATGTCCCAGGCATTGTGTTAAGTCCCAGGGATACAAATAAAGGCAAGAGTCTTTGCTCTCAAGGAATTCACAATTTAATGAAGGTGACAACATAAAAACAACTCTGTGCAAACAAGATAAAATGTAGGATAAATTGCAGATAAACAGAGGAAAGGAACTAGCATTAAGAAGGAATCAGGAAAAGCTTCTCGCAGAAGATGGGATTTTAGCCAGGACTTGAAGGAAGCTTGAAAAGCCAGGTGGCAGAAACTTGCCCTCCAGATGTTTTCTCTGCACAACTGGCTGATTGCACACAACAATAGCAGAACACTACAAAGATTTATGATTTCATTAATGTTAGGAACTCTTGGTGTAAGATTTCCCTTCATCTATCTATCTTTCACCTTGCACATGTCATGGAGTTTAAGTGAGTTGTCCAGGGTCACCAAGCTCCCAGTTGTCAGGGGAAATGATTTGGACCCAAGCTGGTCTTGATTCCAAGCCCATATTTCTATGTGTTTAACTTCACCACCACATCCCCATAATCATAAAAACAATGTGTCTGGAATTTCTTGTGCCCTATCTTCCCTACGAATCTTTCCAAAGTGCTGGTGCCAAAATATTTAACAACCAACTCTTGAGGCAAGGGGAACTATATGAAGGATGCTTTTGTCAGTTCTGTCTGCATTATTAACATTTCCTCCATCTTTTCTCAAGTTTAGATAATTAGCAAAAGTATAAGTCAAATTCTAATTTGTAGCCTTTACAGAGTTATGAGGTATAAACGCTAAAAATTTAACAACCAGATACCATGAGCCAAATCAAGCTGACTCTTGAATGTCTGTGGATTTTTTCCTTCACTTCCATTATCAGTGAAAAAAAAAGAGGGTCAGGAATCATAACATGCCATATGATAGAGATAATGGAGTGCTGGAGGGAACAATATAAATAAGGGGATCAATGGCATCTTGTATGACATGCAGGAGGTTCCCCATCCAATACTACTATTGCATTAGTTGTTGAGTCATTTTTCAGTCATGTCCAATTCTTCGCAACCCCTTTGGGATTTTCTTGGCAGAGTTACTGGAGTGGTTTGTTATTTCCTTCCCCAGCTCATTTGACAGATGAGAAAACTGAGGCAAATAGGATTAAATGGCTTGCCCAGGGTCACACAGTGACTAGGTGTCTGAAGCCAGATTTGGATTAGGAAGATGAGTCTTCCTGATTTCAGCCCCTGCTCTCTAATTATTTTGTCACTTGGTTGCCCAGTTCTATAGCATTAAGTGAAATAAGTGAATCAAGAGGCCTTTTATAGATTATATCAGTACTTCTACTAGGACTTTTAGGGCAATCAGATAGTGAGGGAGGTCTGTTTTGGATCAGAAAAGCTTATAAAATGGAGATGAGCATCGTATGGGTTAATAGAGGATGTAAGTTTAGGCAGAAAAGCCAAGTGAGCCTGGTAGCAGAGCAGAGTGAAGCTTTGTGATCCCTAGTATTAAGATGTGACCTTTTCTCACCTCGTGCCTTTATTGTGGGAGATCAGAGGTCTCTGTGTTGGTCCAGGGGAGCAGATCACGCTGCTCACACACTAAAACTAGACAAGAAAGTGATTATGAAATTCTGTACCAGCCTTAGCTTTAAAACTGCCTGTCTCCACAATAATTACTAAGTTTGATCCCTCAAGGGGGTGTGCCCAGTGATGGGAATCAGACCTATGACCAAAGATTAGGGAAGCCAATGCCAGGAAGAAACACAAGTAAGCAGAGTAGGGGGCTGAGCTGCCGCAAGCTGTGCAAGGCACTAACACCCCTTCTGTCTCAGTCTTCTACCTTCAATGAAAGGACTCCCGCATTTCCTCTGCCAAGGATGTCTTGGCAAGGCTCCCTTGGAAATTGGATGGCAATTCTTAAAGCTCCTGTCAGTTTTCTCTAAGTTCCCTCTACCCTCATGTATCACATTTAGATCTCTTTAATAACCTCTCTATCCAACAATCTACAAGTGTTCACTGAGTATTTCCTACATGAAATGTAGGGTTCCAGGCAATATGAGGGGATATGAAGAAATATTAACCATATACCTCGACCTCAAAACTTACAGTCTAACTGGAGAAACAATAAATAAATAACTAGAAACACTGGAAAGTCTATAATTAGTACCCAGTCAATGGTAAAGGCAATAAGTGTTATGGAAGTTCAGAAGAGTCAGAGAGAACCATGTGTTCTAAGGCAGTAGGGTCTAAGGTTAGGCCTTGTGGGACAGATAAAATTCAAATAGGAAAAAAAAGGAGAGACTACAATAAAAAAAATATGAAGCCTGGAATATATACCACATATTTTAGTAAGTAAATCAATCTGATTGGAGTAGAGACTCTTATTGAGAATTAAGTTTGAGAAGTAATTTGACAGAGAAGGAGGGAGAAGGGGTGGGGGAAGGAAAGAAGGAGAAAGAGAGAGAGGGAGAAAAGAGAAAAAAAGAGAGGGAGAAAGAGAGAGAGAGTAAAGAGGGGAGAGACACACACAAAAAAAGAAAGGAAGAGAGGAAGAAGGGAAAGGAGGGAAGGAAGAAGGTAAGGAGAAGAAAGGAAAGGCAAGGTGAGGAGAAAAAAGGAGAGAAGAGAGGGAAAAGAGAGAGACAGAAAGAAAAGAGACAGAGATAAAAATATAAAGAGACAGAGGCAGAGACACACAGAGACATAGAGATAAAGAGAGAGTCAGAGAAAGTCAGAGAGAGAGAGTAGGGAGAAAAGGGAGGAAGGAGAAAGTATAGAGATATATACATATATACATGCATACATACATAATCTACCTTCTCTACCTTTCCTCCATTTTCCACCATTACTATCCTGCTTACTAAATCTTTCCCTCTACCATCATCTAACCATTGAGAACAATTGGTCAAATAAAAAAGAATGCTAGGCTCTCTACAACTTAAAGTTGGGAAATGCATGTTGTGTGGCTGGATCATTAGATCAGTATTAATAAATCTAGAACACGTTCCAATTTACTGAATTGAAGCAAATTCTTATCCTTAGGAATCCTGTTTTTCTAAACACTAAAGAAAAAGACTAATAGTTGGTCGTAAAGAATTAACAAATGTATGATTAGCATGTATTAAATGCTTACTGTGTTTATAGTACTGTCCTAAGAACTGGAGATACACAAACAAAAGTGAAGAGTGAAGTCAGACTCTGTCCCCCAAGGGGTTTACCTATGATTGGGTAGATCACATATAAATAAGGAAATAATAGGCAAGAAGGGCTATTTTACATTGGAAAGTTATTGGTTGACATACTTGACCAGGAACAATGATGGTAGTGAATTATTATTGTTTCAGAACTGGAAAAGGGGGAATATTGAAGAAAACTACATGGATATCCTGCCATCTAGGGGAGGGGTGGGGAGTAGGGGGGAAATTTTGTAACAGAAAGCTTTATAAGGGTTAATGTTGAAGAATTACCCATACATATGTTTTGCAAATAAAAAGTTTTAATACAAAAAAAGGAGAAAACTACATAGCAAGGTGCTATGACAAAAAGATAGGAGAGTACTATTGTTGCTTGCCCTTTTGTGTTACCTTTCTTGTGTTTTTGGTGGCTCTGAAGCATCCCTCTTCCCATCCCTAACACTCCTACCCAATTCAATACAACCTTGTTATAGATTTTCCTATCTCTATAACACGTCAACAAGTAGAATGGGCCACTTCATGCCTCAGAGATATAGTGGGTTCTTCCTCAAAAGTCTTCATGTAGGGGATGGATGAGTACCTGTCAGATATGTTATAGTGGGGTTCTTTTTTCAGATATAGTTGAGCTACACAGGAAAGAGATCTTTTTCAATTCCAAAGTTCTCTGAGATTAAAGAAATCAGGTTATGTTTGAGGGACATTTAATCATCCAGTTTAGTTGGATGTGAAGGGTGGATAGCATGAAATGTGGTTGAAAAGGTAGGCTTGGAGCCAAATGATAGGGAGTCTTGCCTACTGGTCTAAGGAGTCTGAATTTTATCATATGAATAATAGAGTCATTGATAACCTTTTTTTACATGGAGGAGAATATATGGGAAAGAGGAAATGATCAGATTATTTTTGCAACTATATGAAAGATAGACTATGGAGAATGAGAGATTGACTGGAGAAAGGCACAATGAGAACATAATTGCACTACATAAAATGATAAAAGTATAATTAGGATGGTGACCTTGTGAGTGAAGAGGAGGGACAGATCAAGAAAAGTCTGTGCAAATAGTCATATGTGTGGAGTGAAATAGAGGGAAGAATCAAAGATGGCCCTGGGATTTCAAGCCTGAGTGATTGGAATATGGAGTTGCCCTCACCAGAAAAAAAAGGAAGTTGGGAGCAAAGACATTTAGTGAAAAGGGAAAGAATATGAGAATATTTCATAGGTTGTGTTTGATGTGCCAGAGGGATTTTATAGAGACAAGATCTGGTAGGCAGTTAGAGATGTGTGTCTAGAGCTCTGACTAGGACTGCATATATAGATTTGAGGTTATCTTCCTAGAGGTGATAACTGAACCCATGGGAGGGAAGCCTTGCCATATTTCATTCATTTATTTGATAAATATTTCTTGAGCCTCTATTATATGGAAAGTACTATGCTAGGCATTAGATCTCAAGGAGGAAACTTTTGGTGAGAGAAACAAATGTGTCCTTGACCTTAAAGAATCTCCATTCCTTCTCTCTCTCTATTCCATCCCCAATCTGATCACTGAATGTAAAAAAGAATAAATTTTGATAGCTGAGTTTCCGTATCAACAGATCCTGGACAAATAATGAATTTGGACTCATAGTAACAAAGACTAGGACTACTATAGAAACCTTTAGGATCAAACTAATGTTTGATTGAAAAGAGATTGCAGGCTCTGAACTCAGGACATCACAAGTTCCAGTCGAGTCATAAGTAAACCTATCATTTATTTTCATCTCCAGACAGATGTGCTATTAAATTCAGCCAAAGAAAAACTAATTATGTCTGTATAAATAGTAGTTTAAAATGCAGAGTTGATTTGATGCAACCCTCCATTAGATTGCAATGCAAGAACATTGAGTGGTTTTTGTTTACTGCTGCTGGCAATTTGGATTATGGAGCATAGGCAGCTTTAGTTAACCAAATTATGTATGAGCCTCTGCTGGATGGAGGTACTGGAAGATTTCCTCCAGGAGCACAGTTAGAGATGTTCTATTAGAACTGAAAAGTTTAGAGACTGAGCCATGAGCAGATCTGTGACAGTTAAGCAGGAAAATCGCAGGCTGTCTCCCTAGCCCCAGGACATGGTTCAGGGCTCAAACAGGGAAAAACAAGCCAATTCTCTGGCAGGAAATTGGAACCTTGGGCTTAAGAACTGGAGTCAGATTCCATTTTCTCAATGGAGCAATATGCTCTGCAATCATTAAAAGTCTCAGCCAATGGTTTTCCTCTCACACATTCATGATTTAGCAAAGCATGGAACAAACTGAGAGATGAAAGAACTGAATTCTAGTCCTGGTTCTGCCATTTCTATGTGATTTTCATCAACTCATTTTACCTCTTTGGGCTTCCTCTTTATCGGAGGTTCAATTATCCCTGATCAAATTAGATGATATGATCTTTTATATTTCTTCTAGCTCTGCTAGAAGATTATCGCATACATTTATTATCATCAGTGATTCAGAGTGAATAGATACATCTTGCATTATTCAAAATCAAAACATTTCCATAAAAATATACCCTAGGTTGAGATAAAGACAACTTAATAGGGCCTTTCCACTTATCCTTCCCCCTGCTTAGAGGTTCGAAATAATGAAAAAAGAAAAGTAGGAAAAGGATTTTAATTCAAAACGACTAAGAAGACATGAGCAATCAAATTCTAGACTCCAGTGGAGACCATAGAGATCTGATTTTGCTAGCCAGAACTTATTCTACTTAAAGTCAGAATATAATAACTCTTCTGGTTTTCTGACAGCATGGAGAAGAAGGCATGAAGGCATACTTTAGGGTCCTGTGTCTTAATTACAGTGGCTATAAGAGAAAGGGCACTATAATAACAAGGGATCATTTGCCCATGTTTACTGCTAATGTCAAATCCTCATAGCTGCTTCCCTCTGGCTACTCCTCTCCCACTATCTATCACTTTCAGAGAATCAGTCACAGATATCACAGAAAGCTAAACTAAAAAAAATTACGAATCCTTTAGCACGGTACTCGTCTTTCCCTACACTGGCCCCAAACTATTTTTGAACTTTATCCCCAACTACTCTGTTGCTCAATTCTTCCACTATAATCAGTCTTCTATATTTCTTGTTCTCACCAAACTCCTAGTATATTTCTGGCCTAACCTTTGCTCCACCCCATCCACTCATCTTAATCCTCCCCTACTCATCCCTCAAAGCCCAGCTCTAGTTTTAGCTTCTTTAGGAAAACTCTTCTGACTACAACAGACTGAAACAATCTCTCCTGTGAAATTCCAGGGCTTTTATTGACTTAGCACTCATTTGACCTTGATCATTTATTGCCTTAAATTTGTATTACACAAGTCTTGCTTTTCTAAGTAGATTGTAACCTACTTTGTATTCCCCTAGCACAGGTCTTTGTATATAGTAGTGCTTTAAAAATATTTCATATGAATTGTAAGATTTTAGAATTAGAAGTGACCTGATAAGCAATCAGCAGACCAGGACCCATTTTACAGTTGGGGAAACTGAGGCCCACCAGTATTAAATAATTTTACTAAAGTCATATAGGTAGTAAAAACTAATACTCACCTATGTTCTACTTTCTTTGAATACATCGAAATCATTGGGTAGTCATTTCAGACCTATAAAGAAATTTAGAGGCCATCTAACCTGATCCTCTCATCATACAGATGAAGAAACTGAGGTCAAAAATGTTAAGTATCTTCCCAAGATCATATAGATACCAAACTTAAGAGACAGGATTCAAATTCAGAGCTAGTGAAGAACTAGTATTCAAACTCATCTTCTCTAGTTAGCAATCTGTTTCTCTAATCAAATCCATTAACTTTTTCACTATGCCTTATTTCCCCTTATTTGATCAGTTTATTAAAATCTTTAGGTAATCTGCATTTCATTAATTTATATGCTCACTTTGCTATGGCTACAGATTTTACGTTATTTTTTTTTGTTTAGGTAATTGGGGTTAAGTGACTTGCCCAGGGTCACACAGCCAGGAAGTGTTAAGTGTCTCAGACCAGATTTGAACTCAGGTCCTCTTGACTTCAGGTCTGGTGCTCTATCCACTGCACCACCTAGCTGCCTAGTTTTATGTTATTTTAAGGCCATATCAGTAACATTGTTATCTAATGCTGTTGGATTCTGCCTTCTTCATTTTCAGTGCTGAAAAGATCTGCTGGTGTCTATCTTGGTCAGTCCCCTTTGTATAATCCTCTGGTCTGACCACAGGTGGAACGTTGTATTTAATTGAAACACCATTTTTTAGGAAGAACACTGGAATACCACCCAATGTTAGACAATTTAAGTTAGTGAGGATATTGGGTACCGTGGCATATAAGAATCAATTAAAAGAATTGAAGTTGGCTAGCTTGGAAAAGAAAAATATGGAGAAACAGAAAAGGCATTATAACTGTTTTCAGGTAATTGAAGGACTATTATATGGAAGTAAGATAAGCCTTGTTCTTCATGCCCCCCAGAGATCAGAACTAGAAAACATGGGTGGAAATTTCAGAGGGAATAGATTTCAGCCAGATGTGAAAGGTAAGAAATCCTAACAATTGGAGCTGTCCACAAGTGGAATGGGCTGCCTCCAGAAGCTGCAAGACCCTCTTAGTTTAGGCCTTCACTAGCAGAATGGATGTCTACTGGTTGCATTGTCAAAAGGATTTCTTTGTCAATAGCAGCTACATTCAATTGATCTGAACTTCCTTCAACATCAGAGATTCTGAGATCCCTTCAAGAAGTTAGTAGATACAGCCCTCTTTGACACAGCTGAAAAAACTGGATATGGTCTCAGACAATGAAGTCACTAAATGAACAATGGTCATGGAAAATCATCCATGCCTTTAAAAAAGGTAGCAAGTTTCATAACCCCCAAATTTTGAAGATGATGGAAATTATGCTTTCAAATTAGGGGTAGAGAAAACCAAATAAAGCTGAATATGAGAGTTAGAACCCCCTCTCCAAATCCCATTTTTAAACATGAAATTGTACTCCATCCCCCCACTCTCCCTTTTACTACCTCAGCTCCTTTAAAGAATATTAGATATGATCTTTTTCTGATTCAGAAGAGAAAAAAATCCACAAAGAAAGTATTCACCTCACTGTTTAGCCAAAAAAGGACTCTGTCCAAAAGGCAAAAGGCAATGGACTAGAGGGGAAAAGTGGAGGCGGGTTGACAGTAGTTAGGGCTTCTCAGACTCTGGCATAAACAGTAGAGATGAATAAAAGCCTACTTAAAGAAAAAGTTACTGTGTAATAATGGAATGAAATATCTGAAAATTGGGATGAGAGCCAGCACCGAGGCTGGGAAATTGCATGTGAGTAGGCTGAGAGCCTGGCCTCAGGCAAGAGGTTCTGTGAGTCACAAATTCTAAAACAGAGAATGAACTTTGCTTACTCCTTTCCCATCCTAACTTCTTGCTCCTCTTCCTTGTCTCCCAGTCTAGCTTCCCCAATCATCCTTTTACTTTCTGTGCTTTCTTCCCCATGTACTCTCTGAGTGCTCCCCTCTCTCACCCTAACTCTGATACTTCTCTGAGGAATATCTAATACCCACCTATTTTCTACTTTATTCTTTGAATACAGGGGGATCATTGAGTAATCGTTTCAGATCTATAAGGAAAGTTAGAGGCCATTTAACCTGATCCTCTCATTATACAGATGAAGAAACTGAGGCCCCAAAATGTTAAGTGCCTTCCCAAGATCATATAGATACCAAACATGAGAGACAGGATTCAAACTCAGGTCCTCTGATTCCAAATTCAGCAAACTTTCTATTTTTAGTTTGTTAGGTTATTATTGCTTTTCAATTGTTTTAGTTGCATCTGCCTTTTCATGACCCCATTTGGGGTTTTCTTGGCAAAAATATTGAAGTACTTTTGCTATTTCCTCCTCCAGCTCATTTTATAGATGAAGAAACTGAAGCAAACCAACAGGGTTAAGTGACTTGCCCAGGGTCATATAGCTAATAAGTGTCTGAAGCTAGATTTGAATTCAGATGTTCCTGATTTCAGACCTTGTGCTTTATTTATGCCCCCTAGCTGCCCCTACCAGCATATTAAATCCCAGTCAAAATGTAAGTATTCACAGGTGTCCACCATCATTCCCATACTCTACTTCCCTCATTCCAAGCAGGTGTGTTGGGATATTCCCAGCCCAGTTGATTTCACATGGATTCCATGAGGAAACTACAGAACTTCCCCTGGTCTTTGGGGAAAGAGGTAAAGGTCAGGTTGATGATTGATCAGAATTCCCTTGCTGGGCAGTTTGCCTGGTACACTCAGCATCCCTACAATAACCCCTCTGTGACAGTTACCAAGGTGCCACATTTAATTATCTACCAGTCAACTGTCAGATAAAGATAACAGATCAGTCATGCTGAAATAATTTCATCCCACAAGTCTCCAGTTTCCCAAGAGCTCTTGGGGCTCTATACTTCCTATCTCTCCCCCAGTTTCCACCAAAAAAAATCGGCTCATTCATCAGTTGTGCATCTCACTTTATAGTTTCTGCAACCACAGTTTGAAAAACTAGTTTGTCAGCTTCTCAGAGCTTTAGAAAAGTGATTAGGAGATGGAGCCCAAGGAGTAGAAGGGATCAGTTCATACTGTTTATAGAAACAAAAGTCTGTTGTCAACTGCTTGGAAGATCTGAACTTTCTCTGCTCTTTATAGACCCTTCAGAACAGCCTGGAGGAAACCAACTCCCCCTGAGGGACAGTGCTTATTGGGTCACTTTTTCCTCGTACAATATCCATCCTTATCTTCCTTGATCCCCCAACTCCCCCAAATTCTCTCTCTCCTTCATTGTCTCCCTTGAAATCAAAGCCTATTTCCTGGTTTTCCTCTTCCTCATATGCCTCTCCTTTGTTGATTCATCATCCAGCCCCTGCCTCCAAGCATAAGTTTCCCTCAAGGTTCTATCCAGGGTCCTCTGCACTTCTTTCTCTAGCGTACCTTGGTGAAATCATCAGCTTACAGGTGTTTAGTTATCGTCTTTCTGACGCCCCAGAAGCATCTCAAAATCAACCTACCCAAAAATGGATTCATCTTGTGTCTCTACTCTTGGTGGAAAGAGACTTGTCTCTCCTCCACCTTTTCCCTCAGAATAATGGTTCTGTCTATATCTCTATTTCTCTTGTTTCTATCTCTCTCTGATTCTCTGTCTTTTTCTGTATGTCTCTGTGTTTGTGTCTGTCTCTCTCTACCTCTCTCTGCCTTTCTCTTTCTCCCTCTGTCTTTGTCTCTGTCCCTATCTCTCTGTCTCTATCTGTGTGTGTGTTTTTGTTTTTGTCTTTTTCTTCTTTTATTCGCTTCCCCTCCCTTCCTCTTTCTTCCTTTTCCCCTTCTCTTTAACTCTCTCTCACATTTTATCAATTTTACACACACGGGCACAACATTATTTTGAATCATTTATACTTCTTTCCTTGATTATCACAATAGCCTTCCAACTAATCCCTCTGGTTTTAGTTACTTCCCTGCCAATGCCATCCTTTACACAGCTGCCCAAATAGTCTTCCCAAGACATGATGCTGATTATGACACTTTCCATCTCAAAAATCTTCAATGGCTCTCTCATCTGGGATAAAATTACAGTCTTCTCAGACTGATTGTTAAGTCCTTCTATAATCTAATCCTAACCTACCTTTCTAAGATAATCTTAATGTGATTTTATTTATTTATTTATTTATTATTTATTAATAATGTGATATTATTTCTCTTCACACATAGTGTATTTCCATACCAATGGTAGCACTAACTATTTCCTGAGCTCATCATTCCACCTTCCTTTTCTGCATTTGTGCAAGCCTGCTCCATTCAGTGCCTGGAATGCACCCCCTGCTCATCTGCATTTTTCAAAATCCATATCTCCCCTCAAAGCTGAGCTCATGTTCTGCCTCTGCAGGGAAGCCCTTCCTGATTCCACCAAACATCAACATTCTCTTGCTTTGTTTTTACTTCTCTGGGAATAGGTAAGCATTTTGAAGGCTAGAAGGGTTTTCATTTTTGTCTTTGGGTACTAATCCTCTTACATACTAATGAGTACTTAGGAAATCTTGTCCATGTTTCTAAGTAAGTCTTGAATATCCTTCAAGAAGTCTTCCCCAACTATTCCTCCATATAGAACTTTCCCTTCTTTGAACTTTTAAAAGCAAATCTATAGGGGCAGCTAGGCGGCACAGTGGATAGAGCACCAGTCCTGAAGTCAGGAGGACCTGAGTTCAAATTTGATTCAGACATTTAACACTTCCTAGCTGTGTGACCCTAGGGAAATCATTTAATCCTAATTGCCTCAGGAAAAAAAAGCCAATCTACAAATACCACTCAGATTATCACAGAATTCTAGACTGTCTTGCATTACTTAGCTGTTCCATGTGAATCTCTACACCTGTATTAGAAACTACTCTGTCTTCCATTTCTTTTGTACTGAATCCTAAGGATTCAATGTTATGTGCATAGTAAACCCTTGGGAAAAGAAGGAATAGAGAAAGGGGAAGGAAAGGGAAGGGAAAGAGAGAAAAAAGGGGAAAAAAGAGAAAGAAAGTAAAGAATATGATCATAATCTGCTTTGTCATTTTGTACATTGTAGTCATACCTGAAGTATGAGGTATGGTTATAGGGAAATTGACTTTAGGTTATTTCCAAATAAACATACCACATAGTTAATTTGAAATAGTTGTCCCTATACTGACCATACATTTATCCCTGTACTACTGTCATTTTTCAAAACACTTGTAGAGCTCCTCTTTTAAAATTACCATTAGAGCCTGTTTGTAAGCCAGTCAAGAAAATTAGTCCCATGACACCAACAATGAATTAGAGAATCTCAAAATTGGAAGGTATCTCAGCGGTTTTCTTGTCTAACTCATACTCAATAAAGAGCTTCAATATAGTACATTCAGCAAATGATAATCCAGCCTTTTCTTTATAGCACACCATGAGGGGAACCCCCCTATCTCCCAAGGCATTCTATTATACTTTTGAAGAACTCTAATGGTTAGGAGGTTTTTTTTCTGTTCTCAAGTCTATATTTCTCCCTTTGCAACTTCCACTCACTGATCCTCCTTTTGTCCTCTAGAGTCAAGAAAAGGTATGTGGGAGTAAGTTTAGCAGCCCAGACAGTAAGCTAATTGCTAAAATGTTTTCAGGGGTTTATACCTCAAAACCCAGCAAATGCTATAAATTGTACTGACTATGTATAGTTAGGAAAGTGATGGAGAAAATGTTACTAGTAAAGGTTAAACTTAAAAATGTGTCCTGCACACTTTTTTTGGAGATCAGATTATTATTAATCATTAACCAGAATACCTCTAGGCCAAATGGAACAGGTCTTCTCCTTCTACAAAGAAGTATTTCAACTACTTGAAGATAGCTAGCATCTTTCTCATCATGATCCTCCCTCCATCCCTTGCCCCCACTAAGTTAGGTACTCCCTTCAACTGATCAATCAATCAATAATCAATTTATTTAGAGTCTGTTGTGTGTTGGGCACTGTGTTAAGTTCTGGGGATAAAAAAGGGCAAAAGACAGTCCTTCACCTCAAGTAGCAATTACATACCAATTTTACAGCCCCATTCGAAGTAGAAATAAGGTTAATCCTGTACACCAGGATTTTGATGCAAAATGGTAAAGTTTATTAGACTCAATTTATTCACCAGCTCCATATGATCCTTATGTGGCATGAACTTAAGACCCCACATAATTATGATATTCCTAAATATGATTCCCAGAACTAAATATACACCAGATGTTGCCTGACCAGGACAAAATATAGTGGGACTATTACTTCTCTTTTTCTAAATAGTATGCCCTTCTTTTAAGGCTAAAATTACATTTGCTTTTTTGGCTAGGTATGCATTGATATGTTGTGTGGTTGTTATTGTTGTTGTTGTTGTTCAATCATTTCAGTGAAGTCCAACTCTCTGAGACCCCATTTGGAATTTTCTTGGCAAAGGTGTGGGAATGGTTTGCCATTTCCTTCTCCAGTTTATTTCACAGATGAGGAAATTGAGGCAAACAGGCCTAAGTGACTTTCCCAGGGTTACAATTAATAAGTGTTTGAGGCTGCATTTGAATTCAGGTCTTCTTGATTCAAGGCCAGAAGTCTAACCACTATGACAACTAGATGCTACATGTGTATGTATATGTATATATAAGTGTATGTATATAGAGAGATATAGATATATGGATATATGTGTTTATGCCAAATAGAGTACATTTGACTCATATTGAGTTTGCAGTCCACAACCCTTTCTCCTTACCTTTATGAAATACAAGTTGCTGTCTAATGATGTTTCCTTTGCTCTACTACTTGTGAAATTTATCTACTAAATCTGAATATAAACTTTTACATTCATCCTATTAAATTTCCTTTTATTGGATTTCATCTTACTAGATTAGTTTGTTAAGATCTTTTTGTATTCAACTCTGTAATCCAGTGCTTTAGCTATCCTGCCCAGCTTTGTGCCATCTGTAGATTTGATAAAGAATTTGGCTGTTACTTAATTCAAGTCATTGATAAAATGTTCAACAATACAAATCCAAACACAGATCCTGGGAGCCATTCACTGGAGACTTCCTTCCAAGTTGATGTGAAACCTAAATCAATTGGCAAAATAAATTTCAAAAGCAAATTCAGTGCCAAGCTTCAAAAGTATAAGTTATATGTAACTCAAAAATGCAGATCATATTTCATAACAATAACTTTTGGATACAAGTGTATAATAAACTACAATTTCACAAAGAATTATAAATATTTTATATACAATTAGACTACACTTTTAGGCAAACTGCTCTTTTTCATAGCAAAGAAATGAAATAAAAAAACTAAAGCAAACTATTTTCAGACAATAAGAAAGAGATCTGATTTTCCTTTTTATAATTCTTTTAAAGGAAAAAAAATCTTTTAAAAGAAGGATCAATAAATGAGTCTTGCAAGCAAACTATGCATATAAATGTAGCAAAATGACCTTGACAATGCTTTATATTATTATTATTGTTATTATACAATTATATACAATTTATAATTGTATTAATATATCATTAAATTTTAAAAGTAATAGGAATATATATCTTAATGATATTTAATATACAACAAATGACTTTAAATTATATCTTTAATAGTTTATATTTCTGAATAAGAACATTCACCTCCTTCTGAATCTTAATTTTACAATCATCTAACCCATATCATCTAACCCATATCTCTTTATCCTTTCCATGAGAATAACACGAAAGAGATACTATATCAAATGTTTTACTAACATCTAAAACCCTTTATCTCCAGCTTTATAACTTCATCCAAAATGGAAATTAGGTTGATTTGGTACCCTTGGTTTTTTGATGCAAAATGGTAATGTTTATTATACATACTTGATTCACCATATCTACTTCCAAGTTGGTTGTTCTAAAATTCAAATCCATTTTCAAAGGATGAAGACTTATCTTCATTGAACACATTTCATAATGATAACAATTAGTAGCATTTACAGAGCATTTTAAAGCTTATAAAGTATTTTAGAAATTTCTCATTTAATTCTCACAACTCTAGGAGGTAAGGTTTAAAAAAAAATTTCCAGACAAGGAAACTGAAACAATCAGAGATGAAGTGGCTTGTCCAGGATTACACAGTAAATAAGTATCTGAGGCCAGATTTGTACTCGGGTCTTCTTGACTCCAGGTACAGTCTGACATTGTATCACTTCCCTTACTCAGAATCTCCTGCTAGCTCTGGAGGTAGTTTCACAAGAGTAATTCCAAACCTTGCTGAATAAGTACTTCGAAGGGCATGATTTGGATGTGGAGGTTCAGTCATGATTATGAAAAAGAATCATTTTTTTTCATTGCCATTGCTATTTGTTACACCATTTACATGATGACAGCTTGTACTTGAATATTTTAAAGCTTCTTAAATGCTTTTCTCACAAGAGTCCTGTGCATTAGAGGTAGTGCAGGGATTGGTATATTCACTTTACTGATGAGAACAATGAGACTCAGAGAGGTTAATTGCTCTCCCCTTGATCTCACAGCAAGTAGATTAAATGTCAGCATTGCCATTTCCACCCAGATCTCTTCACTGCAAATCCAAAACTATTTCTGCTACCCCATGTAACTTCTCTCCCCCAATAGATTTCTATTTTACTGTTGTTATTCTGGTGCTCTCTCACCTTTAGCACATATATGTGTGTGTGTGTGTGTATTTGTTATAAATTGTATAAGCCCAGCTGCTTATTTGTTATATATTTGTATTATCATCTGTATCTTTATCATTTGTTTTCTTATGCTTTGTTTTAGGGAAGTCTGAGGCCCAATGAGATAAAGCCACTTATCCAAAGTTCTTAAGTAGTCTAAGGCTCTTATCATCTGGTTTTATTACAGAAAATAAGAGATGACCCTACCAGCAGAAAAAGTTTGTATCCACTATGATAAAATATAATTCAATTCAATGAACATTCCTCCAAAAAAATGCATTTGCTTTGTGCAAGGCTCTGGGTACCAGGTACTAGTCCTTCCAGGGACAAATCTATCTGAGAAATCAAAAAGGGTACATCTATCAAATTAAGTCCGATAATACACAAATCAAAAAAGAAATTCTCAGGAGCAATACTATGATCAGGAGGATTTAGGGAGCAGCAGGTGATTCCCAATGAGAGAAATGGGTTTTGCTAAAAGTATTATCATACAAACCCAGAAAAATATAAATCCCTCCAGATCTAATTTCCCTAGGCCAAATGAAGATTAGCAAGGTAATTTTGTGGCAAGGTGGCTGAGGGATTCAACCATTTTCCTTTGCGTGGACAAAAAAGCCTTGGTCTTTGTCTCCTTTTTTGTCATCTCACAAAAAAAGACTAGTTAGATCTATGACCAACCTTTGATCTATGTACAAATAGATTCCACTCAAACAATCACTTCTACCTTTTATTTCATTTTGTTTTTTGGCAAAAGGGTAATAGCATTGTCTGAAAACTGCCCAATGACAGTGATTTGAAATAATGTTTTAAATAAAGTATCTCACTAAGTCTGCAAGTGAGGTCACTTTGTACTTAGAGTGCTGGTGTCAACAGTGATGCACTATGGTGATATATAATTATTACAGGAAGACATCAGAATGAGAGAAGAGAGAAAATCCACGTTGTTGTGGAATCAGTCTGTCCCCATGGCATCCAATATTCAGTCTTAAATTGTGCAGGAAAGTAGCTCAGGAGGTGTCAAAGATTCCTGCCCCATCCCCAGCGGAAGATGACTTTCTACCTTGATTTAGTATTTTCAGACTGAAAGTAAGGGTTTTCGAGGTAGTGCTGACAGTCCAGGTTCTTCAATACAAGTATATTTTATAACATTTGTGCCCACAAAAGTTCCTTTATTACTTTTCATGAAAAATGGATCAGATCAGATCAGGCTTTATCCCTCTAATAGAAGATGAATGGAGAATCCTCTTTGTTTTGTGTAGTTGTTTTCTTGATTATAGGTGTTAATAACCCTAGAAAGGAAGGAAAAAAGTATGAAGTCAAGATCTACTTCACACGTTACCATGACTGGCCTTAAGAGTCAAATCTAATTATCTGTAGTTGGCCCCAGATGCTAAAAAGTCATCCTCATAGCCATAGAAAGACTTCTTTTATATCTCCTCTTCCATCTTCCCATGAGGGAAAACAAAAAGAGCAAACTGTGGAGAGAGTATGTGGCCTGAAATTATGGCATATATTCTGTTTTCTTTGCATGTGGAGTGGACATGGAGTTGGAGTGTATAGGACAGAGAGGCTAAATCACCTTCAGAAACCATTTTTCCATATCATGAAAAGCCAAAAGGAAGGAGAACTCAGATGTACAAGCATTCAAAACTAAGCAAATAAACACCAGGAATGGATTTGAAGGAAAATGGGGGAATAGGAGGGCAGCTCGGTGGCATAGTGAATAGAGTGCTGGGCCTGGAGTCAGGAAGATCTGAATTCAATTATAGCCTCAGACATGTACTAGCAGTTTGTCCCTAGGCAAGCCACTTATATCAGTTTGCCTCAGTTTCCTTATCTGTAAGATGAGCTGGAGAAAGAAATGGCAATCCATTTCAGTACTTTCCCAAAAAATCCCAAATGGGGTCACAAAGAGTTGGACATGACTAAAAACAACTGAACTGAGGAATCAATATGTTATCCATTTGCAGTGTTACTCATCTAAAAATCAAAGTAGTTGCTGAAAGGTGCGAGTTGCCTCCTCATTCTAGCTGTTCCTTAGTTTTGCCTTGGTTAAATTGGTAGCTAGCTGGAACTTATGTGCCTTGAACAATTCTCTTGCTTGGACAGTTATTCCATTGTAACCCTTAATATATTACCATACTCCTCAATATTCCTTCATCCTTATAGTCGATCTATAAGGTCCAGACAGGGTAACTCACCTTCCTCTTCTTTTGACTTGACTTCTTTTCATGTACAATGAGGAGATGATTTCAAACCATTGAGTAAATTTCACGGTTGCTATTGGTTGGCAGGCTTCACAGCTGCAAGTTAGTGATGCCCACTTCTTCGGACCAACTTTTCCCAACTGAGAATGCCATTATTGAATGTATGGGAGGAGGGATTTAATTTGATTCTACAATAAGACAATATAATTTTTAAACAATTCTTCCTTCTGCCAGATCTCCTATGCTGATGTTAATAAGACAGGGGCATCTCAGTACCCTTTGCAGAATTAACCCAGCCTCTTCTTTTCTTGTACATCTCTTCTGATTTTCTAGGTCAAGCTGGGAACTGCCGGATTTGAGGGAAGGGAGAGTAAAAGCCATCAGTGACTCAGATGGGGTGAGCTATCCTTGGTATGGAAATACTACCGAAACTGTGACTCTGGTTGGACCCACCAACAAGATTTCCAGGTTCTCAGTCAGCATGAATGACAATTTCTACCCCAGTGTGACATGGGCTGTCCCCGTGAGTGACAGTAATGTTCCACTGCTGACGAGGATCAAGAGGGATCAAAGTTTTACCACCTGGCTAGTGGCCATGAACACAACTACAAAAGAGAAGATTATCCTACAGACCATCAAATGGAGGATGAGAGTGGACATTGAAGTGGATCCCCTGCAGCTTCTGGGGCACCGAGCCCGATTGGTGGGCAGGACTCAGCAGGAACAGCCTAAGATCCTGAATCGAATGGAACCCATTCCCCCCAATGCACTAGTGAAGCCCAATGCCAATGATGCCCAAGTCCTCATGTGGAGACCCAAGCGAGGACAGCCTCTGGTTGTGATACCTCCTAAATAGAATATTATTGTGTGTCTGGTACACACAACCAAGGAGTGGAATGATGCTGTCAGGGCATAGTGTGAACAAAAACTGATATTCTGAGCCAAAGCAGACCTCTTGGGTTTGCCTGCCTTTGCAGCCACTAGGGAAAAATGGGGTTGCGCTTCAGGCAGAGGAATCATATTCCCTGGGAAGGTCCCTCCTTATTAAGGAAAGGAAATCACTGATCTTATGGACTTCCTGTGATGTATCCTGTGGGTAGCCATACTTCAGGGCTGATTAAGGAGGCTTCCTTTACCAGAACAACTGAACTGAATCCTTTGCAGTGAGACACAAGGAATGAAAACACAATTAATCAGTGCCTGTGGCAAATGCTGCTTCCCAACCATTAGAAGTGGAAATGGAAAACATCCATACCAGGTGTTTGTAAGACATAACAGTCCTGATGACTGATCAGAGGGTGTTGTGAAATGGGGATTGAAAGTTGGGTGGTAATGGGGTGGGAAAAAACTTACAAAAAAGTAGGAGGAGTTGTTACCGTATTTATACCTATGCATTTTAATTGATAATCAAGTGGTCAACAAGTTCATTGGAATGAAAGGAATGTTTACAAAGGGTGCAAATGGGAATGTTGTGGGAATGTGTTCTAAACTGTGATGAAGCTCAGTCTGCATAGGACTGTCCTAGGTGCTGAAGCAAAGTACAATGTGAACTGCCAATGGTTTCATCTATATTCCTCTTTCCAATAATTATTTATTCAGAATAATTTTAAGTCTAGTATTTTGCATGCATAGTTCCTGTATTCCACAGTAGCTATGATATCTGGAGCTTTCCCCATATCATCAGTGAAATCCAAATCCATCTCCTTTACAACCGATTCTTTCCCTCCACACTACCAGCCTAACTCTTCGAAAAGAAAATCATTTTAAGTGAATGATGGAGCCACAAATCCACTTAAGGATTCAAGAGCATTTCAACAAACTTGATTAGTATTTCCTTTCCAATTGTTTAGCATCCAAATGGATGACAGATCCTATGGGATGCATATATCAGAATGAAATAATAAAACTACATGCAAATTCTGCAAATATAAATGCACTATATATGCATATGTAGTACACATGTTATATATTCATATGTGTGTATATATGTATGCTCCATTTTATAATAATTTCAAATAACTTTTCAATGGGTATTGGTTAAAAATATGGCTTATCACAGGTTTATTAAAAAAAAACAATTGTCTGCAACCATTCATCAGACAAAATCAGCATTTTAGAACTGGGAGAAACTTTTCAGAGATTACTTGGGCTCTTAGTTTTGAAATCTTGTATTCCAAGAATCAGATAATTTAAAATGGTGGGCCATTCACTCTTAAACTACATCAATATGAAACATGCTATTGTCCAAAGTGATTCCATCCTCTACTGTCAGAAAATTTTGTAGCTTTCAAGGCCTCCTAATTTATTTCCCTTCACGCAAACTAGAAACTTAGCTACAAAGGAGGCAAATCATGACATTGATGATAGCTAGTGGAGTCCTCATTCAAAATATTTAACAAATTTTCAGCTTAAAATATTCATAATGCCCTGCCCACAGCCCTTGTGAGCTCCATATTTTGGAAGGAAGAAGGTAGGATACAGAAAGGTTCTAAAAAGTTTGTAGATAGATAAGATTCCAATGATCAATTCATTGATGGTAGCCACTACTGTCATATTGAAAGATCTGCCAGCACTTAGTTGCAGGAGTCTGAAAGAGTATATTATAAATATTAGTGGAGAAACAAACAGATTTTCTACTTGTGTTAAAAATGATACGTTTTATTTCCTGTAGACCAATTATTATTGTCATGAAAGGGTTAAGTAATTTGCCCAAAATGAGTGAGGCAATTCCTCACTCCTAAAATTCTTGATTTTTAACCCTTCTACTCTAACCACCAGGTACAATTTAATAGATTAACTATTGACAGTAAGCAGATCTATTTATAACTAACACAGTAATGATCCACCAATGAGTCACAGAAGACCTGAAAACATTCCTCTTAGAAATAATTTAGTTGCTGCATTTTTTTCTCCCTCTTTCCTTTCCTTTTCTTCCTTATTTGCTGTGGAAAGATTGCCTAAAGAAGGGAATATTCATGGTTGGAAAATGGATTTATTCATTTCTTACTAATATCAAAATCACCAGCCTGAAGCAAGAGTAGAGGCAGTATGGTATAATGAAGAGAGCACTGGGTGGATTCAAAAGACTGAGATTCTAGTCCCAGTTCTGCTACTGATTTGCTAAGTGGCAATCATTTTGTCTTATTTTTCAAATTTCCCACCTGTAAAATGGGGAGATTGAATTAATAAGACAAAACTAATCTCTCCAGTTCTATCATTGCCAAATTCCTAGTTTGATGTAGTAGAGGTAAAAGATTTAGAATTTTTTAAAAAGACAAACCTGAGTTAGAATCTCAATTGTGCTAATCAACAGCTATGTAACTTTGGGCAAGTCAATTAATTTCCCTAAGCCTCAGTTTCTTCATTTGTAAAACTAGAGGAATCAACTAGATGATTCCCAAGGTCTCTTCTAGCTCTAAATATATGATCCTATGATTTTCTCAAATATCACCATCATGGGGGTTCTGATGTCAATCCTAAAGGCAGACCAGCATACCTAAGATTTTTTTTCATACTGAATATTCTGGGTGCCATAGAACCAATGAGGAGAATCTATTATATAATGTTTAAGAGCATAAAACTTTAAGGAAATCAGGTTAATGAGAATATGAATTTTGGAAAAGAGATGAATGTGAATCATTTGCATTACAAAAGTATTCTTTGCTTTATTGAATCTTATTGAAAGATTCACCACAGGGTTTTTTTTTTAATTTATACAAGTTCCCTTCTATATTTAAAATTGGATTTAATTTATGCAAATTCTCTTTATCCTTTTTTCAGGAATTAATCTATTATTTGTGAAACATGGCAGAATACATTGTGAACCTGAGCATTTTTCTTAACCTCACACTTTTCAAAGTTCTGAAACAAATTTTCGAAGTAAAAAAAAATGTTAGTCTGGCTTCATCGAGCTTTTAGAATTGAGAGAGCACTTGGAAATCATCTAATTTATGCCCTCATTTTTAGGTGAAGAAACTAGGTCCCTGAGAGATTAAGAACCTTTTTCAAACATCATGTCACTAGCCAGTTAGTGGCAAATCCAGGAAGAGAAATCAGCTCTATCACCACAATCCTATTTCCATTATCTTACACTGTCCCTCATAACAAGTCTGATGGATTCTGGGAGATAAGGTAATAATGAAATGAAGATAAATGAGCTTAGACAAGTTGAGCAGAAAGATGTTAGTTTTCATCATTATCATCATCATCATCAGGGGTTAGAGGTAAAGTCAGAAAGACTTTAGAAAGGCTACGTCTAATACTTACTAGTTTTGTGACCCTGGACAAGTTAAAGACAAGCCTCTCTGAACCTCAGTTTCCTCATCTGTAAAATGAAATTGTTGGTTGGACCAGATGACCTTCAGTTCTAAATTCATGATCTCTAAAAATATCAAAGTCAGATAAATAATAGGACTATAGAATATTTGAAAGTTAGCAATTTTCTATTAGGAAGTAATTCTTTCCCCTTCTGGGTACCCTGGCTCATTAACTCCCAGCAAGTCAAGATTACATCCATGAAAGGATATTTTAATGAAAGAAACAACTACCTCAAAGTAATAATAGCTAAAATGTATACAGAGGCTTGAAAAATAACTTACAAATATTATATTATTTGATCCACATGACAATCCTGAGAATAGGTGCTTTCTTTATTCTCATTTTACAAGATAAGGAAACTGAGGTAGATAGAGATTATGTCTGGGGTCATATAGCTAGTTCTGAGTCCAGATCTGAACTCAATCTTTATGATCCCAATCTGGTATTTTAATAAGTTGAACCATCTAGTTGCCTCAAAGCACTCTGGAGCTTACAAAGCACTTTTTTTTTATGATATCCCTGTGAAAAAGACAGTGCCAGTATTCTCATCTCCACCTTACATACAAAGAAATTAAAGCTCAGAGAGATTAAGATATTTCCACATGATTCCACAGCTAGGGGGATTCAAGATTCAAACCCAACTCTCCTAACTCCAGCTCAAATTCAGATTGCCACCAGGATTCCATTCAGGCTTTCTTCCCCTGGAGTATGGCTGAGCCCCAACCTAGGCACTGCTGGTTTGGAGTTACAGATTCACAGCCCTGGTGAGTGGCAATGAGAAAGTCTTGGCACCATGGTAGTATTCATTTTCCAAGTAAATTGAGCATAAGATTCTTTTGCCTTATGTCTCTATCTATATTATCAGTCAGATCATGTCAGAGAAGTTTATTGCCCTATTGCATAGAATCATAGAGCTCGAGGGACCTTAGCCCTCTCCTGTTCCCTATTTATCAGAAAAGAAAACTGAGGAATATGGAGGCTGTAAGTGCCTGTGATCATGGCTAATTAGTAGCAGCACTGGGATACTTTCTGGTATTACTCTAGAGATTCTGGTATATCTCTAGAGAGCCCTGTGTCTATAGAGAAATATTAATTGAACTTTTCTACCTTATCCCTATTCCCTATCTGGGACAAACCTGCTTTAAATTTTCAGTCCTCAAACCTTCAACTGCAAATTGATTAGTATCAAATCTGGAGACAAGCTGCTCATTCCTTTTACCAAAAAGAAAAAAGAAATATTGCTATTTAATCCCTCCATCTTCTGTTTTGAGATATGCTCTTCATATAATTTTTTGCTGTCATTTTTTCTCATAATGAGTTCAAGCTAGATGGATTAGGTGACTTCTTATTTTAGCACTCCATTATTTTGTAATTTGGGGCCATAGTAGGTCGATTAACTATGGAGTAGAGGAAATAACAAGGGCTTGGCATCAGAAGTCCCCAAACCAATCTCTGGCTTTGTCATTTGCCAGTTATACATTTAAACCATTTGGCTTTTTTGAACTTTGTTTTCTTCATTGATAAAAGGAAGGTGATAGCATTTACATCAAGGCTCTCACAGGGTTGTTATAAGAGAAATTTGCAAACCTAGAATACTCTGGAGATAGGAATTGTGATTATTTATCCATAGCTCATATTTTCCCTCAGTCTTTTCAAAAGTCATTTTTAAAAGTACTTCCTACTATGCCAAATCCCAAGCCAGCACTGGAGGTGACCTCTCATGGACCAGCACTGTGATCTAAATAAGAAATGGCTATGGGCCAAAAATCATCCTTTAAAATATCAAGTTTCTCTTTCATATTTGATTATGGCTAAAGAATGGGAAGAAATTGGGGGAAAAGAAGGAAGTGAGAATGAGGAGATAACAGAAGCTATCCTGGTATCAATGAAAGTACATGGATTTGAAGTAGAGGACTTATGTTCAAACCCTCCCTCTGCTACTTACTAGCAGTAACTTTTACCACATTCTTTCTCTTTTTCTAAACCTTAGTTTCTTCATTTGTAAAATATATTTGACTAGATGACCTCTAACATCCCTTCAGATCCTAAAATCCTGCCTCTGTCATTGCAGTTCACTCAATTTTTCTATGGCTTTAATGAGCATATGAAAATAAAAAGAGTAGGAAGTGAACACATCATAGTAAGAATAATGCTTTCATGCAGAATGACTTTGCCATCCCCAAAAGGTAAAATATGGGTAAAACAAGGCAACATCCTGAAGCTTCCTTTTACTACTCATATAGTAAACATGGATAGTAAAGCCTATATACATTTCCCTTCTTTCAGATTCATTTTCCTCAATTATAAAATGGAGGGCTATATGGCTTCTGACATTCCTTCCAGTTCTAATCTTCTTGGACTCTATAAAATGAGGTAACTGAGCTGGCTAATGCTCTAGGAGTCTTTAGGTAGAGTCATGATCTAATAAATGGGGGTGGGGGGATCTGGTCTCTCAGTCATCAAACACCACACACTCCCCAAAAAGGAAGGAGGAAAAGAACAAGAAATGTTGCTCCTGAAGTAGAAATTCCCCATGGCTGAGCAAAAGCCCTGCTGCCACTGAGATCCCAATACAGCTGAGAGCAGGCCGAGTCAGCTAGGGAGGGAGACAGGGGAGAGAGATAATGCCTTTCTTAGGTTCACTTGGCATATAGAGCATCCCTTTGAGAGCTGAGGGGACAATTACATATCAACCAAGAGGGCTCCCAACTGGGATACAAACAAAGATGTAAACATATGCACACATTCACCCTTCAAGCTGAAAAGAAAATTAATCAAAACCTGATGAACGGCTGAACTCTATAATTAAGCCCAAACGATCCTCACATAGAAAAGGAGCTGAGTGAGCAAGCTTGGTGCAAGGCAGTTATTTTTACTTCAAGGCCTCATTGCCGTTAATGCTTTTTGAGTCCTTGAGCACATCTGGTTCCAGTCTCCTTGGTAGAAGAATACCTACCCTTCAGGGACCTTCAGTGAGTCTTGAGGGTCTGAGCAGCATATTTGGCCATGGAATGAGCTGGCTCAGGGGAATCTCCCTCACTCAAGGTCTTGAAGCAAAGACTGAATGAGCACTTATCTAGTATATTGTGGTAGGAATTCTTTCTCAGATATGGGATGGAATAGATTGTGGCTGCAAATCTCAAATTCTGTGATTCTGTATTACTGGGATCATAGGTAAGGGCCAAGTCCAAAGCAATTTGTCCATTCCCTGCAGTCTGTTGGAAGAATGTCTGCCTGAAAATAGCCAGTAACAACAGCTCACTTTCATGTAGAATGAATAGTATTATGGTTATCTCATTCAATTCCCACCACCCCCTGGAAAGTCTGGATTATGTTATTGTCCCCATTTTACTGATGAGAAAACTAAAAATTGATTCAGTTAAATAATTTGCCCAAAGGCAAGTCCTTGAAAGCTTGCCCAGTTCTCAAAGCTGGAGACAGGATTGGGACCCAGATTTTCTGAGACTCCAAATTCAGTGTTCTTTCCATTACATCATGCCTCTTCCCAAAGTAAAAAGAAGAGCTATGCTGTTTTCATTGGAAAGACACTGAAGGATTGTGGGTCAACTTGTAGCTACAATAAATCTTTATTATAAAACAGTTCCCTACAGCATGAACTCACTTATTCTGAGAATCAAATCAATCCCACTTATCCTACATAGTGAAAATGTATGCATTTCTTCCTATAACACTGGGAGTTGCTTTCTCTGTGTCTAGTTGCTGTGAGAGCAATATTATAACGGAAATGAACTTGTGCTGGGTAAATACAATCTTTACCCTGTGTCCATAGAAAGTTTCTTGCCAGCTCACGCTTCACTTGAGAAACAGGCACATAGATAGTAAATGCAATTAAAATTGTGTACTCTGACTGCCCAATTTCATTGCTCATGGAGATTACAAGCCTAGTAACCTTAACTGTTTCTAGGAATCACTTTGATTTGGTGGAATAAGTTCTCCAAAAATCACTGGGCACCCATGCCTGCAGATGACTCCCTGGGAATGACTAGAGCATTGCCATATGGGTAAGAAACACCAAAATATGTTTTGCCCTTCATGAAGACCCTACCTTCCTTGGAGAAGTTGGTTCCACAGCCGACCCATCTTTCCTGCTTTGTCCACAGGCCATTGTCCCTTGCTTTAGACACATGCTCCCTATTAAGAAGCCAGTTCAATATGCTTTCATGAGGAACCCAACCTCCATCACCACTTTACTACTTTACTCAACCCCATTCAGGGTCCCTGTGAGAACATGACAAGAAGCTATACTCAGGGACTCCTACCTTTGAGGATCTCTGCCTAACATTATAGGGAATAATCTTATTAGGCTATTCCAAGAAGCATTTTAAAAAATAAAGGAGTCTTGTGCTAGATCTTCTAGGCCCATCTCTTTTGCTAACTAGGTCTGAGACCTTAAGCACAGGACTGTACTTCTCAGTGCCTCAGTTTCCCCATTTGCTAAATGAAGATCAAAATACCTTCCCTGTCTATTTCACTGTATAGTTGTGAAAATGAAATCTGTAAAAGAAGGTACTCGAAACAAAGTTAAAAGGACTATGGCAATAATATCTTTAGTGTTCTTGTTATTATGTTACTATTGTAGAAGGTGCCCCAAAAGTCTTAGTGCACTATTAAGCTTTTAATTCTTTAAAAAGTCTGTGATCTCTAAACACATTCAAGTCAGATTAGCAATAGAGGTATAATCCTTCCATGGATGTAATTGACTTGCTGGGAGGTAATGAACCAGGATGCTAAGAAGGGGGAAAGATTTACTTCCTAATAGAAAAAATGCTAACTTTAACATATTCCATACTTTTTAGCTTTAATAGTTTAAAATTGCACTAAGACTTTTTGGGGGGACACCTTGTATTACCAACTCTGGGATAGATCAATAGGCATATGTCACGTTCTTTTAACAATCTATAGAAGTTTTGTGTTAATTTATCTTATGGTTAAAAAAAAATCCTTCTCCATACCTAAGAATAGAGAGTCATTAGATTAAGCATGGGGAAAGGTAGTAGAAAGAACACCAGATCTGAAATTAAGAGGACCTGGGTTTAAATTCCAGTCTGACTGTGATGGAATCAGGCCAGTCATTTCCTTTTTCTGATTTCTTCATCAGTAAAATGATGAGTTTGGCCTTTGGGAACCCCTAAAATCCTTTTTTAGCTCTAGGACTGTGATCCTGTAACACTAAAAAATTCTCAAGCCAATGTTTGATATCCTTGAGTGAATAACTAACTGCCCTAAGCAAAAGGAATAAGGAGTAGAGAAATGAGAAAGCCTATTTATTATGACTTACAAAGACAAAAAAAGCAGGTGTAGAAAATCTTGTGTGACATGACAATGAGCAACACTGTTAAGAACTTCCCAGAGGCATCTTCGAAGAGAGAGGAGTCCTGAACTCTAGATTTGTGTCAGAGTTGAAATATCTGCAGGATTCACTTAATTTAAACCAAAGTCAATAAGGGACCTATGGCTTTACTCTCTAACTGTTGTTTAGTCATTTTCACTTGTGTTCAGTTTGGGGTTTTCTTGGCAAAATTACTGCAATTGTTTGTCATTTCTTTCTCTAGCTCATTTTACAGCTGAGAAAACTGAGCCAAACAGGGTGAAGTAACTTGCACAGGGTCACACAGCTAGTACTATCTGATGTTGGATTTGACTTGGGAAGATGTCTTCCTAACTCCAGTCTCTATCTACTATGCTACCTAACTGCTCCTTACTCTCTTGATCCAAGGGAATAAATGAAAAAATACAAGTTCTTAGAGTATGGTTCCAAGGTCCTGTGCAGTTTCTAATGGAGTGGGGGAGAACCTAGCTATAGAAGTCATTATTTCCCAGCAATGTTTCTATTCCCCTTCACCTTTCTATACCCCACAATAGGTTAGTCATATTCTTTAGTCACACAGAATTTGATGGGGCCTTAGTGAACCACATTAGTGTTTGTCCAGTGTCAACTGTCCTCCCCTGCAGCTATATTTTAAAACTCAGTACTCTGTCCTAAAAGGGATTAGTTTGTTTGTTTAATTGGAGGGTAGTCCATTATAGAGACCTTAATTCCTCCTTTACATATTCAAAGCTGAAACAGGAATGATGGAAGTACCAATCCTTCATGCTCAGGTCCAGATGCAATCTTGGCAAACCAGAGAATTGTAGTTGAGTATCTAAAGGAGACAACTGCTGGATAATGAGAAATAGAGAGAAAAAGCTTACTACTATAAGTGGGAGGAAAAGAGGTCCAGAAGATATATAGTCCAGAATCCACTCGGCTTTATCACCTATCAAACAGGATTAACGAGACATATGGGGATAAGGTTCAGAAAACGACAGGGAAGAGAGTAAGACTCAAAATGTTTCATTTCCTTCACAGTGCATGGCACCTAGGGGATGCTTAATAAAGACCTGTTAAATAAATTAATGCTCATTCGCTATAATCTGTCTGGTCCAGCACAAAGACATGATAATAAAGAGAAAAGCAAATCCCTCTGTATAAGAACAGGTCAGATGTAGCTATTGACTTAACCTGTTTAATGCCAAAATGGGCCAAGGAACCACATCACATAGGTTTTAGAGGTCAGAGGTTTTAGAATTGCTAAGTACCTTAGAGGTCATCCTATTACATTTTACCAATGAAGAAAATGGGTATTTAAGTGAGATATTTAAGAGACTTGCCCAAGTAATGGATGTGTGAGATGCTGAAGTGACATAAGTGACTTAAAGACATAGTAAAAATTGATTTTTTTTTATATTATCACTCCTTCATTCTCCTCTCTTTCCTGATTCCTAACTTCCTCTCGACTTCAAAATCATGCTTCTTCTGCTATCTAATCCTAGAACTATCCTGGTCTATTTAATCCTAGAACTATCCGGAGCCTCCTCATCCTAGTACATTCAACCATTTCTGCCACTTTCTTTTCCCAGAATATTCTTGTTCTGCAAAGCTCAGTCCCCTTCTCCCATTGGTGACTGCCTCCTGAAACCTCCAATTGGTGAAGGGATTCTCATCTAATACTCTCTCCTACATTCTACTCTGAACCCTAGAACTTAGAAAATGTTGACATAGCCCTTTCACTCTTTTACAAAATTGGCTGCTCTATCTTTGCTCCCTACTCCTTCTTAAGGAGTTCCATGAAGGTCAATATTATGAACAGGGATCCCCCCTGAAGGGATTTCAACAGGGCACTGTGAAAAAAAAATTTCATAGCCACCCCTGTGGTAATATTTTCAACAAATCTTTGAGAGAAACAGCCTGGCTATTTCTTCCATCTGTTTTTGTCCCTATCTCCACCCTTCAAACCAATTAGGATATTCCATCATGCAGACTCGATCCAATGAAATGTTAATTGGAAAAATAACAGGAAAGATAATGCATACACTTCAGGCTGAGAACCATTTCATTAAATTGGATTTTGAAATCAAGACAGCCAATTAAATTATTTCCCACTTCACTCACTCACGTACCAGAAACTGTGGAAAGCTATTACTTTTAATTAATTAGTAAAGAAAAGAAGGATTCTGCATCAGCATATCAGATGAATGGCTACTGTGAATACTGTTCCATCTCCACACAGACATATACTGGTGGGCACACTGTTGCACACAAACATAAAGGTTCTGTTTTCTGTGAGTTGGTTCTTCTTTTGACCCACCCCCATTCACACAACTGTGAAAATAGCAATGAGTCCAAATACAATAAGAAAAGATCTATTTCCTAGAATGTCTCCCAGAAAATGACCAACATTCAATACCACTATCTTTCACTATCAAGCATCATAAGATTTTTTATGACCATTCATTTGATAAACTTATTCATTTCTAGAATTATAGCTGGAGGGGACCTTAATATTTTTGTCTAAATCTCTCACTTTATAAATGAGAAAACTGAGGTGCATAAAGATTAAATAAATTGCCCAAAGGAACACAAGAAGTGGGCACTGATGCCTACTGTGTCAAGAGCAGAATCAAAATCTGAGAAAAGATCTCTGAGCTCAAGGAGGCAATGAGGTGGGACAATAGGCAGACACTGGGCCTGGAGCCAAGAAGATGTGTTCAAATTTGGCCTCAGACATTTAGGAGCTGTATGACTGTAGACAAATCATTTAACTTTGCTTGCCCCGGTTTCCTCTTCTGTAAAAACCCCTCTCAAGGTTGAAATAATAATTGCAAAGCATTTAGCATAGCACCTGGTATATATTAGGTGCTATATAAATGTGTATTCCCTTCTCTTACTGTCAAGTAGGAAGATGAGACAAAAACAAAGCTGATAATACTAATATAAGCTAATAACACTCAAGAACATTGACTAAATTCATTAGAGAGGTACAAAATGAAAAACAGTACTGCTTTTTAAGGAGCTCCTCAGTTTCAACTAAGGCATTGGTGTCTAGCTCAAATAGAAATGAGATTACTAAACAATATAGAAATGTTCTCACACTCACATATTGGAGGAAAAACATTAACATTATTTAAGCTTTATTGTATTTTATTTTAATTGGGTTTGAACTTGCTAGCAGCACGTTTAACACTTCTGGTTTAAAAGAAACAGGGCAGAGAAAAGATTATATACGGGCTTTGTGACCCTATTCATTCAGTTGACCCCTGGTTCCAACCCAAAGAGTGCCACAAATCTGATCAATCTCAGAGCATCCTATGATAGGGGCTCCACCATTCTACCCCCTTCTGACCAACTCTGGGAAGTTGCTGTTACTAATTAAGACCATATAGCAGGACATCCACTGTGCCATTTTCTAAAATGCATTTCAGGTATCAGGGAGTCCTGGTTCATGCCTGTTGTCTTGACACACAGGGAAGTCTTAGTTGACTTTTTAAACAGTTGAGCTTCATCAAGGCTTAATTGGATCAATTATGCAAGAGCACCTGCTAAGTCAATGGCCTTCCCAGATCTCTTCCTGCCTCAGAGACTTGCAAGAACAAGCCGGAACTGTCTGGTACTACCACTTGTTTCCCATAAAGGTTAAGAGATCACAGCAGCGAATCATAGTGTTGTGATGGTCCTTAGAGGGTCACCTAATCCAACTCCCAAAAAATTAAGGCCTAGAAAAGTTAGGTGATTTGTGCATAGTCAGATCCAGGATTCAGCTCCTCTGAAATTTAATATTTCTTCCACTCCATCTCAGCCATACATTCCTATGCTGAATTTTCCTTTAGGAATGGAAGGTCATTGGTCAAAAACTCCTTTCTTAACACCCATTTTATTTGCATTTTTCCTTGTCCATATACAGGTCTCCTGGTAGGACAAGGCAAGTCCAGCCAACAGAACCACATGGCAGAAACTAGCAGGATATAAATGAGAAATGGCCTGTGGCTCTTGAAGCTGAAGCCCTGGACAGATGCTTCCCTGCTTAAAAAATATAGTGCCATCCAGCCTCCCACCTCACCACCTTCCCATTTCTGGGACAAGATGCTTCCCATCCAACCTAATCCTGCGGTGCCATGAGAACTTTGCCATTGACTTTCTGGGTGTCAATTGGAATGGTCTGCCTGGAGCTGTGCCTGCCAAGTCTATGTCTTGCATAGAGAGATTAACTTAATCTAAACAGAAAATCCATCTCCCCCCTGCCCTGTGGTGAACCACTCCAGGGCCCAAGATTTGGTCAAATCAGACTTTGTGGCACTAGCCACCAGGGCTCTGACTCTTGCCTTTCTGGTTGGCTGCTGTTCTGCCTAGTTCAGCTTAGGGTGAAAAGCAAAGGGAACATTTGTGTATTCCCTCTCTCCTTTCTTCCCTTCTTTTCTCTCTGTCCCCAACCCCATCCCTGCTGAATATCAACCAAGAAGGCAGGATGTGGTCAGCTACTAGTAAGCATTTTTTCAAGGCATCCAAAGACATTTCCATACAAGAAAGGCCAAAGGAAAGGAGAGGTAAATTTCCTCTGGAAAGCTTTGCCACAAGGACCAAGTAAAATTCAATTACCAAGGAAGAAGCTTCAGAAGTTACAGAAAACCAAGCGTGAGCAAGCAGGGTCTCCTTGATGTTGGCAGTGGAATGAGAGGAGAACTACCCAAAGGAATCATCATTTATTCATTCATTCATTTGTTCATTTTTTGGCTTTGATATTTACATATGTACTTTTTAAAAGTATGTACTTGTTGTAAACTGAAAAGCTGTCTTCCATTTTTGAAATAACTAGTTTTGGTTTTAGCCACAGGATAGGGAAATACAATCTTTGGAATCACAGAGAAAAGTCATAGGCTCCAAAGACCCTTGAGGCCATCATATCCAGTCCCTACATTTTACAAACAAGGAACAGGAGGTCATTTCCCAGGATCATGCAAGCAGGAAGGGGCAGAGCTGGTATTCAAACCTAGGTTCTCTGATTCCAAAATCAGAGCTCTTATTAGCACACCGAATGCTCCAAAAACATTCTTTCCAAGATTTAAATTCATCCCATCAAAAATCCTTCTTCTCCCTTAGAATGTTAATTCCAACTCGAACCCTAATTTTGACTCTATCATGCAGATGGTGAAACACTTACGACCATTTTAGAAGTTAAAATGTAGCTAGTACAATCTTGGATGAAAGGACCTCTAAAGTTCCTTCCAAATTTAAATCTAGGCTCTTCTTATCACAACCTCTCCTTTTATCATTGAGGAAACTGAGGCCCAAGGTGGAGGGAGGGTGATTTGTCAAAGGTAGCACAGTTAGTGGCAAAATCAAGACTGGAACTCAGGTCTCCTGAGCCAGTCCGGTGCTCTCTCCATTACCTCATACATCAAAACCTTTACTGTCCTATCCATTTTCACTTCTAACCCTATGGAACATTGGGTTAGAAGGTTGCTATCAGGTTCCAAGCTACCAGTTAAGGATCTAGGTTCCTTGTTACTTATTTTCCATCCTCCAAAGGTCCTTCAACTCCAAGATCTGATGTTTCCTTAAGTATTAAGAATAGGACTGTGGAATAAGTCAATTGGAAAAAGAAGGAATTATTTTTACCCTTCCTCCTACTCTATTCTCCTCATTAAATCTTCCCCCATTCCTTAAATCCAACTTGCAGCAGATTTCAAAGTAGAGGGACAAGAGAGTGTGGAGTATTGGGTTTATTTTTTTCTTACATTAAGAAGACCAGGACCAGCCATGCTGCTTCAGATATTTACAGCAATCTTCAAGTATTTGAAGGGTTGTCATATGGAAGAGGGGTTATATTTGATTTACTAAAAGGCAGGACTAGGCACGATGAATGGAAATTGCAGAAGGGCAGATTTAGGCTTAGTTTAAAGGAAAACATCTTATAATTAGAACTATTCAAAAAGAGAATAGAATGCCTTCAGGAGAGATGGATTTCCCTCACTAGAGATCTTCAAGCAAAGACTGGGTAATCATAAATTGGGGTTGTAGTAGAAGGGATTATTGGTCAGAAACAGGTTGGACTAGATGTCTCCCACAGTCCTTCCAAACTCTGAAATTCTAGGATACCCAAAAAGAACCATCAAGCCACTCTTGGTCCACATACAAGAGCTCCAAGAGCAGAAATCTACCAATCCCAGTAGGTTCTCATCCCAGATCCCTCCCCACTTCTTTATCTCTGTCACCATGACTAGATTTTAAGACTCCAAAATTTTTGGGGGGGAAATTCAATATTGTTCCACTATCCCTCTCTAAAATAAGTCTTCCTATTTCTCATGTCCTGGGCCTGAGACTTTCCTTAGGAGTGTCCTATGCGAAATCCTAAATCGCACTTGAGGAAAGAGAAACTATTGCCAAAAAGCCAGTAGTCATCAAGAGATCAAAGATATTGGTGTATTCCAATATTTGTTGGTTGACTAAATGGTATCACTATAGTCTTCATAGGTATGGAGAGTACCCTTTTGTATATATTAAGGGATATATTGTCCATATCTATAGGCACACAGTTCATTTGAAATGGAATCCCAAATAGAAACAATTCACAACTTTCAGCATCTCTTATTCATTGAATTTTTACCATTCTGTAGTCATAATGAATATACATGAACTCTGGAATCCATATGTATATATACTCAGACTATTGTGATATATACAAAAGCTTATCATGAAGTAGGCAAAGTTCTCACTGATACTTGATAATTTCTCACTTTTCCCTAACCCTCCACTAGTAGTTATACTTTCAAAATGTTCTCCAGCTATCCACAGGTATAAACTATCTTCTTTTATTCCTCTATTCCATTTCAATCAGGCATATTTTTCCTATATACCTTTCTATGCTATAGATCCTCACCAAGGTCAAAACTTACCTCTTTGGTCTCCTATTCCCTCCAAAAGTTGATTGTCATTATGTGCCAACTTGAACAACTTAATCAACGGCTCTTCCATAAGGTCTTAGTGGGTGCTAATAGGCTGAATTATTATGCCTCCTAAGTAAACACATCATTTAACCCAGATCTCCTAGAAGTTATGCCTTAACCCAAAAGAATGACTAATGGTAGACTTTTCAGGCACTTTAGTAAACCCATAGGGAGGACATATTTAGGCAGATGAACTAATGGGAAATATTTTTAGAAAGGCAAGTTTTGAAAATCATACCAAGATGTGGACTCCCCACTCTGCCTATCGGTAGGACTCACACCATCTACACCCAAGGAAATACACATGTACTTTTCACTGTCTTGAGATTCTCTTTTCAATATTTCTTTGTTGATGCATATAAAAACTAACCAGCCAAATTAACTGAAACCTAAGAAATTTAAAGCATCAGCTTCCATTTCATTGTCTAGTAACCACTTGATTTTAACCTACTGCCTTTTGCTCCCCCTGACATCACCTGTTTTGCTTCTTTACATCTCTTCCTATCCTTTCTTTGCAATTTTCCTTTTGAATTGTGTAATGTTTGATGTTACCAAGAATGGAAGAGGAGGTTCAGAACACAAGCATGTATGTATGTATGCGTGTGCATATGTTCATGTGTGTGTGTGTGTGTGTGTGTGTGATTTTGGAGAAAAAGAAATCCGGTATTCTGCTTTAGTTTGGAGAAAACCCCAATGAAGGAAAAGATGAAAGCTGGCTTTGCAGAGTGCCTTAAAAATGACTTTAATTAGTAGGAAATTCTGACTCTTCAGTCTTTGGATGTTACAGAAACTCAAACAGATGTTGCATTTCACTTCTCTGGGATTAAAAAAAGTTAAATACAGTATGTATTCAACCAACAAAAATGTATGGTTTTTTTTCCTGCTCCAACTTGGTTCTTAAAGTTGCAGTGCATGGTTTTCTACAAAGTGCTCATAGAAGATTATTGGGGAAAAAACAATCCAAAGAACCCCTGGAATATACTGGGAGCTGGTAATTCAGGCATAACACCAAGACAGGGCAATAACAATGGACCAATGGCTATTGCAGCAATGATGAACACTCACGGTGAGAGCTGGTCTGGGAGAAAATATCGGCAGGAGAAAGAGAGAATACCAACAATAGAAATTAATAATAATAAAAAAAAGATCATGGACATGAAGGATAAAAAAAATATGAACTATGAAAAACAGAGGAATTCCCTCTCTAACTTACTGCCCTTTATCTCAGGCCTGGAACTTCAGGATTCTAAGTCATACCATATCATATAACATGTCGTGTCACATCATGCCGTGCCATGGTTTGGCATGGCATGTGACATGTAATATCATATCATACTAAGACAGTGTGCTACAATGGAAAGATTACTGAATTTGAGGTCACAAAATGTTGGTATAATACTAGCTCAGTCAAATACTGCCTTGGGACCTTGGACAAGTCAATTGATTCTTTAATTAATTTTCTCATCTGTGAAATCAGGGAATTGAACCAGATGACCTCTAAAGTCTCTTCAAACTCTGAGCCTATGCCCCCTTATTGTTATCATATCACATTATGTCATGCTATGTCATGTCATGTTATAGATTTATCACTAAGAGAACTTTGATAAGTCATGATGATCTCCAAGACACTGGGATCAGTAGTGACAGCCATAAAGCCTTGCTTGCCATCTCCACTCATCTCCATCCCTCTTTTCTTCACATACAGCTTTCCTCCTGACCATACTCCTTTCTGCTTCATCATTCCATTGTTCCAAGTGGTCTTGGAGCTGAACATATACTGCATCTGCCATTCATTACTTGACCAAAAAAGAAAAAGTGGGGAAGATTGGAAAAGTAAGGAGAAACTTTGTAAGCCTGAGTTTCTAAAAGCAGTGACAAGTTTTTCCAGTTGCTCATTTCAATTCTTCCAGATTTTTTTAATAATCAAACCCTATCCAGTCACTAGAATGTCCTGATATACTTCATATTTAAAAGTTATAAAGGATGGGGAAAAACAAGTTTATGTCCTTTCCTACTTCAGAGACCATAACTCAATCCCTTTTTTCTGGACATCTGCTTTTTCCTCCCCAACACCCATCCAAAGGCAGGACATGTCAGTGTGTCAGGAACCAGATACAACTCTGAATATATGAGCAACCTTACCCTTCTGGGGTTGCCAAGGTTTAAAAAATAAGAGCATCTATATATCCCAGTTCAAGAAAGAACAAGCAAGAGAAAGGTAAACTTGTACTTAATGTGGATTACTATTCTCAAAAGAACAAAAATTAAAATAAACATCTGAAAAATTCTGCTTATAAGAGTCATATAACACTTTGGGGATAAGGGTATGGGGTGAGGATGAAAAGGAGTACCTTTTCCGGTCTTTCTTGATTCCTGCCTCCTTTCATGGGCAGCTAAGCAGCACATGCTAGACTCTGTAGAAAGTAATTCCCAAGAGATATTTTAGAAAAAGGGAATCATTGCATCTGTTCTGTCAGATTGGATGCTTTATGTCACCCTTTCTATGAATGAACAATTTGCACTTTTACCCCCCCACGCCCTTAGTTCCTTTTTAATAAAATAAGGAAACAATCAATCTACAAAGCAATCATCACTGGACAGTGTTCTAAGTACACACATATGCGCCTACAGAATCTCAAGCTGATGTTCAATATGTGAATGAATAAGGGTGAGTGTGGTACAAGAGATAGAAACTGTGAGTATGCATAATGTTCCTTCCTCCCTGGGGAGATAAACCTAACAACAAATCTCTGCAGCAATCTGCAATATGAGATATAACTCTACAGAGGTAAATGGCTGTGTCTCTTTGATGAGTAAGTATATTTTTCCTTTAGACACCAATTCAAAGACTATTTATATATTTAACACATGTGGTGCTCATTAGGGAAGGGAGAGATATTTTGTGAGAACACAAGCATGGAGGCAGTTAGGCTGCCTGGAAAGTTAGTTTACCAAATAGCTGTGTGTGTCACAGTGGAGATAAGTTAAAGTCATCAAGAATGTGCTTTTATGACACACAATACATATCTCCCAGAGTAATTCATCAAGCTGAACTTCTGTGTTTGGAACAAAAAAAAAAAAAGGCGATACAGCATTAAGCAAAAAGGGGCTAACCAGAGCACATGGAAATGTATCTAGGCTGCATCTCAGGATCCCTAGATGAACACAGTAAAGGACTATGAATGGAGATAGTATTACGTGCATGTATGCATATGAGCCTGTGATGCTTACATGCAGAATAAATTGAAGGAAAGAAAAGGCACATTCAGGGCACTAAATGTCCAGGATTTGTGTCTCTCTTGGCTGAACACCTGTATTCCACTTATGTTGGCATCCATGGGGAAAGACAGGGCTTGTTAACTCCTTTTGTGGAAGGATATACAAATTTTAACTGGGCCGTAAATGTAGAGCTGGAAGGATCCTGAGAATCTCTCTGTTCAAAATCCCTTATTGTACAGATGAGACCCAGGGAGACACTCCCCCAGTCACACTACTGGAAAATTTCAAAATGGGATTTGAATGTAGGTCTTTCTCCTCCAGAGCTTTTCTTCTCACTATACTACACTACCTTCTGACTAAGGCAGGCCAACCAGGGAGAGGGCAGAGGTGACAGTTCTTCAGAACTTAGAAACAACTGAGCTTAGCACCTAGTTAGAAAGAATAATTTACCAAAACAAACTGCTTTGTGGGATTATTTCCAGGATTCCAGGTGAATTTGTCCTTGACTCTGCTCAGTTCACCCCAGCCACAACCTCCCAGCACATAGTCCGTTGTTATTATAGTTTAGTCATTTCAGTCAAGTTCACCTCTGTGACCCCTTTTGGGTATTTCTTTTGGCAAAAATTTTTGAGTGTTTTGCCATTTCCTTTTCTAGGTCATTTTACAGATGAGGAAACCAAGGCAAATAGTATTAAGTGACTTGCTCAGGGACATAGAACAGAGGCCAAATTTGAATTCACATTTCTATCCACTGCACCATATTAAGCACCTAGTAGGTGCTTAATAAATGGTTGATCGATTGAATGACCTCTTGTCCTAAGAAAAAATCTCAGGGGACTCTGCCCACCAAGGGCTGTTGTCCTACAGTGTCTCCCCCACAAGAGTCTGTGTTTTTAGGTCCAAGATGTTTCCTTATGACCCATCATCCTCTTCAACTCCCAATCCCCAATCCCTACACATACATTCCAACTGCTTGGCCCCAAATAAATTGTGTGTTTGTCCTTATTACCAGAATTACTAACTACACTTTTGGATATATAACAAACAGGGTTGAAAGGGGTCAAGGACTCGCTGCATTTCAGATCTTGCCTTCCTCCCTTTCTGACTCACTGAGGTTGTGTTTGCTTCAGTGAATGAAAAGATCTCACCAGTTTGAAGAACAAGTGTCATGTGCAGGTGTGAGGGATGGAGTGGAAAGTAAAGGACACAAGACTTTAAAAAAAAAACACACTTTGAAATGGCAGGTAAAGCTGTGAATTTGGGGAAAGCTTCAGGCAAAGACTCAAGTTTATAAAAGTGGTGCTGAACTGTGGTTTCTCTTTCTCTTCTCTCTTCTAAAGGGAATTCATTTTTCCCCTGAGAAAAGTATTTCTAAATAAATGTCTGTAAAACATGAATAATGCAACCTTCTCACTTCTCAGAGCAGCTGCTATGGGCAGCCTCAGAGGTACCCTAACTAAAGGACTCCAAGAGAAATTCAAGAAAATCACCAGAGGAACAGAGAGGAGCATGGCTGAAAGCACAGAAACACAGAATTATGGAATTATAAGTGACCTCCTCCAAGGAGGGGGAATTCATCAGCCCTTGGGATAGCCTGTTCCACTTTGGAACAGCTCCAGTGAGTTTGATATTGACATCTATCCCACCTGCTCTCTTTGTAATTTCTCCCAAATGCTACTGATCCTACTCTCTGGGACCAGATAAAACTTAATCTCTTTGCTATATGATAGCTCTTAAAACACTTAAGGCCAACTAACATGCTTCCACCACTTTTCTTCAAATTAAATACCCTCAGTTCTTTCATTCACTCTATATATGACATGGACTCAGGGCCTTCTACTATCCTGTATTTCCTCCTCTGAATATTGTCCAATTTGTCATTGTGCCTAGAATTGAATATAGTACTCTAGATGAGGTCTGCATGAGGGCAGAGTATAGTGGAACTCTAAATTACTTATTCCTGGAAGCTGTGCCTCTTAATGCAGCTCAAGACCCCATTAACAATTTTTAGCTTCCCATTGGTGCTGTTGACTCATATTGGGTCCATAAAATCTTCCAGATCTTTTTTCAGAATAACTATTGTCTAACTAGGATTTCCCATATTGTACATGTGATGCTGCTGATTTCTTTTCTAAGCATGGCTTCATATTTACCCATAGTGAATTGCATTTTTGTCTCAGTCCAGTGCTGTGAACTGTCAGGATTTTTTGGGATCCTGACTTTATTCCCCATTGCATTAAGTATGCTTCCTAGCTTTGTTGCATCTGGAAATTTTATGTGGATGCCTTTACTTTAAGTCATTGATAAAAATATTTAACAGAGAGTTGAGATCTTGAAATGTTTCATTAAAGACTTCCTGCTTCATTGATACTGAAACAAACTTCTTGAATCTAGCACTCCTTCAACCAGGTCTGAATTCATATACTCATCATTTAGTTCAGAGCTTGTACACAGCTCTGAGGGCTGCAAAAGACTGAAGAGTTCCTGATTGAAACCTGAGCCAGATTACATTGTAACTGGGAAATGTTTAACAAAATAAAATACAACACAATATAGATGATATTAATTTGTGGTTTAGTGAATCAGTAAGCAGTTGACAGGGGTCTGTTTCCATCTGAATTTAACACTGCTGGTCTGATTTAAATCTCTTCATCTTTTCTATAAGAGTAAGCAAAAATTTTCTTATTTGTTAGAACTTCTAGGCAGGTAGTAATTGCTGCAGCAATAACAGTGGCAATAATAGTAATAGTAGCAGTAGTAGTAGTGGTGATGGTGGTAGTGGTAGTAGTAGTAGCAATAGTAAATAGCAATTAGTAGTAGTAGTTGCAGCAGTAGTTATTATGGTGATTATATTAATAGCAGTAACAGTAATAGTAATGGTAGTAGTAACAGTAGTACTAGTAACAATAGTAGTAGTAATAGTAGCAATAGCAATAGTAGCAGTAATAGCAAATGTAATAGTAGCAACAGTAGCAGTAGCATTAGAAACAGTTTTAGTGGTGAATCAGTAGTAGCAGTTAGTAGTAGTAGTAATAGTAGTAGCAGTAGTTGTAGCAATAGTAGTTGTTGTGGTAGTGTTAGTAGTAGTATATGAAATATACTACTATATATGTTATATATATATAATATACAGTAATAGTAATGGTAACAATAATAGTTGTATTGGTAGCAGTAACACTAATAGCAGTAGCAGTTAGTAACAGTAATTGTATAGTAGTAGCAACAGAGGCAGTAACATATAGTAGTAGCAGCAGCAGCAGCAATAGTAGTAGTAGTGGTGGTGGTGGTAGTAATAGTACTAATAGCAATAGTAATAACAATAGTAGCAACAGCAGTGATGGTAGTAATAGTAGTAGTAGTTGTAGTAGCAGTAGTCATTGTGGCAATGGTGTTAATAGGAGTATGAGTAATAATAATGGTAGGAGTAATGGTAATAGTAGTATTAGTATCAGCAGTAGTAGTAGAAATAGCAGTAGCAATAGCAACAGTAGTAGTTAGTAATAGTAATTGTAGTAGCAGCAACAGCAGCAGCAGAGCAATAGTAGTGGTGAAGCAGTAGTAGCAGTTAGTAGTAGTTGTTGTTGTAGCAGTGGTAGTGGTGGTTGTGGTAGTAGTAGCAATAGCAGCAGCAGCAATAGTAGTTATTGTGGTAGGAGTGGTGATAATAGCAGTGGTACTAATGTCAGTGGTAGTAATAGTAGCAGCAGCAGCAGCAAAGGTAGTAGTAGTAGTGAAGCAGTAGTAGCTATTAGTAATTGTTGTAGCAGTAGTAGTGATAGTAGTAACAGCAACAGCACCAATAGTAATTATTGTGGTGGTGGTAGTGGTAAGAGCAATAGTACTAATAGCAGTAGTAATAACAGTAGCAGCAATAGTAGTAATAGTAGTAGCAGCAGCAGCAGTAGTAGTAATAGTAGATTTTAATATGTACCAAATTAGTAAATGCAAAGAAAATGAGATAGAGGAAGGGTAAAATACACAATACAGAATGAAGAATTTCAAAAGTGAGTATAAATAATAAGATTTACATAATGCTTTAAAGTTTGCAAAGCACTTTACAAATATCTCATTTTATTATCATAACATCCCTAGATGATGATCACAACATACATAGGTGCTATTATTATCCCTATTTCACAGATGAGAAAACTGAAGAAAGTAGGATTAAATGACACCAGAATCATGCAGTGGTTGGGTATGAAGGTGGAATAAAGGAACCAGCATTTATTAAGTGCCAGGCATTATGCTGAGCAATTTATAAATATCTCCTATGATCCTCTCAACAACCATGTGATGTAGATACTATTTACATTTTCTAATTGAGACAGACATAGGTTAAGTGACTTGCCCATGGTCACCCATCTAACAAGTGTCTGAGACCATATTTAAATTCCGTATTTAGTTTTCAGGCTCAGAACTTTGGGCACTATGGCACTCCCTGGCTGCTGTTCTGTAAGTGTCTAAGGCTAGATTTCTTCTCAGATATTTCTGATTCCCAGATCCAATGCTGGGTCCAAACACTTCCACCATTATTGGAATCATACATTTCAAGTCAAAGCTTAGCAAGTTCATAATGAAGGATTTGCACTGTGTTAAGTTTAGGATAATTCGGGGTGTGTGTATGTGTGTTTATGTGTGTGTGTTTGTGTTTTGTGTTTTGTGTGTGTGTGTTTTGTGTTTTTGACGTCACTGATACCAATAGAAGGGGATTTATGTTAGTGCTCTGAGATCTTCAGTTGAACAATGACATCAGAGCTGCCATGGTGACAGGATTGAGTTTCTGTTCTAGTTTCCCCTTTCCTTCCACCCTCTTCAGATGCTAATAAACAGTGAAAAGGCTAAAAAGCAGAAGAAAACCCAAAGAAATGGGTAACCCCTAAATTTGGCAATCAGCTGGATTGACTACAGTAACCTCCACTACATTTTTCCACGTTGGAAAAAAAAGGCTTCAATGGGACTAAAACCCAGTTTCCCTTTTGGAGTTCTTTTCTCTTGGCAATGCCCCTTAATGGCAAAAAAAAAGTCATATTGTTTTTAGCCAGGCTGGTGGGCTGTGGTTGGATCCTGGATCTGACTATTGAATATTTGTTTAGTGATACCCTAATATTGCCGCAATTTTAGAAGTGTGCAGCTGCCACCCACTTCAACAACAGCTGTGCAGCTCCAGGCCCATCAGGGTGAGCTGCTTACTCCCAGAGAAGAGTAGGCAGACCTTGTCTTACCAAGGGATTGTATCCAATGTCTCCTTCTGTTCCAATCCCTCTCCTTCAGCTAACTCAGCTAGAAGGTCTGGTTTACAGCAGCACTTCTTAATTTTTTTTCATTCCAGCAAAGAAAAAAGTGTCAGTGCAGGAGGGTCCCCCAGGCAGGGTCAGTGTACTAGCCTGGATTTTTTCTGGGAACACAGACATGAGGATCCTGTGTGTCAGGGAGTCCCATCTGCAGCATTAGAGCTGGCTGCAAGGTCACAAGCAGGAGGTGTGTGGGCTGAATTGGTCCCCAGATCACCAGCTATTGGTCTCAAGGGGTGGAAACTACAGCAAGCTTCTGCTCTGGAACCCAGCCACTTTAGAGCCAGATCAAGCAATACGCCTAGCAATGAGGCCTCTGGGAAAACCATCACTTGGTCTCCTCACCAGCATGGCCTCTTAGCTTCAGGTGCCAGTTCCACTAACTGCTTCCAATTCTGGAACACACTGAAGGGGCAACCCTGGCAGCTCCAGATTTCAGGTGTGCAAGTTGACCTGGTCTGGACACAGCAGTGATGTGGTGAGCACCCACAGAACCAGATCAGCCCTCAGAGAACCAGATCCACTCCAGTATCTCCATGGATAAAGGTCCATCGTACCACAAAAAGTTCAATACCACAGGATAACTGAACAACAATAACTCTGGGCAAATATTTACCTGAATGTCTGATTTCCCATAGCTAAAGTCTCATTCAAATTTGAGATTTCTTTCATAACTCAAAAAAAATCTTTTTTTTCACTCAAAACCCCTTTTCTCCCAAGAAATTTTCACATGACCCTGGATATGTAAGTATATAAAATAAGTATGCAAATCAAAATTTACTGATAATAAATCATAAATCTAATTTAAAATAATTTTGCTATACATGTAATTTTATCATTTATTAAAGATGAAAGCAAATTTGCATACTAATGAGATGGATGTGCTCGAAGAATTAAATCTTGGTGGAATATTTGATGCCTTTTCCTGTTGCCAAATTTTTCATGACCTCTACATTCAGTTACATGACCCTATATGGGGTCACCACCCACAGATTAAGGAGCTTTAGTTTAGAGAACCACCTTGGTGCCTCAGCAGGCATTAAGCATATTGCTTGATCCCAGAAATAGAGATAGTCAGATGGTAAGTAAAAAACTCAGAAGGGCTGATGAAGGATCACTGGATGACCCCAATCTAACCCTTAAAGATGTTGGGACTAAGGGTTGTATTGAATTCAATATTTATCCTCCATTACTCTCCTGGCCCTGTACCTGACTTTTTCTGGACTTCAAAATTATGCTATAATTATATATATATATATATGCATATATATATATATATATATAATATAACTATGTATAGAATATCTTCATTCTCCCTGATGCACCCCACTCCCACTTTTTTAAGCTCTGTGTGTGTGTTTTGTTGTTTTTGTATGTTGTTATTATTTTCCATTAGAGTATAAGTTCTGTGAAAATGGAGTCAGTCTTTTTTTCTGCAGGATTTAAATTCTTCCCACTTAATACAGCCCCTGGTACATAGGAGGCACTTAATAAATGCTTGCTTCCTGTCTTTTCTTGCCTCCTCCCTTGTCAGGGGAGCAACAAGCTGACGAGGGCTTCTTTGCTGCTGCTTTGCCTTATGTCCTCCCCTGAAATGTGACCATCCAGTTTCCAGTGGTAACTAGGTCTTTGATCACCAGCTATCTCCCGCTTCTCTTAGCTCCAGTGAGCAATTCTCCCAGCTTTAATGTGCACAGAATTGACATCTTGAAAGATAATGTGAGATTACCTTAGTCGGTGATCATTTCCCACTTCTATGAAATCAGCCTGGTAAAATGGAAAGAATATTGGATTTGTAACCAGAAGAGATCTGAATTTGAATTCTGATTCCGCTACATACTAAGCTTCACGATTAGAGATAAATCATTTATGAACTCATCTATAAAGTGACAATAATAATATTTGCACTATCTATTTCATAGGACTCTTAATCCAATTCAGTGGGTATTCATTAAATAGCTACTATATGCCAAAAACTAAACTCAGCTTTCAGAATACAAAAATAAAACAAAATAGTTTTTGCCACCAAGAAGCTTAGAATCCAGTGGATGAAAATAGAACTTCATATAGATAAATAAACAACAAAATAATATAGAGTAGGGGGTACTAACCATTGGAGATACGTAAAATTTTCTTAAAGGAATTTGTGGCATAGGGAACATGTGAAAATGTCGTGAGGAAAATACTTTTTAAACCTTGAATTTTACATAAATGTGAATTCTTAGATTTTCACAAATAGGGAGAAGGATTCTAGGTGTTAGTTCCCTTTTTGAACTCTAGGAAAACCAGTCCACTACATAAACACCTACACTTAAGTCAGTAGCACCTTGCTCATCCCAGATAGAATCTAGCCATTATGAAAGACCATGTCATGACAGGATTGAGTGTGCCTGAAATAGTCCTTATCAATCAGTCAACTGGTCTTTATTGATGTAATTACTGTCTTCAGGTATTTGAAGGGTGGAAAAATCTAGATAGATAGATAGATATACTGACATGTGTTAGATAAATAGATAAGTAGATGATAGGTAGGTAGATTACAGATAGAGAGATAATAGATATATGATAGGTAGATAGAAGGATGATAGGTAGATAAATTGATAGATAAATAGATGATAGGTAGATAGGTAGGAAGATGCATGCTGGATGGATAGATAAGTAGATGGAATAGATGAAGGATAGATAGATGATAGATAATGGATAGATAGATAATAGGCAGATATATGATAGGTAAATGAATGGATAGATAGATGATAGGTAGGTAAGTAGGTAGATAGATAGAAAGATAGATAGATAGAACATTTATTAAGCACTATATGATATGTGCCAAGCACTATGCCAAGTACTAGAGATACAAATAAAAACAAAGCAAGAATTTTCTACTCTCAGGGAGTCTACATTCTAAAGTAGAAAAAAAATATATGAAGGGAATCTGGAGGGGATGATAGAACCATGGACACAAAATGGTTTCTTGGGTGAACAGGGAAGAAGTAGAATGGACAGAAGTTTCAAAGAGGCAACCAGGTGGATTGGACTTAGTATGAGTTTAATAATGATTCTCTGGTCCTCACATCTAAAGGCCATTTATGTTACATTTTGCCACTTCTCTCAGGCTTTCCAATATCCTTAAGATGGTTGGGAATAAATGGCTCTCATCTCTGTCAGTGGCTCAAGTTCCCATTGATCCTCATTTTAAGGATCAAAACACCACAATTCCATTTAACTACTTAGCAATCTGATTAGTTTTTACAAAAGAAATGTCTTTTTTTCTTTCTTTTTATTTTTTTTTTGTTTTTTTTTCTTTTTTATGAAGCTCTTTATTTTCAAAAAATTGCAAGGATAATTTTTCAAAATTGATCTTTGCAAAACTTTGTGTTCCAATGTCCTCCCCTTCTTCCCCACCCCCTCCCCTAGATGGCAAATAATCTAATATATGTTAAACATGGTAAAAAAAAAATATGTAAATCCAATATCCAAAATAAAATTCAAGCAAACAACAAGAAAAGAAGTGAAAATACTATGTTGTGATCTATACTCAGAGATGGCTTTCATTATCACAAGATCATTGGAATTGACCTGAATCATCTCATTGTTGAGAAGACTCACATCCATCAGAATAGATCATCATATTATCTTGCTGTTTTCATGTACTATGATCTCCTGGTTCTGCTCAAGAAGTAGTTATTTCAAAGATACAGCAACATCTAGAGATATCCACCTCTCTACAATGCCCCTGTCTCTGAGATGAGGAGGGGAATTAGGATTATAGTTTATCTCAGTTCCTGAATAGCTTTAATCCTACCAAGTTCCAAGTCCAAAGCTCTCTTAGGCTTGTTTCCCAGAATTCTGGTTTCTCAGGGATTTCCTGCTGGACTACTTGCAGCTTCAGTGTATAATTCTGGGCTTAATATTAATTCAAGCATTGCTTGAACTTCTGTATAGGGGAACTGCAGTCTCTGCATCTGCCACTGGAAAAGACAAAACAAAACAGGTCAAAACTTTAACCCTATTTCTCAGTCATAGGATCCAAGGAGAAGGTATACCTTTTACTCCCCCCAATTTATGACATGGTGTCCATGCTTTTGAATAAATGAGACTGTCACCTCTAGACACCACAAGAAAGAGACAGAGATTGTCCTAGTTCGGTTGTTTAAAGAAGCAGCCTCTTCTGTCTGTCACTAATGGACAGAGGCTGCTCCTATCTGTGTGAAAAGCCAACAAGACATCTTCCCCCAGAAATAGGTCCTTGGCATTTCCCATGAATTTGCCTCCATTTAATAGTCCAGGTATCTAGCAAAGCCCTGTTAAATAAAGAAAATATCCTTAATAATTAGAGTTTTGTCAAAGCAGAAATGGGCTGCTTCTGAAAGTAGTGAACTCTCCCTCCCTAAAGGTCTTCAAGTATGAGTTGGTCAAGTGTATATTCAACTAGACAGCCCCAGCAGTACTTTCCAACTCTGCAATTCCATGTCTCTCAGTGTACCCAAAACATGTTTGATCTTCCTGGCATGAAAATTGTTCAAGAACAACAAATATGGCAGGGATCTGGAATGGACAGTAGGGTAGAAATCTCAAGGGAGAGACAATCTTAATTGCTAATCAGACATGATGAACATCCAAAAAATTAACAGTGGGCTAAGAAAATTCCACCCCTTTGCCCAGACCTGGACAGAAATCCAGCTCCATCTGGGATAGTCCTAGGATGACTTATTTAGTCCAGTGTTTAATTCAATTCGACAACCATTTTTACATATCCACCACTTGCAAAGTTCTGTGTGAAATATAAAGACAAGTGAGACAAGATCTCTATTCCACAAAAATTTACAATCCAGTGGTTTTAACTTCATTGGCACAATCAATCAGGGAAAAGATTCTCTGGTGGCCATGCCCACCTGCTTCTTGATTTTCTTTCTTCTCTCCTGTTCCCACCTCAGCCTCTCTCACTTCTTTATACTCCCCAAAGCTATAGGCCACTCAGTGTCAGCAGGATGGCTGCTAATTCCAGAACATTTTGGCATTTTTTAGAATATCTACTAGGTTAGAAGGGCTAAATTGCATCTCTGTAATGGACATAAGGCCCAAATCATCAAGAGCAAGGGAAACATCATCAACAGAAGCAGAGACAAGAGCTGGGGAGCAGCATTTCCTGCTTCTTCCTCTAGTAATGAATGAAATATTGCCTATCTGTGAATTTGGGTGGGTAGACATCAGATGGTGTGAGCAGGGAAAACCTTTATTAACCCTTTTGCTGCCTGGGCCCACAGAGTTGTATACCTCAGAGCCAGTCTGACTCTAGGGATTGTGAAAGCTACATGCTCCCTGGAAGAGGAAGGAATCAGTAAATGAACAAAGGAATAAAGGAGGGAAAAAGGGAAGTGAAGAAAAAGAAAAAAGAAAGGGAAGGAAGAAAGAAGTGGTTTACCATTTCCTTCTCTAGCTCATTTGATAGATGAGGAAGCAAACAGAATTAAGTGGCTTGCCCAGGATCACACAGTATCTGAGGCTGGATTTGAACTCATGAAGTTGTCTATCTGACTTCAAGCTTGGTATTCTCCTCACTATGTCATATGGTTGCCTAGAATGTGGATAGAAGTGTTTAACATATGTTGGACTACTTGCCATCTAGGGGAGGGAGTGGGGGAAGGAGGGAATTGGAATACAAAGTTTCACAAGGGTTAATGTTGAAGAATTATCCATGCATATGTTTTGAAAAAAAAGCTTAATTTAAAAAAAAGAATATGGATGAAGGGAATAAATAATATGAGATCACAAAATAATAGTGTTTCAGAGCTGGAAGCTATGACCATCTAATCTAACCTCTACCAGAACAAAAGTCCCCTCTACAACATAATCAAATAATCATCCAGCCTTTGCTTGAAGACTTCCAGTGAGGGAGAACTCGCTATCTGCTGAAAAAACCCTTTCCACTTTTAAATGGCTCTGATAGCTAAAATGTTTTTGTTATTGTACTTTCCTGACATCAAACCTAAGTTTGCTGCTTTGTAACTCCTGCAGCTTAGTGGCAGAGTGGATAGAGTGCAGAGTATGAAGTCAAGATTACTGAATTCAAATTCAGCCTCAGACACTAGCTGTAATCCTAGTATGATCTTTTTTTTTTCTTGGCTGTGTGACACTGGTATGATCTTTAACCTTATTTACCTCAGCTTCTTCATCTGTAAAATGAGATGAAAAAGGAGATGGTAAATTACTCTAATATCCTTGCCAAGAAAACCTCCAACAGTGTCACTAGGAGTTTGAGCTGACTGAAGAACAACTTTTAGTCAAATTCTGCCTGTTTCAAATAGAACAAACTGAATTATTCTTCTGCATACTAGTCCTTCAAATACTTTGGAAATTAGTATCATAGCACCATATCTTCTTTTTTTAGGTTAAATATTTACAGTTCCTTCCAATGATTCTCCTTTGGCATGTATTTAAGACTATTTTCACTCCTTAGTAACCCTGCCCTAGACCCTCTAAAATATTCAAACTTAAACCCCCAGTACTTAGCATAGTGCTTGACATATAGTAGATACTTAAAAATGTTTTTGACTCATTGACATGGTCCTTCCCACTATAGGAACTTATAATTAGTAAATAATAATCTGCATGCATCTACTACCAGCCAAGTACCGTGCTGGGCAAACAGTCTTCAAGTAATTTACATTGTACAATATTGAGAAAGCAATAGGTACAATGTATAGTACAGATTTTTGCCTCTAGGATAACACCCAGAAACCAGCCCAAGTAGTAGAAGAGGTATGGCCTTAGGAACATCAAACAACTTAAATATAACCCTTGAGGAAATTTTTCCTATAAACACCTAGGCTATACTAGCCATAAACAAGCCATGGTTTTTCTGAACCAAATCCTTTGTTGAATTGGCTGGATTCATTGACATTACAGGTGATTGATTGATTTGTCTCTTGTCCTTTACCAGTTGCAAAACAATAAGAACCCTCTCCTGAGAAAGGAGAAATAGATATATACAATGAGGACTCTCCTGCCACCCAGTTATACCTCATTCTCCTTCCAAACTCCTTAAATAGGACCAAGAATAAGCCTGGGTCACAAATTGCTGTTTTAGTAATATAGTCAGTCTGAAAAGTCCTTCCATTTTCCACCAAAATCAAGTCCTTTCTCTTGAAATGAAAGAAAGCCCAACAATATTGCACATGATCCCTTCAAATGAGAAAGTAATTTTGTCTTAAAATTTCCATCTGAAGAAAATCAGGAAAGTTTAGAACTTGAATGAGCAAATGAATTTATCATCCATTTTCTACATACTATTCACTGCACTAAGACCTCGGGATGCAAACAAAAACAAGACAGTCCTTGCCGCCAAGAAACTTGGGAAAGAACACATATAGGATGGTTTGGTTGAAGAGTGATTGGAAGGGTCCAGTGGTCCTAAGGGATGAAGTTTCTGGGCGAAGGCCAAGAGATACTTAGAAATTCCTAGGGATCTGGAGGGTATAGTAACATGGAAGTTGCAATGATAAGAGCTGGTAGTATGCCATCTTATTGAAAGGATTATATAGAGAGATATCATTGATTCCCAAGTGGTAAGAGTAGTCATGAGTATGAGGTATGAGTAACTAAGAAAAGGAGATAAGGACTGGAGGAGAAAAGGGATAATGGACTCAAAGATTAGAATAGAATTGAAACTTTGGGTTTTCACTGGCAGGAATGGAAATGAGAGAGGGGTGGTCCAGGAGAGAGCCAAGGGAGAACTGGCAGAAAGGTTGGCATTGAGGGTTTCCCATAGAAACTGCTCCTGCTGGGCCCTCCAGATGGGATCTGAGTCAATAGGCCTGCTGGGTCAGGAAGGGAAAAGGGACCCCATTGAGCCTGAAGGGGAAAAAGGAGGCTGCTGATTGAGAGGAGACCTCTAGAGGTGGATCCAGGTGTCAGGTGGCAAGAGGAGACCATTTTCCTGTTCACTGGAAGATGCCTGTCCTTATAGGAAAAGACTAGTTACAATGATGTTAGTTAGTGATGGACTTGGTGACATATCCATCCCTCTTCTACTCACCTTCTAAAAACTGGCATTGTACCTGAAATGGGGTGGGCATCCTCCAAAATAGCACATGGTAGTCCCATGCCATGGGGAGATCAGCGGACTTCCGCCCATTTAAACACCCTAGTAATTTTGCATTTAAAAATAGAAAAGAGCTCATGAATAATTTGTGAGTCATGAACAAACCCCTTCAAAATACAGTCATGAATAAAATATCCAGCTTTGCCTCCTCTAAAGGCACCAGCCTTTGATGTTTTATTAATGGCTTCCCTCTGACTGAAGCTGCTGCTGCTGCCACTACTGCTGCTGCTCCCTCACCCTCCCAGACTCCCTTGCTCAGACGCCTGAAGCCCCCCCCCTTCCTCCAGACTCCCAGAAGGACAGAATTAGGTCCATTTGGAATAGAGAGGGATAATTATTTGCAGGTGGTACCAGGTCCCCTTCGACCACTGAGAAGGTGGGTTTCCATAATCAAGAGCCATTGTTTGTTCTTTAGGTGAGTATTTAGGGCAGGTGCAAGTGAGTTTCACATTATCTAGGCTTCCTAAGGAGCAGTTAATGAAAAACAGGCATTACTTAGGAAATGTAAACAGTAATCTCCAGAAGGCTGCACAGTCCCTTAAAGGACTGTGTTTGCCCCTTAAGAAAACAAAAGTCATCTTCCTACCTGCTCTGGGAGCATTATTTGTAAAAGAAGGAAAGAATCCCAAGACAGTCCTGAAAATGACCACACTCTTTGGCAGGTGTCCAGATGCTCTGAACCTGGTTCCTCAACATGAGTGTTTGCAAAGATCTGAAGGAGAAAACTAGGGAGGAAACCTAGAGGCCAAGGGCAGAAGGGTTAATGGAGTTCATATTGGAGGAAGCTCTGCTAGGATACTTGGAATAGGGAATGGGTTCTGGATGGAAGCAGATTTAAGAGACAAGAAGAAATTGTTCTCTCTACAGCCCTGGTGACTCCCTAATCTCTAGGGAGTTTATAATGCTTGGCAAGGCTTTCTATATTCCTTCTGGTATAGTAATTTGTCCCATATGACTCACTAAGAATTGCACAAGGGTTGCCAGGTCTGCCAAACACCATAGTACAATACATTTAAAGCTAGGAAGAATTGCAAAAATCCTCGACTTCAACCCCATCATTTTACAAATGAGGAATCTCAGGACCATGGAGTTGTAATCACTTGTCCAAAATCACAAAACTAGTAAATACTAGACCATAGATTTGAACCCAAGCTCTTCTAATTTCAAATCTTTAGGGAGTGGGAAGGGAATGGCTAAGACAGCACAATAGTCTGGGGTCATTTAGTGTAAGGGACAAATATCCTGATGCTTAACTATTGCCCCAGGGAAACACTATATGCACAGTTCTAGAATTGTTTTTCATAATAATGATCATAGGAAAAAATTGGAATAGGAAAAAATAGGAATAAAATATGAAATAGGAAAAATATATGAAATAAATAGAAATATTTATTAGGAATAATATAGGAATAAAAATATAATTTTAAAAGGAAAATAAAAATAGGAAAAAAATAGGAAAAATGGGGGGGGAAGTATGTTTAGTTAAGAAGAAAGTAATTTGTGTATTTCATTCACTTTTCAAAAAAAATAATAAGCATTTTTAAGGGTCCACTGTCAGGGACTATGATAATCCTTTGGGAAACAAAGACACCAAAAACTTCCTTGCTTTCAAAAACTTATGTTGGGGGCAGCTAGGTGGTGCAATGGATAAACCACCAGCCCTGAAGTCAGCAGGACCTGCGTTCAAATCTGGTCTCAGACACTTAACACTTCTTAGCTGTGTGACCTTGGGCAAGTCACAACCCCATTTGCCTCAAAAAAAAAAAAAAGCTTATGTTATATGGGGGAGGGGAGAAGGGAAAAGATGAAGTAAGAGTTTTTGTTTTGTGTTGTTTTAAATGTGTCTAATATACTTTGAAAAAATCAATTAATCACTATTTGCCTCAGTTTCCTCATCAATAAAATAAGAGTAATAATAATTATCTATTTCCCAGGGCTATAATGAGAGGGGGAATGAGATAATATTTATAAAGCACTTTGAAAACTTTAATACATTATATGAATGCTAACTATTATTTTTAATTATTAATATTTAATAATCAATTATTTCATGCTAAGCAATAGATATTAAAAAAAAAACAGAAAGCTAAGTGGCCTGATGTCAAGAAGGGCCAAATTCTGATTCAGCCTCAGATACTAGTGGTATTACTCGGGGCAAGTCACTTAACTCTGCCTCAGTTTCTTTATCTGTAAAAGAGCTGGAGAAGGAAATGACAAATCACTCCTGGATCTTTGTCAAAAATAAAACTCCAAATTTGGTCACATATGAAGAGACAGACATGATTGAAATGACTGAACCATATAAAGAAAAATAAAAGCATAGTCTCAGTTCTCAGAGTTCATATTCCAATGGGGAGACAACACACAAATAAGTGAACATTTAAAATATATAGAGTACAAATGGAAGGCAATCTTAGAAGGATGGAAGGAGAAGAGAGAGGAATCAAGATAATTCTCCTGAAGAAGGTAGGATATGACTGAATTATGTAAGAGATTAGAGAAACCAGGAAGCAGATATGGAAGAGAGAGCATTAAAAGCTTAGAGGATAACCAGTGAAAGATGGTATATAATGTGTCAGGAACAGCATGGAGGCCAATGTCCCTGGATTATAAAGTATATAAAGTGAGGTAAGGAAGATTGGTAAAGTAGGAAAGACTTGCATTGTGAAAAGCTTACATTGCACAAAAGCATTTCCCATTTGATTCCAAAAGTAATTGGGAACTACTGATGCTCATTGATGGGGGATGAAGGATGGTGGTGTGTCAGTGGCATTGGAATTTATTGAGCAGAGGTGTGACATGAGCAGACTTGTGCTTTAGAAAAATCACTTTGGCAGCTAAATGGAGTATGGATTGGTCTAAGGAGAAATTTGAGCCAGGGATATCAGCCAAAAAAACTATTTCAATAGTACAGGTAAGAGGTGATGAAGGTCTATGCCAAGGTTGTGACTTTGTAATAAGGGGACATGTATGAGAGATGTTGTTGAAGGTAGGAATGACAAGATTTGACAACTTAGTGGGTAAGTGGAATTAATGAGTGAGAAGTTGAGGATGACATTGAAGTTTCAGGCTTGGGTAATAGGGAAATATCTTTAACAATTATAGGGAACTGTTATAGGGAATAGTTATAGGGAAGTGAATATAAAGTCCTGAAAGCAGAAAGTAGGTTGGAAGAATAAGCAAACAAAAAGAAGCCCTCTATAAAGAGTTGGTAATGTAGCAAGGAAACTAAAGACATAAATCTAGAAGAGAATGAATTCAAAATATCCACAAAGGAAAGTCTTAGAGAAAACTAGTTTGAGCATAAACTCAATTATAATTCCTGGAAAAGATGAAGCAAGAGTTTTTGTTTTATGTTGTTTTAAATCATGAATGTCTAATTAAAATAGGAGCACTTGACCAAAAAAAAATTGGAAAAGAAATGAAAGCTAAGGAAGAATCAGAAATGGAATTGACAGCTTGGTACATGCATAAAATCTTGCCCAAACAACAAATTCCCTGAAATTTTTAATGAGCCAAATAGAAGTTAATGATTCCATAATTCAACAGGAAATATTAAAACAAAGCCAAAAGACTGAAAAAAAGAAGAAAAATGTAAGATATCTCATAGTAAAAACAACTGACCTGGAAAACAGATCCAAGAGAAAAAAATTAAGAACTATTGGGAAATATACCATAATCCAAAATAAAAAGAGCTTTGACATATTTCAAGAAATCTTAAAAGAAAACTGCTCTTATCTCTTAGAACCAGAAAGAAACGAGGAAATAGATAAAATCATGAATGGTTACCTGCTGAAAGATTCCCTCAAGTGACAACTCCCAGGAACATCATAGCCAAAAATTTAGAGCTTCCAGGTCAAAGAAAAAATATTGCAAACAGCCAGATAGCAAGAATTCAAGTACTCAGGAATCACAGTTTGGAACACATGCTATAAGAGAAAGCTTGGAATATAATAGTGGTACCTCAGCATCCCTCTGCTTTTCAACTCTTCAAATTCAGTATTTGACCCATTTCTATAAGAAAAAAAATTTTGTCAAAGCACCCAGTACACTCAGCAGGAGGAGAAGAAGGAGGAATAGCACTGGTGGCACAAGCAGCATCATCAGGAGCCCTGGTGGAAATGATGGCAGCAGCAGCTGCAGCAGAGGAGCCAGAACTCCTAACAAACCTCAGCTTTGTGTGACAATGGACAAGGAACCATAGCTTCTGCTTCTATATCCAGCCCCTCCCCTCAAGGAAGTTTGGACAAAGATGGAGAAAATATAATTTTCAAGGTTCCTCTTCAGAAGGTGAGTTGGTGGGCTAGATAGGGCTAGACTGACTTGTTTCTCTGCAGCTGAAAACCCCACTTGCCCCTTTGGGGAATTCAGATTGGTCTTCCTTCTGAAACCAATTAACAATGAATCCTGGGGTATCACTGTATTTCAAAAAGCAAAAAATATACATTTACAATCTAAAATAACTCACCCAGAAACAGTGAGTATGGTACTACAATGGAACAAATACACCACTAGTGAAATAGAGGATCTTCAAATATACATGATGAAAGGACCATAGCATCTTTTTAAAGTTCAAGCACAAGGGGCAGCTAGGTGGCACAGTGGATAGAGCACCAGCCCTGAAGTCAGGAGGACCTGCCTGAGTTCAAATTTGGTCTCAGACACTTAACATTCCCTAGCTGTGTGACCATGGGCAAGTCACTTAACCCCAATTGCCTCAGCAAAAAGCAAAACAAAAAAAAAAAAAAAAAAACAACCAAACAAAAAAAAGGTTCAAGCACAAGAATTAAGAGAAACATTAAAAGGTGCATGCACGAATAAGTGATGACATGGGACTAAGTAAAATAAACTTCTGACATTTGAATATGGGGAGGTATACATCTTTAGCAGTTATAGAGAGAGTCTAATTAGACAAAGCCTAGAAGAGGTTCTGCTATGTCTTCATTATCTTAAGAGAATAATTGAAGGTGAGGGGAAGAAAAATATAGGAGATGGAGAAAGAAGGCTACAAAAATTATCTTACATAATTTGAATAACAATATATAGACATCTATACAAACACAGAAGAATGAGTTTGGGGGAGCAGCTGACCCTTCAGTATTTTTTTTTGCTTTTTTGCTGAGGCAGTTGGGGTTAAGTGACTTGCCCAGGGTCACACGGCTAGGACACGTTAAGTGTCTGAGGTCAGATTTGAACTCAGGTCTTCCTGACTTCAGGGCTGGTGCTCTATCCACTGTGCCACCTAGCTGCCCCCTGACCCTTCAGTATTACTCTTATCAGAATGAATCAAAGGATGGAAGAATGTACACACATTGAGAGAGAGAAAAGGAGGGCACGGAAGGAGAGAAAGAGGGAAGAAAGGAAAACGGGAGGAGAGAGACAGAGAGGGAGAGAAGGTGAGACAAAGAAACAGAGAGAGAGAGAATTGGGTACAGATGCTCATTTCACTCAATACAGAAATAGGAAGGAAAGGGGAAAAGAGAGGAGGAGGAATTAAATAACAGATTAAGAGAACAATTAGTTGTAAGCAACTGTAACTAAGAATATATAAACTAATTATAACTACTATAACTAAAATATATATAAAAATATTTGTAGCTCTTCTGAGATATCAAAAAACTGAACTCTGACCATAAATTGGAGAATAGATGAACAAATTATGATATATAAATATGATAGAACAGTACTATGCTGAAAGAAATAATGGAAATGGTTTCAGTGAAACCTGGGAAGACTTGTATGAACTGATGCAGAAGAACCAGAAAAGCAATTTATACAATTACCATAATATGACAAAGATAAACAACTTCAAAAAATCAAGAGCTTTTATTAGAATGCATAATGACCAACCAAAATGCCTGAATTTTTTTTTGATAGTTATAAGACAAAGTCCTCAGGCAAGAAGATGATTCATGGGGTGCTATAGAAGGCTGGAGCAAGGATGAAAAAAATTGGAATAACTGCTGTTGGAAAGGGGACAATGAATCAATTAGGGAAGTTTAAAAGGATTTCCTTGCTTCAGAGAGGGTCCAATTGAGACTAGTAACATAAAATTCTGGTGAATCCATTATATAGGACTTTGTTCAGTAACATGAATAGAAGCAAAAGCAGCAGATGGTAGTAGTAATCTGAGTTTGGGATTTGAAAACATGATCAAGAATAGGACAAATGATAATATAGATCTGAGGTACCAAGAAGTGGAGAAAAGGAAGGGAAAAGAGAACAACCAGTAAAAGGATAATGGATGACCTAGGAAAGAACTAAGAATTTCAAGGATTTGAGGTCATGTTGACCTTGAAGTTCTTTATTTTAAGGACAAGAGTGGGAAAAGAAAGATAATGAAGTAGATATTAAACTCCTTAAGGTTATTCTACCCTGGAAGCCAGTATAAAATAACCACCATTATCTTGACTGAGTTGAAAACTGTGATACTGTGAACTCCAAAGGAAGAGAGGGTTCTGAGTGATGATGGCAAAGAGAGAATCTTGAAGTGGCACTGGAAAGCAAGCAACATTCTGACTCCTTCAGCATGACTATGTATCAAACTATGTACCTTCTGGATGAAGGTACAGTCAGAGATTAAAAAAAAAAAGAAAAAAAAAGAAATAGTATCTTCAAGTGGGAGCCAGGTCTCACTGTGTGCTACTAGATAGTATAAAAGAAAGAGGTCTAGAACAAAGGAAAAATTTGTGTACTATAGAATGAGAATTCCAGAGGGCACCATTGAAAAAAGGTAGGTAACTGGAGAACGACATAGGTAACATGGGATTTAAAAGGATGAGGATGAAAAAATAGAGGTACAAGTTCCACTATGTGGGCTGTGATTTATTAATATAGAAATAGGGAGAGAAATAGATAATGGAAAATAGGGATGATAGTGGGTGGTTGATGAAAAACAAAGCTCAGAGTCTCCAAAGGATTTTATTGCTAATGAAGTCTAGGAATGATTAGCGGGACCTTAGTTATTCTTGGCTATTCATTCTGAAAGGTGAGGGGAATGCTGCAGCTAGGTTCTATCTAGCTGCCAGAGCAGGGGCAAGGTCTTAACTCTTCACAGCTACTGTAGCTACTTCTTCTCCAGGATGCCTAGAGGAGGAGCAAGATGGAGACTGTGTTGATCAATTGTGCATGATGACTCCCTGTCAATATCAAATGAATGAAGTCTTCCAGTCCTTAAAAGCTATCTTCTTAACTAAAGGCTTGAAATATTCAAAATAAATCACCAAACACCTATTGAGCTGTTATCATTTATTTTCCAAACACTGGGTTAGTTTATGTAGCATTCTCTCCCCAAACCAAAGAATTATAAAATGATATGGTTATAAGTTTTAGAGCTGGGAGGGAATTTGAAAGTCAGCAAATCTATCATTTTCATTTTCTACTTGAAGAAACTGTGGCAGACAAAGTTTAAATGACCTACCCAAAATTTCACAGCTAGTGAGATTCTGAAACCAGAATCTTATGTTTGATATATTTGTTTAGAAATTCTTGCCTAGAAATGTCATTTCAATCTTGTGATGAACTAATAACCAGGCTACTTCCTTTCTGAGTCACACTTGCATATGTTCTATATCTTATAAGCTGAATCTCTTGTGCAGTTCTTGCTTAGTAATATGTTATGGCCTATTCCCTATGACAGCTAGGAGATACAAAGGATTGAACAGTAGATCTGGAAATTAGGAAGAATTGAGTTCATGTACTGCTTCAGGTATTTGGAGGTTGGAGCCAGGAAAGATCATTTATTTAATCATTGTCTGCTTTTGGTTTCCCCAATTGTAAAACTGGGATAATAATAGTACCCATCTCCCATGGTTGTTGTGAAGAATAAATGAAATAATGTTTACAAGTTGCTTAAAATAGTTTATTTCCCTTCTCTCCTTCCCATTACCAACTGGGTAATCCTCACAAATTTCTGACACTGTGGTATACTATGACTCAAAGTTACATAGTTACAGTTGGTAAGGGAGATAACCAATGAACTGCCTGTGTGCTCATTCATAAAACATCAAGATCTGGAAGGAAGCCCATAAAAGATATTTGAAGATATGGAAAAGAATTGTTCAGGGATTGAGAGGCACAGATGAGTTATCACCTATACTGTTGAGGGGAATGTTTACTTTGTCTCTAAATAAATAATAAAGTTAAAATAAAATAAATTATTATTATATAACAATAATTCTTTTTAAAAATTAAATAATAAAATAAAAATTAAATTAAATTAAAAATAATTTAAAAAGTAATAAAGTGGGAAATTTTGAGCACTACTTTTTGAGATAAAATGTTGGAAAGAATTGAAACAAATTTGGCCCCATTATACCAAGAATTACGGAAGAAGAGCAGATTTCATATTCAAAACCACAATATTCCAAGTTGGAGGGAGGAAAAGGAATATAACTGTTGAAGACAAAGAAATACCCTACAGACACACACACACACACACACACACACACACACACACACACACACACTAAGCAATTAGAAAAAAAACTCTTAAAAATTCTTGTAGTAAATTATACTCAATTAATTGCTGTGTGATCTTGGGCAAATCAATTCATCTTTCTGAGCGTTAAGGTCCTACTTTGGAAGGGAAAAGGTTTGAACTAGATGACCACGAAGTAGCCCTCTAGTTCTGTATCTGTAATCCCTACATGTATTCAATGAAAGAATGTTCATAACGTGTGCAGGCTGGGATGATCCTAAATAAAGTTAGAAAGTAGAGAACACATTTCTTCTGTCCTACCTTTCTGGTTCCTTTATCCTTTTTCTCCCCTTTAGTTGTCCTTCAGCCCTCTTACTAAAGCTGAGTCCTAGGATACACAGTGTCTTGCATACTGCCTCCCCTCCTATCACATTTGTTCTTACAATAGGATTTGTAGTTCATTTTGTAAATAACTAACAAAAGTTTGAACTGTTGTTAAGTCCTATTAATTCTACCTCTAATATACACATGCTTAGTATCTGCCTCTTCCTTGCCATTCCCAAGGTCACTGATCTAGTCCAATCCCTTATTATGTTTTGCCTGATCCATTATGGTATCCTCCTATTTGATTTTCCTTCTTCCAATGTGAATTCTTTGCTTCTGTGCATGTATGCTTTCTCTCCACCCTCCATCTCCCATGGCTAGAACAGGCTTTCATAGTTAGAGCCTGTTGAAATCCCTCCCTTCATTTAAGCATAGATACTGTCTCCTCTGATCTTATCCCTACTTCCCACATCCACCCAAAGTAATCCTTTTCTTTTGGAGCATACTTATGATCCAAGTTGTTCATGGTAAGTGTTTAATGAATGTGTGTTGATTTGAGTTTTAACTTATAATTTATGGGAATGTTTTTTCCTCATCCCCCATTAGACTATATATTCTTTGAGGATAGGGACATTTTTATCCACCTAGAATAAATATTGTACTTATTGGATACTTAATATTTGTTGAATTGAATTGAATATTTATAAGGTATTGTATTAGGTTCTGGGGATACAAAGATGAAACAATGTGTAAGTACTGTCTTTAAGGTGCTTACAATCTAGCATGGGGGATAGGAGATAAAACAAGTTTATAAACAAAAATTCCAAAATACAATTGCTCCTAAGAACTTATGCATGTTTTAATAGATATAAAAGTCTTAAATAAAACTTCTATTATAACATTCCAAAAATCAAGGGGGTAAGGAAAAGTATTTAGGAAGAGGACCATCCGAGGGCCTTAGCACATAGGCAACTGTCTACTCTGCCTAAGTATATGGTCAATATAACTTGATTTTTTATTTATTCAGGGTTTCTAACTCCTTCTCTCCTGGGAGATAATTTTAGCCCCATGGATCTTAGAGACAAGATAATATTTTAGTGTAAGTGTTGGTTTGACAGGTTTAAAGTAGGTGAGAGGGTATGTGTGTGCATTTATTGAAGGAGTTAAGGACACAGAACTTCAGTAAGAAAAAAAGCAGCTCAATACTTAAAGAAAGTGAGAACAACTAATTGCTGTCTTATCCACACATCGAGAAAGGCAATCCCGAGTATGCCCTTGTCAAAATTTGCACAATGGGAAAGCTCAGGAAAAGAGATATTTTCTCAACTATAGGTGAGAAAATGAAAAAAAGGGATTCCCATGATTCCCATGATAAGGAGAAAGAAACCATTACTTTTTGTCATCATACTTCTTAGCAAGCAAAATGCAACTTCATATTCTTCTCCTTACCATCCTACCACTTCAAAAAAGAACAACATAAAAACAAAAGAGAAATGAGAAAAAAATCTCTTTCAGCAAAATGTACAGACTTGAAAGAAGCATTAGAAGACTGTGCAAATATGTATTTAAAAGTCTGAAAGGAATTGTATGTATAGAATTAGGTTTCCTAGCCTATCTATCCACAAGGTTGGGTTTAATATAACTACTAATATTTATAGGGTATTTTCCGGTTTTCAAGCACTTCTCTTGCTTAGAGTTCTTATATTCTCTCTAATTCCCCCTTTTGAAATTTGTTCTCAGAAAAAAAAAGGATTTAAATATCTGGGAAGTGGGTAGAAATGAATATTATTATATACAATTTATGAATTTGTAAACTGAGATTCGGAATAATAGACCCAATTAGTAGAGATTCAAACCTAAGTCTTTTATTTAAGGTCAGCTCTATCATGCTTTCCATTATATCCTGCTGCTTCTTTGCCAGAACTCTTTTCTTTTACTTGTGGTGTTTTAATCATCATTGACTCCCTAGCTCTTTTTATATATTGTTGTTCATAACTTTATTGAAGATATTTTTGCAAAAAAGCACAGTTTTATTAGCCTAATAAATAAACATTTTCCATAGATGAACCACAGAGAATTTGTTTGTTGATAGAATGTTATAGCAACCAGACAACCACATCAACCCTTTGGCATCTCAAATGTTGGCTGATGGATTACTGGGATATGGCCAAGAAGCCAATATGAACATATAAGATAGTAGCAAGATGAAGATAGAAGTAGGCTGCTGACTAGACCCCATCACCATATTTCACTCAAGAAACTATAAAAATATGACCTACCCCTGATTTAACTCTTACTATATAACAATCAGAATAGAGACCTTTCAGAGCCTTAGACTCTTAAAGTGAATGCCACAGTTTCTATTTGGCAAAAGTCAAATAACTTTTAAACCCAGAGAATGTCAGTTTTTTCCTCCTGGAATACAGTGTGCTGCAGAAATTTATCTTACTGTTTTTTTAATGAAGAATTTCAAGGAGGTAGGATTCATAGCATCAAGTTTCTACTGGGGTTCTTATGAATATATATATACAATCAGATGGGATGAAAAAAAAAAACTAAATTAGTTTCCACAACTCTACTAAACTGAAAAATGACATAGCAGAACCCTGGAAATCCTGGTCCCTAATAATGAATTAAACATATTGAATTTTTACTATAACATCAGATTTGCCCATCATCATAAATCAAGTTAGCATAACTGAACCAGAGTGTGGTCATAAGTTTTTACTCCAGGGTAGGAAATTTAAATGATACCAACAATATCAACCAAAGACATAATTGTCTCTCCCTCACTCCACTCCAACTCCTCACCTGATTCTGCTCTTAGCAAAAGTTGCAATCTTGGATATGTTTCTTATCAACTATTAGCAGAGAAAATTTAAGGAATGGATCTTTCTGAGTTTCATATCTCCTTCTCGGTCCCAGCCTATCCATTTACATCTTGCCTCACAGAGCCAGGATACTGGTTTCATCCCATCTCCCAGCAGCCAGAAAATTTGACATTATTGTCCTTAAACTTTCCCTCTTCCTTCAGTTCCTTTTCTGGCAACCCCTGCTTTCCACAGTGGAGACAGCCCCCTCATTTGTCATATTCTTAGTGTCACTCCTGATCCCAATCCTCCAGCAACAAAGAAACCTCACAAGGTCCTGTAGTGAGGACCTTTGCAGCAGCTTGCCCAAGCTGCAAAAATGAAGGAAATTAGATGGATAGATAGATAGATAGATAGATAGATAGATAGATAGATAGATAGATAGACAGACAGATAGATGGGTGGGTGGATGGATGGATAGATGGATGGGGATGGATGCTACTTAGGCTTCTGAAGGTTGACAACCTTTTAAAGTAGAAAAGTTCATTTAAAAATGTAAGAATATAACTGTTTAAGGATATGCATTATTTTTATTTTTTGCAATATTTGCATTGTTTTATTTTTTCCCAGTTGGTGCCATAAAGATTTTGAGACAATTTGATCTGCATTGGTTCACACATGTAATGGATATTCCAATTCTACTCTGAAATTACATTACTGTTCAACATAGAAGACAACTTTCAGCTTGAATATTCATCTAATGCAATTTCTACCAACAAACAGGGTATGAACTGTAAATTAAATTGAAAGGCATTGAATTAGGGAATAACAGAGAAAAATCAAATAACAAAATCATTCTCACTACTCCCATCCCACCTCTTGCATCAATGAATGTGGTCTCCCACAGATTCCAGTCTCAGTAGGAAAAAGAACAGCTGCCTGGAAACCTCATGTTCCAAGGTAAAAGAAGGTGACACTTACTGGAACACATCTGCAGCCTGAATTTTTACAGCTCTGACTCCTAGTAACCATATTGCTGTACAAGATCTTGGTTTCAACTCTTTCAGAAATCTTTGTGTGATCTCAGAGCTCTTCTCTCTTTGACCTTCTAATCTGTCCTCACAACTATTATCTTTTGAAGTTCCATCCTTTCTTACTACTTTCTTACTACTCTTACTATTTACTACTACACCCTTACTACTACTTACTACTTCCAAATCCCCAAGTCATGGGGAAAAGGAAAATATAGTAACTGCTGCTGTCCCCAGAAGCTGTCATCTGTTGCTGATGTTCCTTCTTCTCCTTCTCGAGTATTTTACAATTATTTTCTGATGAAATTGCTCCATGACAGCCTACTTTGATTGACAAGTGGAAGAAGATAAAAACTAACTTTCATAATTTCAAATGTAAATGGATTAGATAATACAATAAAATGAAAGAGAGTAATAGATAAGGTGAGAAGCAATGCCCCACAATATGTTGCTTACAAAAAAAAATAAATATACCTAAAAAGCAAATACATATAAAAAATAAAATAAGAAAATGGAATAAAATCTACCAGGCAGCAGCTAAATCCAAGAAACAGGAGATAAAATTATTCTATCAAACAAAGAGAAAATAAAAATTTACAATATAAAGATAAACAAGGAAATTATATTATGCTGAAAGGAAACTGAAACAACAAACCAATATTAAAAACTAATTTATACACTAAAAATGTTTTAGTCTTTATTATCTAAATTCATAAAAGAAAACTGAATTATAAGAAGACAGAGACAGTGACACACTAATAATAGGAAATGTTAATGCCCTTCTCTCAGTTTTTCTAACAGAAAGACATCTAAAAAGGGAAATATAGAATTGAACAAATTGCCAGAGAAACTAGAACTAAAATAGTTATGACATCTTTCAAATGTGATTGTTAAACAATATATGTATTTCTTAGTTCCAAGTGGAACTTTTATAAAAATTCACCATTATTAAGGCAAAGAGATTTGAAAGATATAAAAAAGCAAAAAAAAAGTAAACCATCCATTACAGATTGTAACACAATAAAAATAATAATTAGCTCAGTGATCACAAAGAAAAACTCAGATTCAGAAAATAGATAACAAAATCCTAAAAAATGGATGGGTCAAAATACAAATTACAGAAACAATAACTATTTGAATAAAATTATTAGGTATATGAAAGAAAAAGGAAGTTCACTATTACAGTTGTGAAATCAATGATAACCACAAGGATCACCAAGCACATCAATTGGACCATAAATTTATATATACGTATATCTATCTATCTATATCTATATCTCTCTATATTTGAAGATACAAAGAAATGCAAAAAAGATCCTTGCTTTCCAGGAACTCACATGGTGAAGAGACCAATTATTCTCCAGTTATTCAAGTGAGAAAACTGAGTCTCAGAGTTGTTTCTTTATAGATTCACACAACTTGTGAGGGTCATAAAATATTTTAAATCCAACACTCCGCATAATAACACAATGCTTCCTCAGAGTAGATGTGTTTAACTAGAGGCAGTTAAGTGGCACCCAAGAGGGGTATGACACTGGACTTGGAATGAAGAGGTTCTTGTTGGTTTTCAATCATTTTTTCAATTATATCCAACTCTTTGTGACCCCATTTGGGGTTTTCTTGGCAAAGATACTGGAATGGTTTGCCATTATCATCTCCAGCTTATTCTATGGATCAGGAACTGAAGCCAAACAGGGTTCACTTATTTGTCTAGGGTCATGCAGCTGGTAAGTATGTGGAATCAGATTTGAATTCATGAAGATGAACATTTCTGATGCCAAACACAAGCATTTTATTCACTGCTAAAACCTTAATGCAAATCTAGACTCAAACATCTCTTATCTGTGTAATTCTATGCAAGTTACTTAACCTCTGTTTGCCTCAATTTCCTTATCTATAAAATAGAAATAATCATAGTACCCATCACTGAAAGTTGTTGTGATGACCAAATGAGACAACATATATAAAGTGCTTTAATCTTAAAGGCATACATACAAACACTGGCTATTATTATTAACCATTATTAGTAACTATTATATGGTTCTAGTCAACAAAAATACCTGTGCATGTCCTACACTGAGCATGGAGTTATGGATATCCATTGAAGTGGACAGAAGTATTGAGGAATTACTTCTTTCTTTATGGTTTTTAGAAAGCCAACCTATTATCTCTCAGCTCTGTAGCTTTCCGTGGGTCATTTCTGAAATGTGATAAAAAAGGAATCTGGCTTAACCCAATTAGAATCCCTTAGAGCACCCTCTCTGATAAACTCTGCCTCTCTTTTACCTTGTTATATTTTTGTGAGCCTTGGTTATTTCATCTTGGCATAATGCAGTCAGCTCCCTATAGAGTTCAATGAGTGCTTAGATACTACCTATAGTATTTTACTTTTGCATGGAGCTAGTAAAAGCAAACAAATCATAATAATCATAATTGTAATCACAATAATAAATGTACTTGTGTCCTGCAAATTTTCTTAGGCTCCACACATGAGTTCTAGAAAACATGCAGTTCCATTTGTTTAGACCACAATGCCAATGTTCTGTCAAGTAGTCACTGGGGGTATTATATATATATAATCTTGGCACATTAGAGTCAACTCCCTACAGTGATGGACAAGTATACTTAGATACCTACCACCTTTTGTGGTGAGGTCCTACATGTGGTGAGGACTTGCCTCCCACATGTGTCATGGTGGTTTTGCTATTGACTTGAGGGGAGGCAGACTAGATATTTCTAACCTCTTCTTTCCTTTTCCAAAAGATTTTAATTCCTACCAGGAGAGGAAACAAGAAATTGGGTCACAGGCAGTACTTTCTCTGACCTTGAGTCCTTTGGTTTCCTATTTGTAGGGATTGAGCAGTACATCACATCCCTTCTGTTCATTTTGTTCTTCACTCCTATGGCTTATCTCTTTATGGGCAGACTGACCCAAAATACAGAACTTAAGTCAAGAGGGACATTGCCATTTAAGCAATTATATGTGTCCCTTGTCCCAAAGCCCCATAGGTATTCCTATACCAATATGCCCTTCTTCCCTTCACTCTATATTATTGTCTCTATATTATTTCCTATGTATACCTTCTCTGATTTTTATTTTGCTATGATTTTCACAATTGGATTTCTTTGCTATTTTCTATATGTGTTCATTGTGGAATTGGTATTTAGTTGAAAAGAAATCAAGCCTTGAATATAGAGTTAGAGTGACACTTCTCTCTCCCCCCCAAAATGATAAAACAACCAAAAGTTAGCTTGGATCTGATCATAGTCTCTAGATTAATTAATTAAGGAAGCAGATAAATACACTTCTAGTACTCCCCTCTCTCTAAGAAGAGCATGGGCCTTCTGCTCCAACCTCCTACTTTCCTTCCTGGCAAGAATGAAAGTCTCCCTTTAAAAAAAAAATGAGGGGGAAGAGGCTGAAAAGGTCTATCCTGCCTCCCTTTAAGTCACACTCAGTGACAGACTGCCACATTTGGAGCCTCACTATCTTGCAGCATAAAGCATATATATAGCCTAGGAACTGGAATAGGGTCTCTGAAGAGTTTCCACAGCCTTTTTTCATTAATACAATGAGTTTATCAGATTAGTTAATTATCCCCTAGAAAGACAGAAACAGCCTGACTGAGGGAAAGAGATATAGAACATCAAAGAGAAGGATGAATAGCCAGCCCTAGGGGTGGGAAAGGAGGGTTGATGAATGGGACAACCATTAAGAAGAAAAGGCCCAGGTGGCAAACTCCAGTGGGAACTCTGTGCTTTGGAGATGTGTAAAGTGAGATTCCTAAGAGCTCTGGATCTGAACTCCACTCACCTTCAAGGTTGGCTATTAATTGTTTGTAGTACCAATCATAGGGAGCCAATAATGACAGAAGTCAATGTACCACTGCTCATTTATTTTGCTAAAGGAATCAAAGGTATGTATAAAGGGCAACTTGAGGCTCTTCCTGCCCCTGGTTGCCAGAGATACCATCATCTCACTTAGTGTAGGAACAAGATAGAGACCCAAAGGATATTTCCAAAGAGGAATCCTAAATTCCTTGTGGTATCATGTTTGCCTAAGTCACTCAAAGAATATCATCTGGCACTAGAATAATTCAGAAATCCCACTATCACAATTACAAAGTGAATTTTCATATAATCTAGACTGCATATTGATTGACAATTCAATTATTCAACAAAAATTTATCTGGAATCTACTTTATTTTCACATTGTGCTGAATCCTGGGAATATGAAGATGAAGAACAAAACAGTGCTTGTGCTCAGTGAGCTTACAATCTTATTTGAATTATATAGCCAGAGTGCTAGTAATAGGAGTCACAGAATTTAAGAATTGACAGGGACCTATGCATTCATCTAATTCAGCACATAAACCAAAGAAATCACCACTGGGATATACCCAACACATTTTTGCCTAACTAGAATTGTTTAGGGTGGTTTTCCTAATATTGAACCTAAACTGGCTTCTTGGCAACTTTTATTCATTGTCCTTCTGGACAGTCTCCAAATTATCAATATCCTTTTTAAACCAGATCAGAAGAACTGGGGTAGAATGCCTATTCTGTGACTTACTAGTTATAAGGTTGGGGAAATCATTTAATCCATGAGAGACAACACTTATACCATAGCAGATCCTCCTGGGAGGGGGTCCTTGAAGAAGCTCCCCCTTCCTAAAAAGAAAAAAACTACCCTGAATGACTAAATTTTTATTTAGTCCTCTAGGGACAGAGTAAGTCTAATCAATCCCTCCTTAATGTGATAGCCCTTCAGACATTTCATGAGAACTATCACTCCTCCTAACTCTAGACTTTTCTTCCTTAAACAAATTTAGTTCCTATTTTCATATGTTATAGACTCTAAACTCTTTACCATTCTGGTTTTCTTCTTCTAGACAGTCTTCAAATTATCAATATACTTCTTAAATGAGATCAGAAGATCTGATATAGAATGCTTATTCTGTGACTTACTAGTTATAAGTTTGGAAAAATCACTTAAACTATCTGTATCTCAATTTCTTTATCAATAAAATAAAGGAATTAGACTAGATCATTCTTTAAAAAAAACCCACAACTTTCTAACTCTAAAATCCTTTAACCTTATTAAGCACCTACTATGTGCAAAGACATTGTATCAGGTAATGATGCATATGCAGAAGAAAAATGACAGTCCCTGACTTCAAAGAGCCTATAATTATATAATAGGTACACAGGAACAAAAGTGAGATGTAGTAAATAAAGTATTCTTTAAAAAAAACTTAGATGGCAGCCCTTTAGTTACTCTAAAGCCAAAATCCAGTGTTTCCCTTCCACTGCATCACTGCCCAGTGGTGTAGTTTAGATCGTAGCACACATGTAAAGGGGAGCATAAGGCAATAAAGCTGGAAAATTTTAAATGATGGCTGAGTCATAGAGAAATAGTGTGTGACCTAAACCTCAAAGAGGAAACACAATGGAGAGATAGAAGGCAATTTAATGATGGGAAATTTTGCCTAGCCTTAGTGAGATGGATCTGGAGGGAAGAAGAAAATTTCATGAATGTCAACTTCTGCTAGCCAGATTCTTAGGGCTGGAGAAAACTATTGTGGAGTAAAGGCTTTGGAAATGATTTTAGGGACACTGAATTTACCAGCAGAAACTTTTTGGAACAAAGGACATCCCATCTTGGATCCATTGTCTCTGAAATAGGAAAAACATTCAATATTTAGGGTCCTAGGAAAGAATGACCAATAAAGGACAGCTCCATGAGAGACAATACTTATAACCATAGCAGATCCTCCTGAGATGGGGTCCTTGAAGAAGCTCCCCCCTTCCTAAAAAGAAAAAAATTCTGAATGATTAAAAAGAGATGCCAGCCTAAGCCCATACCCAGTTGACAGGCAAGGGCTCCGTCAGAAGCTGACAAATCACTCTGTCCTCACTGCAGATAATTACCCTGCATGCAATGGGGATTGCAGCCGCTTTGGGAAAATAATTACAGCAGGTCAGGGGCTTAGCCAAGGCAAAACACAAAATGAAATCATGCCGACAGCTGAGGCAGGGAAAGAGACACCCAGGCCTGTAGAATCCCATCAAAGTAATTAGGACAAGACAGAACTTTGGTGGGGGAAAAGAGGGCAGAAGGCAGTTTCCAGCTTTTGATTAAGCTAGTGCATTCTGGGTAGCAGCAGACCCAGCCTGCACTGAACTGTTCTGGGGATAACCTTCTTCCATAGCTGTGATGCTAAAAGGTTGTCTCCTGGCCATCACCTCACTGATACTCTAAACTAACCAATGGTGAAGATGCACCATTCCATACCCCTCATTAGAGTTGATCTGGAAGGGTCATTTTTTTTCTTAGGAGATGAGGTGCCATGGCACATGATGCATGCACACACACACACACACACACACACACACACACACACAAATTTGTGCTTGAAATAAATTCTAGTGCTGTGGTATCAGTAAAAACTAGGAAACTAGTCAGTTCAAATATCAACTATTAGCTGTATTTTACTTAAATTCTCTGAGACTCAGTTTTCTCATTTATAAAATGGGAAGAATGGGTTCAGTGGATAGAGTGATGGACCTGGAGTCGAGTCAGGAAGTCTTGAGTCCAAATCCAACCTCAGATACTAGCTACCTCAGTTTGTTTCTCTATAAAATGGGGATAATAATAGCCTTTGCCTCCCAGGGTTGTTGTGAATATAGAATGAGATGGTATTTTAAAGAACTTGGAAAAACATTAATTATTTTAACTATTATTATATTGATATATTGTTGTATAATATATATTACATATATGATATGATATAGTATAATCATACATTGTATCAACTATTTTTATATTAATGTAACTATTAACACAACTTTACCATTTCAATATATTATGTGTTACATACATAATATGACATATTAAACATTGATATATTATGCCAATTATTTTATATCAATATAACTAGTAACAATATTAACTATTATTACATTAATTATATGTACATAATGTATCATATGTAACATTATAATCAATATACATCATGTCAACCATTTTATATCAGTATAACTATTAAAAATATTAACTATTATTATATCCATATATTGTTTCATAATTTATGTTACATATATAATATGATAAATCAAACATCAATATATTATGCCAACTGTATTTTATATCAATATAACTAGTGAAAATATTAACTATTGTTATATCAACATATATATTATAATCATGTCAATTATTTTATATCAGCATAACTATGAACAATGGTAACTATTATATCTACACATTGTGTTTCATAATTTGTTACATAATATGATATATTAAACATCAATATATTATGCTATTTTTATATCATAACTATTAACAATGTTTATTATTATATCAATATGTATTACACAATATACATGATATATTATAATTAACATATTATGTTCACTACTTAATATCAATATAATTATTCAAAATGTTTAATTATTATTATATCAATATATTGTGTTTTATAATGTATGTTACATATATCATATGATCTATTAAACATCAACATATTATGCCAATTATTTTTATATCAGTATAACTATTTAAAATGTCAACTATTATTATATCAAGGGAAATTTGAAATCAAAGAACAAAGTCCAGAGAGATAGCAATAGGTCTCCTTTGCCATTCACAGAACAAGCACTCTGTCAGCTGTACTGAATCTTCATCCCTTCTTATCCTGCCCTTTTCTATCTCCATGTTTTTATTTGTTATCCCCTAAAAGCAAGATATTATAGTCTAGAGGACATGAATTTGAGTTAGAGGATATGAGCTCAAAGTTTGGTTTAACTTCCTGTGTAATCTTAGGCAAATCCCTTAGCATCTCTGGGCCTCAGTAGCCCATCTGTAAAGTAACAGAATTGGACAGTTTTCATCTGTAAGGTCCTTTTTAGCTATGATTTGATGGCCTTCTCTTTACCACATTTGTACCTGCTAAGCCCCCTTCCATCAAAGAAAATCCTTCATGGATAAACTCAGGAATCATCCCCTTCAATAAAGCCTTACCTGCTACCTCACCCCATTAAAAAATGGTTTTTCCCTCCTCACATTTTTCATAGAACTGTCTGGGATCTTTTTTTTTTTTTGCATTCTTCCTAGTAACATAATTATTGGCCCCTTTTCCTTTTTTACATCATTAGCTCTTTGAGAATAGGGTCTTTGTCATAGCTATTTTTGTTTCCCCATAACCTAACAATGCCTCAAAGTAATAATAATAGCTAGTATTTATATAGAGCCTTATAAATATTTTCTCATTTTAGCTTCACAACAACTCTAGAAGGTAGGTGCTATTATTATCCTCATTTTAGAGATGAGAAAACTGGGCTGAGAGGAGCTAAGTGACTCAATCAGAATCAAATACATAGACAGTAAATATCTAAGGCAGATCTATATCCAGGTCCAATGCTTTATACCCTTTGTTAACTGGCTGCCTCTGAAGTGGGAGGAATCAAGAAATGTTTCTGAATTAAACTGTTGGAGTCAGAATATCAAGGTAAATAGAGTTCAGTTGGTTCTCCAGGCTTCTAGGTCTAACTCTAGATTTGAGCAATGAGTTAGACATTCAACCAAGAAATTGACATATTTTGTACTTTCTATCAAAACAATTAGAAGTTGGTGGGGACAATGGAGATGGCTTCCAATGTAGCATGATTCCAGTGACACTGAGAAGGTCTCCATGCACTAAAATCGCTTTCTCTTTAGGCTCTCCATTGCCTAAAAATCCACCATAGGAGATTCATTTTGACTAAAGTCTCATCTCCTGTTTGAACCCATAGATGGACTCCTACAATAATATAGCACTTATTTTTATCTCAGCCTTCATAGGCTTATCTGATCTTTCCCTGGGAGCTGGTTTGGATGGACACTAAGCAGGAGGAATTCTAAACATTTGAAGGATAAAGGATTGGAAGGGAGGTGAGTATAGGGGAAGAGTTGATTATCCCAAAGCCTTTACTAACTCTAGCCCCATGGGGAAGCTGTGGAAGAAAAGACCCTGGATTTAACATTAGAAAATGTGGATCACATTCTGGCTTCACTACTCATGTGATCATGGAGAAAGCACTTGGGAACTGGTGAAAGGGTAGAAGGAAGAACTGGAAGAAGAAGAGAAGAGGTTGAGAGCCCAAGTGATTAGCTTGGCCTATCTCACATTTTTTTTCTTAGAATAGGGAGAAGAAAGAATCTCATATCTTAATGGTTCAATGTGGAGCTCTGTTTTTTTTTTTTTTGAAACTATATTTAAGAAGTTTCTGACTCACTAAGCTGCATGCCTAGTTGACATTTCCCCAGAAAGTGAATCCAAGTTTTGTGGTGCTAGGAACTGGGAAGAAAGGTTTAAGAAATCAAAAATTGTGAAAAAATGGTACCTGGGATGGGAGTGGAGAGGAGAGGAGAGGGGAAAATGAGTTGCAACATGACCTCTCTTAAGAGTGAGGGCTAAAATAAGCTTAGATTTTCCTCACAATGCAACTTTATATTATCTGACCCCACAAAATCTCAGGCTAATCTGGGATAAGTGGAATTTTACAGAAAGTAATTACTCTAGGTAAAGCAGCTTTGCACAGCAAAATGGTAACTGAACTTGGATCTAGAGTACCTGGGTTTGAATACTTACTCTGCCACTTATAAGCTGTGTAATCTTAGGCAAACCTCTTTAAAATGAAGGAACTGAAGACCCCAACTACTGGGATGTGGAGCTCACTATTCATAAACAACTGCCAAGAAAACTAAAAAAAAGTCAGGGAGAAATTAAGTTTACACCAACATTTCATACCAAATATTACCAAGAACTCCAAATGAATACATGCCTAATAAAAAAAATTAGAGGATCAATGATTCATAGCAATGGATAAGGAGAGTTCATAACTAAACAAGGGAAAGAGATGATCTCAAAAATAAAGTACAAAATTTTCTGTATAAACAAAAATAAATGCAGTCAAAATGAGATTTTTTTAAAAAGAAATTCCCACCTTAGAATTCCTAGTTTTCTTTCTCTCTTCCCCTGTTCCCCATGCCCTTAAAATCCTTATCTTCCTTTCTCAATTCAAATGTTAACTCCCATAGTAGTTGCTTAATAAACACTTGTTTCTTTCCTTCTTCCTTCCTTCATTAATTAGATCAGTTTGACTCAAAGCTAAAATTCACAAAGGTTACTAGTATAAGTCTGAAAAGATAGGATGAAATCCTATTATGAAAGTCATTAAAAGTCAAACAGGGAAATTTCTATTTTATCCTAAAGACAAGACAAATCACCATAATTCCCCCACTGTATAATTCTGTGACTGTGAATAGAAAGAAAGGAGTGGATGCTAGAGCTGTTGTAGAAGTAGGAAGGGGAGTGAAGGTAAGTGATATATCAAAGATGACTGAGGTTTTGAGCTTGGGTGATTAAAGGCTGAATGGTGCTATTGATAGAACTAGGGAAATTAAGGAAAGGGGGCATGATTAAGGGAAATATAATGAATTCTATTTGGAGCACTTTGAATTTGAGATGTCTATGGAAAATACAGTGGGAAATGTCCACTAGATAATTGGAGAATTATACTTGAGTTTAAGATAGAAAGTCTTAAGAAAGAGTTAAGATAGAAAGATAGGGAGTCCCCTGAATAGAGATCATAATTGAACCAATGGGAGTTAATGAAATCATTAAATGAGAATGTGGAGAGAGAAGAGGTTTCAGGGTAGAACTTTGGGGGACACTTACATTTGGGGAACAGGACATGACACCACCAAAAAAGACTGAGAAGGAGTGGTCAGACAAGTAGGTAGAAAAGGAAGAGAGAGAACATAAGAAAAATAGAAGAAAATGTCTTGAAAGAAATGATAAACATTAAAGAGAAGTCAAGAGGATTAAGGACTATGAAAAGACCATTGGATTTGACTATTAAGGGATAATTGGTAACTTTGGAGAGAACAGTTTCAATTGAGTGAAAAAATGTTACAAGAGCTTGACAAATGAGTGAGAAAATAAAGTGGAGGAAATGCATGTAGATAGTTTGTTGTAGTTTTTTTAAGAGTTCTGGCTATAAAAAGGAAGGGAGATAGAAGATGATGGTTTAAGGAGGTGGTAGTGTCAAATGTAGTAAAATGTAGACTTTTAGAGAAGATGGAGGGGATAGATTCAAGAGGACAAATAGGATGATTGACTTTTGTGAGGAGAACAGGAACCTCTTCATCAGACTGGACTAAACTGGGAATAATCACAGAGGTTTTAAGATGTAAACGACAAGGAGAAGCTCAGGGCAAATGCTTTCAATTTGTTCAGTGAAGTATAAAGTAGGTTCCTCTCTTAATAGTGAGAGGAAGGGGTTGTTGAATGGGAGAAGAGGGGGTCTTGTATGGGTTGCTTAAAAGCCCAATAGAGATTATATAACAACCATTTGTATGGGCAAGACACATCTTCTTGTATGACCTTCTTTAGTATTGTTCAGCAGCATATGAGGCCACTGGTGGGAAGAATCCAAGGTTAGTTTGGCAAAGAATGATAGACAATGATCAACCCAGCAACTGGAAGGAAACTGTTTTGGTAAAGGAATACAAGGTACTTGGTTGTATAACATAATCCTGGGGCTAGAGGCTGATATCTGTTGAAATCTTATGTAACCACTATCCCAAGATAAAGTGAAGTCCATGGTAATATCTCCCTTTTTCTCTCCCTCTTCTTCCCTTGTTCTCTCTCTCTCTCTCTCTTTCTTTCTCTCTCTCTCTCTCTCTCTCTCTCTCTCTCTCTTTTTCTCTCTTTCTCTTTCTCTGTCTCTATATGTAAATAGATAGATAGATAAATGTATAGCTATAGAGAGATAGATGCAGATAGCTATAGTTAAGATAAATGGAAAGATAAGTAGATATATAGATGAGGGAGCTGTAGCTATAAGGGACAAGAGAGGCCATTTAATCGCTTTCCTTTAACTTTTTATTGCTGTTCAGTCATTTCAGTCATGTCCTATTTTTCAAGATCCCATTTGAGGCCTTCTTGGCAAAGATATGCATTTGGCATTTTCTTCTCCAACTCATTTTATAGATGAGGAAACTGAGGCAAACAGGGAAGTGACTTGTCTAGAGTCACACAGATAAGTGTCTGAAGTCAGATTTGAAATCAAGAAGATGAGTCTTCCTAACTCCAGCATTTGATCCAGTTTGCCATCTAGCTGTCCTTTCCTTCATCTTACAAAGGAACAAACAGTGACACAAAGAAGTGACTTGCCCAGCATCATGTAGTTTGTCATAAAATAGATTCATAAATTTAGAAGTTAAAGGAGACTTAAAGGTCATTAAGTCCATTCCCTTCATTTTTCAGATGATGAAATCAAAGTACATAGAGATTAAGTAAACTTCCCAGAGTCACACAGCTAGGCAGAATCTGAAATGGGATTTGCAGGAAGCTTGACATATCCTTATAGTTGTACTTGACAGGGATCTCCTGCAAGGCTTCTAGCTAAGGATTATGGCTAGAGATTACAGGGTACTTAATCTATGCAATGCATTAGCCAGTACTAAGAGTAAAAGAGTGATCATCTCCTGGTTCCATGTGATGGCTGGATTATGTCATATCACCCAGACAATTACCACCAGACTGGCAATTCAGTCCTACAAATCAGAAATAGGAGGTTTAAGGGAAGAAAATGTGTATGATCAGTCTCAGGATGAATGGAAGGATGGGAAGGTAACACTCGAGGTATAAAACAAAATTTTGTTAATATCACAAAAGCCTGAGACAAATCCCCAGGGAATACCTTTCCATAGGGAATACAGGAAAGAAGATTCCAACTGGGAGGAAGAGAGACTAAGCTCCCTTCCTTTAAAAAGCATAATCTTCTTCAAGAAACCTTTCCTGATCTCTCCAGCTATTGGTCCCCCTCCTTCCCAAATGACCTCATGTTTTTACTGCTTTATAAATATTTGCATTGATTTATATTAGTACTGTAAGGTGTTCAAAGCAATTTATATATGCTATTTCATTTGCTATTCACAGCCTATTTTACAAATGGGGAAATCAAGGCACAGAGATTAAATAACTTGCTCAGTTCACATAAATGTCTGAGATATGTTGTCTAAGATTTAAACTCACATCTTTCCAACTCCAACTCCAACACTCTGCTCGGTGACCTCTTATTTTAAAACTAATTATTTTTGCTAACCAGAATTAAGTTCTTTTATTTCTACATTTCCAAAAGATTGTAATTATTGTCAACAGCCTCTAAATTCAGCAGCCAGGGGCAAAGTCCCAGTTGTGGTTCTGAACATAATTACTTCCTTAGTGACTCTCTGCCTTTAATGAAATCTGTGTCCTGACACAGTACCTTCTAACCAGTTCAGACTTCCTCCTCCTCATGGTAGACAGGCTGGAAGAATCCACCATGACTTCAGGTGTAATGAAAGTTGGGATTTATATGTGTGCTTACATGTATCCTGACACATACCTTATTGGACAAGAGTAGGCAGCTTAGCAGTCACAGCCACCTAGGTTTATATTCTACAGACTGGTTTGGCCAGAGCCTCCAAGAATCAATCCATGAGTGCAGAGGAATTCCATCCCAGGTTGTGATATAGGGTCCAGAAAAATCTGGCTTAATGGTCCCTCCTAGAGTCCAGAAATTCACTGGCTGGTAATCTCCACTCAAAATGCAATGGGGGAGGGGGTTGTTCAGAAGTGACCTAGGCCATCTTTCCCCATTGCCCAAAAAAGGGCCATTTTCAATCTATGAAGGGCAACCAAACCTCCAAAGTATGGGAAATCCCTCAGGGTAGAGGTCCAGGAACTTTCTACATTGAGCCAACAACCCTTTGATGACCTATACTCATCTGGCTCAGAGATATCCCCTTTTGCAACTTAGGTTCTGCTGGCAGAGACACTGACTACAATAGCTGCAAAAACCAGAAATCCTTCCCATAAGAAGAGCAAATGTGCATCTGCTGAAGGCAGCCAATTCCTTGGAACCAATTGTCATTGCAGGTCCATAGTCTCTAGAGCATCTAGCTGGACATTTTGTAACACCCAGAGTACCAGCACCATTATCCTAGCTGTCATTGATTTATGCAGTCAGACAATGTTGTCGTATTCTATCAGAAGAAGGGCTGTCAAGGCAGATGTGATGGGTGAAGGAAAAAAGTCTAGTGGAAATAATCCTAACTGACGTTAATGAAGTGAAGTCTGCAAAGCTTTTTTTATTATCTCATTTCACTAAGACAACACAACCACTTGATAGGGAATTCAGTACAATCATGACCATTTTGCAGATGAGAAAATTAAGGCTCAGAAAACCTAAGGGACTTGCTCCCATGGTTATACTACTAGTAAATGTCAGAGACAAGACTTTAAAATCACATCTTTCTGACTCTTAAGTTCATCTATTTATTACTAGATTGGGAGATAGAAAACCTATATTTGAATCCTGACTCTTCTGGTTAATTCCTGTGTGATCTTAAAGAAATTACTTAAAAATCTCTAAATCTCAAGTTCTTCATCTGTTAAACAAGAGAATAGATGATCCCTTCTGGTTCTCTGATTCTAAGCAATCCACTCATAGAGGAGAAAAGGTAGCATTTAGATCAGAAGGTAATAAAATATAAAGCAAAAGGGCAAGTCTAATTGATTGATAAATTTGTTTAGAGTACTAAAATCCAAGGAACTAAAACAAACAGAAAAACCAATTGTCATACCAGAAATTAAATATGACATAAGTATGTCAGAAAGATGGCTTTCTAACTCAGACCATATCCCCAAAGCTTCATTTACATGTAATACTTTCCTTCCTACTGTTCCTACCCATGTTGGCATGGTCTACCACACTTCTTCCTGACTTAGGTCATTCTAGGAAAAGGACCAGCCTAGGATTTCTTTGAAATTACATGTTACCAATATGGGCCACAAGAAAGAGGGATAGTCAGATCCTTTAGAGAGAGGAATCCAAGCAGAGGTAGCATTGAGAGCCAACCCATCATCCCCTTCCTTCTACAATTATATTTGGGGTGACACATGGATGATTGTGACCATATTAAATGTTTAGTGAATCGGACAGATATGGCATAAACCCCCTTCTCAGTGGAGTAGCCATCAAAATTCAAAAGAGCCAGCTAATCAGCTGACAAAAGAGTCAAGAGCAAAAAAAATGGCCAGGCTCATTGATACCCTGGGTTGTTATAATTCTTCTGAAAAGTAGTACAGCCTACACAGTCTGATCACATTCTAAATGGTATCGATTAGTTAACAAGAAGCAGGATGGGGAGAAAAATACAAAATATAATGTCTTGCCTTGGCTCCTAGCCAGCTAGAGATGATAGCAGCTGCTAATACTGTTTCCAACTATTTTCATGCAACACTTGCCGTGAAAGCTCCAGAGTTTAGTTAAATTGAGAGAAGATGAAGTGATAAATCCTATAGCAGAAAGCTAGGGCAGGCAGCACCGCCCAAGGGTAGACATCTCTCAAAGCTTAATCTTGGACACTGCAGCTTATATCATTATCTTCTTGCCAACCTTTGTCTAGAGTCCTAGAACTCATGGCAAAGGTGCACAGTTGGTTGAAACATGTTTACAATGCTTGTTTCAAGAGTTACTGTGTATTTTGGTTTTGTGCTTTCACTCCCCCAAAACTCATTTGAGTTCCAGAGATGGCAATAAGTCATCCAGGGATTGTCTCTAAAATCCCTTTCAGTTGTGATAATTTTATCTTTCTACTTCACTTGGGTGCATCATTGCAGCACTGCTAACAGTGTTCACAAGAACGTAGATTTAGGATTGGAAGGGATATTAGAAACATGAGACCTGTCTTTATAGATGAGAAAACTGAGACTTAGACTTGTGGTTTGTCCAGGGTCACATAGATACTAGAGGCACAGTTGAAAACTAAGTTTTTCTGACTCCAAGTTCAATGTTCTATTCACTACAGCAAGCTTCCTGCTTCACATATTCAAATTGCAGAAGTTAACATGGAACACGAAAGACCTCAGGAGAGAGGAATGTGATAATGCATGGGGTACTTAAAGTGACAGCACTCATTTGTGTTTGCTTGGTTGGCTCAGTCTCATTACTGTAGTCACAATACTGTCTATATTAAATGTGCCAATTAGCAGGTGGGCTCACAAATGGACTGCCCAAATAGGAAGCAATGTTTTGGGTCACTCAAAAACCCTAGGACTGGGTACTCTGATAAATTTAAGGGTTCTGAGACCTCTTATAACTGGAATTCTAGAAAGAACAGAAAAAGGCTCAGAAAATATTGCTAAGGAAACAGCTGATGACTGTCACTGATCTCGTAATACAGATTTGTCACTCTCAAATTCTCTGGTATTCTGTGGGCCTCAGACATGGAGTGACTCAGTAGCATTGGCTGGCAGGTAAGATGTCTTCAGGGATACATAGCACACAGAGAAAAACATTGGGAAAACCATCCCCCAGAACATCAGCTCACCACAAATGGTACTGCTGGGCACTGTCAAGATCCCCCCTGGTTCTATCTCCTCTCAAAAGACAGAAAATTCTGAAACAACAAGATGAACCCCAGCAAATAAGTCCTGCGTTTCCCATCTTTTATATATTGATCATAGGAAGCCCTGGGTTTCTCTGCTTTGCTTCTCTCTGGCTTCAGCTCCAAACAAAGGACAAACTCATCATTTCTAGTCTCAACAACATAAAGACCTAAGCTTTATCAGGAAACTAGGAGGGTCTTTGGATCTTTAAGGTCAGCACCATTTATCCTGCTTCCCACGCAGATCATCTGAGCTAGCCATAATGCAGTGAGGCAGAGGCTGCCTCAGTACTCCTGAGATCACAGCTTTCCTGAGCAACCTGCCTGCACAAGAAAAGCCATGCTCAACCCTGATTACCTCCTTCTTAAAAAAGTCACGCTTCTGCAATGCCTGCCAAAATGGTAACAGACAGATAATGTACTGTATCATTAACACATCCCTGTCTATTTAAAGTCCTCTGGAGGAGCACGAAGACAAGTTTCATAGTTAGCTCAGTGGTGCTTAATATTGCTCCTGCTAATAATAAATAGATTTTCAGGGCTCCAGAGAAGCCTGAGGAGGACATGACCCCAGTCTTGGCAAGCTATGCATGGGTGATAGTCAAAACATTACCAAGGAGACATAAAACTACTTGTCCATCTTGTGATGACCAACTTGGGATCAGGGTTAGAGTTTCCAATAAACCTTCATGCTAGTCTTAAAACAATGGAAAGCTCTCTGGCTTTGGAGTCTAAAGGATCTGGGTTCAAACTTCAATTCTGTCAATCACTACTTGTGCAAACTTGGACAAATAATTGAAAATTCCTAGGCCTGAGTTTCTTTATGTGTAAAATGAATGGGGTAGACTTCAGAAATTCTTAATCAGAAAGTTTGTGAGGTTTTTTCTTAGTAATATTTTAATGATTCTGCCACTGATTTTCTTTGAAATCCTATATTTTTTTTAATTTATGGATTTATAAACATTATTCAAGACACCTACGTGGCACAGTGGATAGAATACTGGACTCAGAATCAAGAAAATCTTAGTTCAAATACAGCCTCAGATATTTCCTAACTGTGTGGCCCTAGTCAAATCATTAACCCTATTTATCTCAGTTTCCTCATTGTCAAATGGGCTGCAAAAGGACATGAAAAACCACACCAGTATCTTTGCCAAGGAAACCCCAAATAGGGTCATGAAGAGTTGAACATGACTGAACAACAAACATTATCCTGAAAGCCCATGGACTTTATCAGACTGCCAAAGTGGAATGTTAATAATCCCAGGACTAGATAATTAATAGTGTTTTAGCCCCTTCCAGATCTAAAGCAATTGCCTCATATAGGTTTTGTCACTAACTAGCTGAGGCAAGTCCTCACCTCTAACCCCTCCAGGTTTCAATTGCCCACCTTTAAAAAAGAGGATATTAGATTAAGTAGTGTCTGTTCCAGCTTTATCATATAATGATCCAAGGATGTGCATCTCTTACCCTAGTACCAACTGCCTTTGAACCAAAAATGGAATGGTTTAATGGATTGAAAATTTACTATGAGTCAACAATACATGGTGGCAACCAAATAAGCTAATAATGTAATCTCGTACTGAATTAACAAAAGTATAGTGTATAGAGGGAAGCACTGATCTGCTTTTTTCACAATTACTTAGAAATCACTGATGGTGACTCAACAATCATATTTCGACATCCTTTCAGTACATATGGTATAGCTTATGTGAATATGGTGACCTGAGTACATTGAGATTCTCACTTGCTATTTCTTTACTTAACTTTCATTTAATTTCCCTGTTTGCCATTTTGTTCTGAAGGGCAGCCAGATGGCACAGCGGATAGAGGTCTAGGCCTGTACATATCAGAAATATTCATCTCCCTGAGTTCAAATCTGGCCTCAGACACTTACTAGATGTGTGATCCTGGGCAAGTTACTTAACTCTACACCAGTTTCCCCATCTGTAAAATGATCTAGAGAATGGCAAACCACACTAGTATCTTTAAAAAAAAAAAAAACCCAAATGGGGTCATAAAGAGTCAGATACTGAATAACAATAACAACTGAATAATTTCTCTGTCTGAAAATCATTCTCTTTAGAAGAGAATATAGAAACAAAATAGGAATTGAGCAGTACTGATGTGTCTCTATTATCTATTAGCACTTAGACACACTGAGCAAGGGTCCCTGTGCTTTCTTTGATCTTTTTTCCCCTTCAAATGACTCCATTTGGTTGTTTTTCACACTTAACATCATCCCAAACTGATTCTTATTTGTTGTTTCCTGTATACTCCCACCTCCATAACTTTGCATAATCAATCAGCAAACATTAATTACTTTCTATGTACCAGGGACTTTGCTACATATTAGAGATACAAAAAGAGATTTAAAAAAAAAAAAAAACAATCCCTGTCCTTAGGAAGCTATCTATTGGGGAATATAATGTTATCCCATATTCCTGGAATGTTTTCCTCCTGCACTTCCCCCTCTTGCAATCCCTAGTTCCCTTCAAGACTCAGTTTAAGGTCTACTCCCTTTAAAAGGCCCTTCCTTCTTCCTCCAGTTTAGTACTTCCATCATTAAAAAAAAAAGAAATTTGGATATACCCTCTACTTTGTAATTTGTGAACATGTTGCTTATCTCAGTAGAATGTAAGTTCCTTGAAGTCCGCAACTTCTATGTTTCGATCTCTATCACTTAGTATGTGCCTAACATATAGAAAATGTTTGATAAATACTGGATTTCATTGCTCCTTACTTGATTTTTACAATGTCAGATATTCATCTTCAAACTGGCCCTTACTTCCATCTCTTAAAAATACCCCTTTAAAAATTGAATCCTTCTATAAAAGCCTTTATTCAATACATCAGTCCGATGCTTTCCCCTTCTATTTTCTCATTGAAATTAATTAGGACTGTTTCAAGGATTCTGTCATGGAGAACTTCTCATCTCTGACTTCCTTTTGAGTCTCAAGTCAAAGGCTCCTACTCATCCTTTATATGAATGTTTGAAAATCTAGTCTCCTGAAGTCTAAAGTACATATCAGACAATGTCCACCATTCTCACAAACTCAAACTTCATATGATCATTGTCTGTCAAGATCTTCCTCGTTTCAATTTTACCCAAAACTTCTTCTGTGGTCAAAATCAGGTCCAGAAAGGCACCAATTTTTATAAAATCTGAATTGGAAAGAATCTCAGAGGTCTTATCACCAAACTTGTACCAGACCAGGAACCTCTTATGCAAACTCCTTGACAAGTGCTTCTCAAACCTCTGCTAAAAGACTTCTATTACTCATATTTTTCAAAACAATCCTTTCCTTCTTTTCCTCCCTTCTTCCTTCCTTCCTTTCTTTCTTCCCTTCCTCCTTCCTTCTCTCCTTTCTTCCTTCCCTTCTTCCTTCCTACCCCTGTCTTCCTTCCTTCCTTTCCTCCCTCTTTCCTTACTTCTCCCCTTCCTTCTTTCCCTCCTTCCTTCCTTTTCCACACCTTTCTTTTCCCCTTTCCTTCCTTCCTTTCTTCTTCCCCCTTCCTTCTTTCTCTCTTCTTTCCTTCTTTCTTTCTTTCCTTCCCTCCTTCTTTCCTTCTTTTCTTTTCCCCCTTTTTCTTCCTTTTCCCCTTTCCCTCCTTATACCCTTCCTCATCTCCTCCTCCTCTTTCTCCTTCTCTTTTTTCAACAACTCTACTCACTAGGAATCTTGTTTCTATATCAAGCTGAAACTTGCCTCTTATGAGTCACATCCTACCAGTTTCCCTTACTGCTTCCTCTACCTTCTGAAACACAAAATTATCAGTAATGCAGGTCACAAATTTATCAGTTCTTCTGCTTTTAGTTGAGAGATTGCCAGCAGATTTTTTTTTGTTACATTGAAGACCCCCTATCAAGGCTATATACTGCTTCAGGGGCTGCTTCATGGTCTAAATCAAAAATTCATCATTTAGTTCATCCTGCTGACCTGGAAGCCTCTAATGTGCTCCCATTATGAGAGATGGCCTCCTTTGATCCTCAAGCCAATATTTTCCATATTGTCTCCCCATTCTGTTTCATAGATATTCACACAAGTGAATAGCTTCTTTCTTCAGGTCCCCTTGGGCACATCTCCTTTGGAACATATTCAGTTGGCATTCTAGTCAAGTACATGGAAGCTTGGGATGAGTACATATACTGAAGGAGCCCTTCCTATCCCTCATTTCAGAATATGACAGGATATTCCCTGACTGGTTCCTGCTGGTCATAATGACTAATGGATTTACGCTTCAAAAGACTTTCAATTGGTTGCTGAGCTGGAACCCCATGGATAGACTAAGAGGCTAATCTCTGTGTCTTGGGTCTGTTCTAATTACCTTGAGCTTATTTCCACTGAGTACCAGAGGGATGAGGGTAAGGGAGTCTTCTTTCTTAACAAATCTGTGTCTAGGATAGGATCACCTCCCATTTTTTCTTTTCCCCTTTGGTATGGGATTTCTGAGAATTTCAGAGGTAGATGGAATCTTCCCCTTCCAGACACAGGATCAATAAGGTAGCAGTTAACCAAAGCAGTTGCACAAGTGATAGCAGTAGACTAAATGAAAGCAGGAGAGGGAGACCACCAGGAAAAAAAAAAAGAGCTCATTTATCATTGATTAGCGACAACCTCTGCCTGTCTCAGTTTTCTCATTTGAAAAATGGGAATAATAATAACACCTACTTCACATGAATTTTTTGAGGATAAAATGAGACATGTGCAAAACTTCAAGTACTCCATAAATATTGCTAATAGATTATCATATTCTATGATTTTTACTGCTTAAGCATTCCTTTTTCTGTGGGTCCTATTCTGTGTTCAATACCTGATTCATGTGTGTACTTGGGGATACCTTTTTTGATTCAATACCATCTCCAGCTGAGGAAGATACCTTAGATTGAAACAAAAAATAGAATTATTCATCAGGAATCTGAGGTGGGATTTAATTGGAACACTAGGATGTCTATTTCCTTTCTGAAAAGGTAGACATTACCAGAGGAATGAATCAGGGCTCAGGAGAAGATAATGGACAGTGATTAACAAAAGTGTCTAACTCAGTGGCCCCAGCCTAGAGGTGCTGTATATTGTATATTGTATATACCATACATATATACCACACTAATGCTCATTGTATTGCCTCATTGTATATACCATACTAATACTAATCCTTCTCTGCTCAATCTGCTCCACTTGGAACAAAATGGCCCTTCCATTGTCATATTCCAGGACAGGAGCACAGCCTACCAAATGTCAGAGATAGCTATTAGGCAGTATTGACCTCAAAACTTGAAAAATGTCTCATTCACTCTGTTTATCCCTTTGAAGACAAGTAATAAGATAGGATTTCTAGGGGTTTAATTTAATGGTGGGGAAATGGCAGTTCAGTTGATCCTGAAAGCCATATGATAAAGATCCAATTGTTCTCTGGGATAGTCTAATCCTGATCAAAATAAAAGCTTCTTAAGATTAGGCAGGAACTTCCACTAATTTAGAAATCTCAGTTTACCATTCAACATTTTACTTGGAGTACCAGAAAGAAGTAAATATAGCCCACTGAAATTCCCATATCTCTCAGAAAGCAAGGCCCTCTGGAAGGAGACCACAGTGGATATTGTTCTCAGGAGAATAGAACATAGATGGAAGAGAATTTTGGGAGAAGGAATCTTAGAGGCAATTAAGTCAACTAACACCTCCCCCAAAGCAAGGATCTCTCCACAATATCTCTGACAAAGATACCCAGCTAATACTTTAACATTTGCAAAAATGGGGAATTCACCACTCCCCAAGGCAGTCCATTCTATTGTCGGACAGCTCTAATTTTTAGATTCTTCTACCTTATACTGCACTGAAATCTGTCTCCCTTTTAACCAATGACCCTCTGGAATTACACAGTAGAGAAAAACTTACTTTGTTCAAAATTATCTTCCTTACCAGTTTGCCACATACCTTAATTTCTGAGAAAAGAATCATTCTCTTGGGTTAAGATAGTGAAACTTCCCATTAAAATGCAATTATACCTAAATGGTTATTATTTTATTATTAAATAATATTATTTAATTAAATAATAACAATAACTCATTTCCTTGGTGCTTCTCTGTACAAATTCCTTTGTCTGCTTTTTCTTGTTTGATCCTGATAACAATCCTATGGGGTAAGCAATATGAATTTTACAGATAATAAAACTGAGCCTTGGAGGGTCCTAGAATCCTAGAACTTTAGACCTGAAAGTAACCTTAGAGATAATCTCATTTAACCTCCTTATGTTTCCAATAGTAAACTAATGTCGATATCTAAAAATAAAGTTTTAGAAAGCAAGTCAATAACAATTGGTTTTTATATAACAATTTTATATAGCATTTATAGAACATTTACTATATGTCAGGTATTGTACTTAAATACTGTACAGTTACTATTTCATTTCATTCTCACAAAAACTCTAGGAGGTAGGTAGTATTATCATCCCCATCTAAGAGATGAAGAAACTTATACAAACTGTAGGTAAGTGATTTGTGCAGGATTACACAGCTACTAAATATCTGAGGATTTATTTGTCTTCCTGACTCCAGGCTCTACTTACTGCAACACCTAGCTGATTTAAGTCCATAATAGGACTTTGTTAATTTACTTTCCCAAGTGTTCATGGCTAAAAAAAAAATAGTCAAAATGTTTGCATTCCCTAAGTGCATAGATTTAAATGATTAGGTATTTGGCAGAAGTTAGTTACAATGAAGAGCAACTAGGTGTCAGAGTGTATGGATGCTGGACCTAGAGTCAAAAAAGAACATCTTCCTGAATTCAAATCTGGCCTCAGATACTTAATAGCTGTCTGACCCTGGAAAAATCACTTTAGCCTTAGTTTGCCTCAGTTTCCTCATCTGTAAAATGAGCTGGAGAAGGAAATTTCAAGTCACTCCAATATCTTTGCCAACAAAACTTAAATGGGCTCATGAAGGGTCAACACATGACTGAAATAACAGAACAAGAACAAATCCAAGATGAAAAATTGACTGTGGACAAAAAGTTTAACTAATTCATTAAGCATCACACAGTCAGTCAGTCAATGAGCATTTAGTAAGGCTTCTACTACATTTTAGGCGTTCTGCTAAGTACTGAAGATAAAAAGAAGGGTCAAAAAAATTCTTGCTCTGAAGGGGCTCACAATTTGATGGGGGAAATAATATGGAAATAGCAATGTACAAACAAGAGATATACAGGATAACTGGGAGAACTTTCAAAGAGAAAGCAATAGGATTTAGAAGGAGTAGTTAGAGTTTCTTTCAGAAGATAAAACTTTAGCTGAAATTAAAAGAAGCCAGAGAACCAGGAGGAGGAAATGAATAGGGAGAATATTCCAGACATGTAGGAAAAGTAGTGAAAATCCCTAGAGTTAAGAGATAGAGTATTTTGAGCAAAGAACAGAAAGGAGGCCATTGTCACTGAACTACAAAGTACATTGTAGGGGATTATAGTGGAAGAAGACTGGAAAGATAGAAATAAGAATGGGGCAGCTGGGTGGCACAATGGATAGAGTCAGAAAGACTAATCTTCCTGAATTCAAATCTGGCCTGATACTTAAGCTCTATGACCCTGGATAAATCACTTAACCTTGTTTCCCTTTGTTTCCTCATCTTTCAAATAAACTGGAAAAGGAAATGGCAAAGCACTCCAGTATTTTCAGCAAGAAAACTTCAGATAAGGTCACAAAGAATTGGACACAATTGAAAATTACTGAACAAAAACAAAGCTCTAAAGGGTGTTAAAAACTAGAGAATTTATTATTTGATTTTGGAAATACAGAACAATTGGAGTTTATTTAATAAGTGGAATGACATGATCAGATTAGGAAGGTCAATTTGGCAGCTGAGTGGAAGATGAACTGAAGTGGAAAGAGAAATTTGAGATAGAGAGACCATACAGAAGATTATATTCCAAGAGTCCAGCGATAAGGATTTGCACCAGTGTAGTGGCATTGCCCTCGGAGAGAATGGGGTATATATGAAATTACCAAGCAAAATAGTATAAAGGAAAAAGGGAAGACAGTCCAGGATAGTCTTGGGGAACATCCACAGTTATCAGTCATGGCCTAGATGAATCTCCCACAAAGGAAACTGAGTAGAAACAGTCAAACAGATAGAGTGAGACCCAGGAAAGAACAGTGTCCACAAAACTAGAGAAAGGAGGGTATGAAGAAGAAGAGAGAGAGAGGTCAGTGTCAAAGGCTGCAAAGAGGTCAAGGAGAATAAAAAATTTTAAAAGACTATTGGATTTGACAATTAAGAGATCATTGGTAAGCCACTAATAAAAAAGTAGATTAGATTTGTCCTTATGAGCTCTCAAACCTCTCTAAAATAGGAATTATTTTCTAATAATAAATCAATTTCAGCTGTTTCCATACTCTGAAATGCCAAGAATCCTAGCAAAGTAAAAACTTAATGAATGAACAGCAGAGAAAGCTAATCCTCAACCCCTAATGTTTACTTATCTGGGACTGCAGTGAGTCAATCTCTTTACTACAACAGTACTTAGCAAGAAAATTAAGGAACAGAAGCAACTGGAGCAGTATGACAATATGTAACACTCCATTAAGCCATAGGAAAAAGGACTGGCTTTAATCTAGAGCCAATCTGGTCCCTCAAAAGTCCCACAAAAGGGCAGAGACCAAAGACAAGGAAATATGAATTGCTCAGCATGGAAAGAATCTGAGACAATTTTGTGATTCAATACAAGAAAACAACAAAGGGGAATGAGTCAGAAAGTGAGCAGTAGGAGACTCTAAGGAGAAAGGACTAAAGTTACTAAAGATCTCAGGATGAATAAAATACAATTAAAGACACAGTTTAAGTAGATTAAAACAACAAAGAAGATATTAACAACAGAATGGAATAGTTATGACAACAACAACAACAACAATAACAACAACTACCACTACCACCACTACTACTACTACTACTACTACTACTACTACTACTACTACTACTAC